>JAAONU010000011.1:8950518-9295327 GCA_012932295.1 Cyclina sinensis
TTGAGCAAAGATTGTTTTGAAAGTGTAAGGAAACGGAGCTCTGTCGACAAGCTTCACTTCCCGTACCATGCAAATAAAAATATACGGATAGATATTATAAATATTTGACTGTTAAACGATTTAATGTTCTACTTACCACAAAATAATTTTGTTTTAACACAGATAGTACTCACTCTATAAAGCTAAAAATTCAAAATGGCGGCTGCTACAGTTTTCTTCGTAAATCTCCGTGCGAAATTCCGTCACGCATGCGCATTAGAGTTTCTATATTCCAAATTTGGTAATGCCCGTCAGGGACCACCAGCCTAGTGCATTTACGAGACCTATCTGTTAAAGTTTGACTCACTTTATTTTACTTTACTTTTGGAGAAATGTAAAAAAAGAAAAGGTTTTCAGGATCTTAATTCTTTTTTCCAGACGTCGTCATTTTTCTTTTCAATTTTTTTTTAGACTTTATTAAAACAATAATGTCTTTCTTGATAAATCAATCAAAATTCAATATATTCATAAATTCTCTCTTCCATAGAATTAAAAAGAATTTCTTCTTCATTTTTTTTTCATTGTTGTTGATTTTAAATTAGTGAGTTGTAGATTTTTGTTTGGTTTTATTTGTATCATTTAGGAACTGATGACAGAAGGAGAAAAGAAGGTTGTAAATATATATTTATATATATTGCTTCTCTTAGAGTAAATCTTGAAGAGTTTTAGAGGTATGGTGTCATTGTTATTACTAACTATGATAACCAAATTTCCGATGTGCTCGAGTGCAGCAACAAATGAGACGAATTAACGGATTATAAACGGATAATACGCGAGAGCAAAAAGGGAATGAAAGATGAACACAATTGCCACCTTCAGTGCTTTTATTCTCTTTCATTTAAACACTTCCTTCGAAATAAGTACATGTTATTGTTTCCTTTGATTGTTTTCATAACTATGTCTACCCCATACATGTTTTCGGCAGAGTTGTCCGTCCGTCCGCCACAAATCTTATATTACTCATATCTCAAACAAGTATTTAGTTTAAACATATTTATTAGCTAATATCTATACAGTTTAGACAATTACAAGATTGATTTTAAGGATAGGAACGAAAGACAAATTTTCTTATTGAGTTCTTCTCCTAAGAACAATATTTCACTCTCAAAATAATGAAATGTACTGATGTGTCTCCAGAACGAACAAAAGCAACAAAATAAATCCAAAACTAAGAGATTTAAACTACACTTTTTGTGTCTTATATAATCATAATTATAGATAATCATATTGTTTTATTGCCATTAACTGAAATGAGAACAAAAAGGATAGAAGAAGTAAGTGTTTTAGTAAAAAGAATACTTAAGAGGGGTCTTCACCGAGTAGATGATTAGGAAAATATCTTGATATTGATTTGTGATAAAGGTTTGCACATTTTTAATAATAAATGCATTTTCCTGATCAGTTAGGTTTTGATCACCAAAGAAAATGATATCGAGACTAAGAGCATAGTTTTGAAGACTGTTAAATAGTTTGTTTAATACAAGTTACATTCAAAAAAGAAATTGAAGCGGGTTTCCATAAGACCGCAGTTGGAAAGAGGCGAGGGAGGTATTTTTTTCATAAATAAATGATGTTTTAGAACGTTATACTTGGTTCGAATGTTTAGAGGAATGTTTATCAGCACATGCCATTGTGCATCTGTGTTTTTTTTAATGGAGCCTAGTAATAGCGGTGTTAGGGGCCTTGACATAGTTAAAATCTGCATGCGTCAGCCACACATTTTGTCACGGGCGTACCTTTGAAGGTATTTGGGGTAGACTTATCAAGGTTTACTGACATGTTTAAAAGGAGCTGAAGTTGTACATCCGTGGTTTTGTTTTTGTAGAAGCCCAGAAATACTGAAGTTAACAGCTTGACTATCGCGAACCCATCTTTCGTTTTTTTTTAATTATTGGCTTGGTGTGTGCCACTCCTCCAAGTCCACTGCAGGGATATCCCCTCTCCTCCACTCATATAGCTAGGGCACACCCAAATCCCTCCCCTCCGACCGCTCAAGCAGGTGTTAATCCCGTCCATTCGGGTTGTTTCTCCATTGCTTAAAAGAATTTCTTGATTTGTTTACCATAGGACAGTAGACACCCCCGGCTTTATGGGTACCCCTCCATATCCGTCATTGTACCCAATCCCCTCTTCCTGCAACACCACAGCTAGGGGATTCACCCATCCCTCCCTTTTTTCATGTTTTATAATGATTTCCTTTTAACTGGAGGGTATTATAGACACGTTGTTTCCTTGAGCAAGAAACTTTACACTCATTGCTTAGTACTGGTTTGTTCCAGGAACGGATTCGAGAGTGTGTCTATAAGCTAAAAGCTTCCTACACAATCGAACTAAAATAAATTTGGTATTAACTAAACTTGGGGTATCCCTCACACCTTTTTTCTTGTCTAACACATGATATACAGTATACAAACCTGTTTAAGGACACCTGTGGCTACTTGTTCCTCCTGAAATATTAACCTGAAGTTATTATTGAAATTTGAAATCACCAAACTGGCACTGGAACAAACACTGAAAACCTGCATTTGGGAGGTATGGAGGGGGAGACATATGTTTTTGTCGAAAAAATACAAACACTACAAAAACCCAACAACCCTGCAGTGTTAAACTGATATGAAACGATAGGTCTGTGCTTTCAAGGTTCACGGTCCGAAGTAACAGGTTAGATTTATTCACTGGTTGATTACTCTCTTAGTTTAATGTGACACAGAAACATGAAAATTTAACTTTACTTCGACCAGTCTATTTTAAAGGGTATTTCTAGGCCAACTGGCACCTCGGGGAGGTCCTCTTTAGCCACCCCACTTCTTTATAAATATGGGCTCTGTAATACGTGGTTTCAAAAAACTTGTATTGCGCCTCAGTTTGATACAAGATTTCATTGGGCTTTTGTTACAATTATTCACCATCTCTGTTTATGGTCCTTTCCGCTTAATATATGTTCGATATGTGGTAATGGATGCACGTGGTGCTATTTGTACAGTACGGGAAAACCCGTAATTTACCGGAGGGACGCCGATTAAAAATGAAAACATGTGACCTTGCCTGCTGTTCCGTTATTTGTATCTACGGAATAATTATTATTTGTAAATGGTATGGAAAATAAGTTTTCTTCGTTTTGTTTACAATATCATTAAAAATGTAGTTTCTTTGTAATATTAGATTTTTAAATTGTTGTTGTCAACGACTGTACCTCATCAAATAATGAAAGCAAACATTTCAAATTTATTATCTCGTTCCACGTAACAGCCATTTGGATAATGGCGACGATGTAAACCCGGCAAAATCGCACATTGGCATAAATTTACTCGCTCCTTATCCTTTTGATGCGTTCGCTTGAAGCATAGCTTACTGCATCGGCGGAACACCTAGTTAGTCCATACTATGATTATGTATCGATTGATAGAAATGTGCAGAATTATAGTAACTGAATCGAGAACACTGCTGTTTTGCAAGTTGCATATTTGTTTTGTTACCCCACCCACTGATGTGGTTTTAATAATCTTTAGCCTTGATTAGAAAAAAATAGCAAATTTGACCCAAGGTAAAAGGTCAGAAATTTTGAACTGGTGTCATCATCTTGTCACTCAAAAGAAGCATAATGGAAGTAAATGACTCTTGTTCTTGGTAACCTAAATAGGCTCAAAAATTGAGTTTTTTTTATTTTATAGACTGGCAAAAGTGCAGCAGCATCAGTTTTTATATGTAAAATAAATAATAATTAAATAGTAAAAGACGTCTCACTGTCGATGCTTTTTTAAAATTCCTTTTTCTTGCACTGAGTGTGCATCTGTAAATAATACCCAAAAAGGGAGTTAAGCAGTAGTCGAAGATAGATAGATAGATAGAATGAAGTGATGTCTTTAGCTACAGTACACGCCAGGAGGAACTCTCATTTTCCTCGAGGTCGTCGCGGACTACCCATTCCATAAAGCGCGACCAAGTCCACCGCATTTCCAGGATCCCCGCCGCGGATATGGTCACCAAAATTCGCGACTGATATCCACTAAATGATTTCGCGAATTTTTTCACAGGTAAATATTGATATCGAGGCTCACATAGTTCCTGCTTACATGCATTTCAGCGAATTTTACGCTTTAAAAATATCAAATAAATGTATAAAACTTTCATTCTGATGCATTTGTTTACGAATGCTCCTATTTGTAAACGCAATGAACGATGATTCAAAGCAATTGCTTCTCGAAACACCTGACCACATTTTTGGAAAATAAATTGACTGGTTTTCAATTGAGATGTCTTATAACTGCTTTCCAATTTAAAGAAAACATAAATCCTGCTGCAAAATCTGTATCCAGTCAATCTGAAAGACCTTGGACCCACAGACCTGTCCGCTAAAATTTAGGCAGGTCCGATATATTTTCCCTAATTGTCGGACCGCCTGTCGAGTAAAAATGCGGAGTCGTCGAGCTTTTAGTCTTTACCTGCCAAAAATGAAGATAAAATTATGCCTTACTTAAATAACGCACCGTTTGTTTCCGGCATCACTTTGAAGGAATTATGTAAATCGAGAACCAGCCTGCATTTTTTAGTCACCAGTATTCGTGAGAATCGGGGGGCCGGATTTTTTTTGGGATTTTTTCAGGAAAATTTGGATTTTTAAAAAAATTTTTAAACCGGTGATTTTGTTTTCATTTCATCAAATTATATTACATGTAGTTTAGCTGACTACTGACAACTGAAAATATGATTTAAGGTCTTGCGTATTACAAATGGGCCACTCGAAGTGCAACGAGGATGGTCAAATACACCTAGGCTATTGAAAATAAAAGAAAAATGCAAAAAATACGAGGAATCTCGTCCAGACAGAAAATTCATTGACAGTTGGAAAGAGGATAGACCCTGGTTAGATTACTCTCAGGGTCAAAAAAGATGATAAAGTTGTTGGGATATGTTTTATTTACTTATAATTGAAATAGAATTTTATTTGTAAGAAGAAAAGGGCAGCACGAAATGCACGAAATGCCCAAAAACACCTAAATATACCCAAATACAATCAAATATACCCAAATGCTCTTGAATTGTATCACTTAACTTTTTTTTTTACCAATTAAGCAAGACTATGGAGTTAACTTCAAATATTTGATAAGGATAGGGATGTTCCAATGGTTTTTTTACAGTTGATACTCATTTGTTAGTATTCAGGATTCTTATCATGCACGGTGCTGTGAAAACCAAAGTTTGTGATAATTACTAATTAGGTATCATTAAATATTATATTTCCGTATATATAAAAAATATGCAAATAAAATCTCTGATTTTTTTTTTAAAATTAGAATAAAAATCTCAATGGAAAATGAGTTAAGAGTTAAAAGTTCAAACTGCAAATGATTCTAGATACTAACAAATAGAAGCAACCTGCATTAATATTTATTTTTCACTGTGTGTAAATCTTACGATAGCCATTAATGTCCGAAATGTGACTAATATGTATGAATGAATATCTTTAATTTTGACTGTTGCTTTTCATTTTCTAGTTTATCTTTGCCTTGTATAAACGAACTTGACAATAAGTATTTGTTTAAAGCCTTCTGTCATCAGTACTGAATTATATTTCAGGTGTACATGTATTTGGGTATTTCATGTTGCCAAAAAAAAACCCCAAAAAATGCAGAATTGCTCCAATTTCTTTCGGTCTGGTATAATTCAATTCGGTCTGGTAAATTACCTAAGTTTACCAGACCCACTGTCTGGTAAATTTCCAAGGTCTTTCGCATAGATTGTGTATCGTCTCGGCGCTTGGCAAATTATTTTTAATCGATTTTGCTATATAATAACAAGTGTTTTCAAAATTTCAACAACAATAAACCTGCACAGCAAATGTATTTGAAATTTGGTTTTAATTTTACCAAAAATCACATAATTGTTAGACATAAAATGCACAGTTTCATTACCGCTGTTTCATTAAATGTTCAGCTAATCCGGGTAAGTTATGATCGTAATTATTTTCGTGCTGGTCATCAAATATCGCCGAGATATTTCGCGATGTCAAGACATCGAGGACGTCCGTCTTTTTCCTCATTGTCGCGGCAGATATTTCTTTTTTCCTCGTCCGCAGAAAAAAGCGGAAAATATGCATTCCTCCTGGCGCGTACTGTACTTCCTTTTTTGTATAAGGGGGAAATATCTTTAATTGGGTACACTTAATTGGGACTACAATTTTCATGTTCTCAACATTAAATTTTTCTATCAGAATAATAATTTGCCTTAATATTGCCTTATATTGCCTTTATATGTCTGCATGAATCTAATTTAATTCTTTTCACTACAGTTAGTCATGGAGAGGGGAGGAAGTCAAGAGAAATCAGAAACAAAAGGGAAAAGAAGTAGCCCTGAAAAGGCCAGAGAAGCTGTAGAAAAGCCTGATCAGGCTGCTTCAGGCAGTGCCTCTAAGGTAGGCTAATTTCATGAACTGCTACTTTATACATACTCATATCATTTGTAGAGGGACATATTAACAGTTTATATAAAGAACACTTGGTGAGACTCGGAGTGTTGTGGATCTGATATGAATGTCATGCTGATAAGGAGGAATGTAGATATTGCAGTAAGATTACAGTGACAGGCTTCAAACCTCCCACCATTTAGAGTCTTACACTTTACTATGGATCTGCTGGTTGAGAATGACAGTTGTTTGTGAAATAGTTAACAAGTTGATCTGACTTCTGCTAAAACAGGGATAAGAATTGGTCAGCTATCTTAGCTTCATGCACTTGAAGGTAATAAAGTGTTTCTGAGGTCTAGACTAATCATTCTGGCTATTATCTTGCCATGTTTATACAGCTTTTGTTATATGTCAACTGTCAGCCTTGTCTGATCTGTTGTCCTTGTTTGATCAGAAATGAACTGTAATATTTCAAGTGCGCTGCCTTTACTTTTATATTTGGATTGTTAAAGGCTTGAATATTCAAAACAGGGAAAACGCTTCTGATGGTGCAGTGTCACTGTAACTAATATTTTATATAAAAAAACAAGCTTATTTATAAGAGAAATTATCTCACTAAGTTCTTCCTTGTTGCACAGAGGAAGCGTAAAGCAGCAGCACCAGCAGCACCAGCTGAAGTTGAGCCAAGGACACCACTGAAACGCCAGAGAGTTCCAGTACAAAAGTTTCAGTCCCCGGCTGAGGAGATTATCCCCATACCATCTACATCAAAACAGAAGGATCAGGCAGAGTTGTTACACAAGAAAGGAAGTTTCCTGGGAGTAAGAGGAGAGGAAGGTATGATGTACATGTTAATACTGTCTCCTTAAGTTGTTTAATAAGTGTAATCTAAGCTTAGTGAGAGAAACTTGTACAGGTGGCATGTTTAAAGATGTACCAAGAAATTTTTACGAGTGAAAATTGAAGTTGAGTTCAAATGAGGTTATCTCAATTGTCTATGTCATAAAATGAGGGAAATTTACAAAAGTAAGTTTTATAAAACATACAAGTATATTAATATAGGTGGAAAAGTAGAAGTTGAATATAGGCTGATGAACTTTTTGACAACAAGTTCAGTTTTAAAGATTTTAAGATTATTTAGTCAAAGCCATTTCTTTGTTAAAAAAATTACATAGAGTGCTAATTTCTTCAAGTAACCAGCTTTTTAGAAAGTTAGAAATGGACATTTTACTGTCTTGTTTTGTAGGATCTTTCTACCTGTGTAAGACAATACAGAATGTGTTCAGTAACACTAGAAAGTTTAAGATTCAGTGGTTGGACCTTACCCAGCCACCTGATGTGTACAAGTTGGACTTCCCAGACTCCACTGATGCAGACTGTATACTTACTAATGTCAAAATGGAGAGAGTGGCCAGGGACACATACAAGTAAGTTAGTTATGTATGTCAGAATAGAGACAGAAATATAAATATGATATCGTAATAAGGGTACTGTGTGCTAAATAGTCAAATTTTAATATAGTCCTTAAGTCAAGGGGTTACCAGAAGCAGAGAGGAAATTGTCATTATTTAACTTTTTTGAGATTGTTTTTCTTTGTTAAATGTGTTGCATGAGCACTACACTTGTGGTTTTTGAGATATTTTGAGCAATACTGAACACATTTACTACTTTCTAGGCGTCATTTAAACGTCTCTGTTTATCCAACCATATTAAACCCTACTTATTACATTCCACATGAATGAGTTCAGTAGTTAGGTGCTACATGTACATGTTACATAGTCTGAAAGTAAATGTTAATAACATAAACTGTAGTCATTTTCAAAGTAATGTTTACACCTGTAGAAATATGGATTGTTATTTGTTGGTAGGTTACCAATAAAAGAGCAGAACCGAGTGGAAGAGATCCTTCACAAAGCATTGAAGAAAGAGAGAGGAGAGCCCATTGAGGATCTGGTTATCATCCCATCTGAGTCAGAGGAGGACGATAATGATGAAGGTATAGTTAATGCTCTGCTCTCTATAGTAAATTGTATTTTGTCAGTATTGTCCATTATCATTTGAGTAGAGTTGTGTTGTACAAACTTTGTCAGTTTTTTACCATTTTGTGGTTTCAAAGTTATCTTGGTTTCCAAATTTAAGTTATCTCACAGTCATTCAGATAAAACATGCATATGTATCCAACCATAAGAAAGCAAAATGAAGAAAATCTGTCAGTGAATGGGTATTTTATATAGGGGGTCTTTTCTTGTCAAATTAACTAAAAGGGTTGGCCCATTTTTGAAAGTGCCTTCCTGGGGCGGGATATGTTTTTTCTGGAATGGCGTTTATATTAATTGCCATAATATAATATCTTGCCTTGAGTAAGAAAAGCTGCAGATGATGGAACATTAAGAAGCATTGTAGCCATTCCAGAAGAATCTGGCTCGCCGCTGTGTGTTTGGCAGACAGATTTCATTTATCAGTGTTTGTAGGATTTAAGGAAGAAGAAGCCTTTGTGTGAGAACTTTATGTCCTTTTGTCTGTCAGCTTATTTTCAGCCAAATTTAAACTGCCCCTTCTGAATCATTCCATGGTAAGTGAACAGTAATATAAATATGCATACATTCTAAAGATTGTTAGTTGAATTTAGAGTGAATGGACAGTGTCAGATTACAGATAAATTAAGTTGACTGTATCTAGCAATGCACTGTTTGTTCAATGCTATTTATAGATTGGGAGGAGGAGTCACCAAAGAAGTCCAAAACAAAGAAAGCCCCGGCTTCCAAGGGTGAGTACTACATAGATTTGAGTTCTATTGCTGGGTATATGTAGGATAAAGAAAATAAATCTGTAGTTTCTGCCTGTAATCAGTTTTCAGTGTTACTCCTTCATAATCAGTTTGGAAGTTTTTTCATCTGGCTTTACAGAGAGAAAGGTATATGTAGATACTGTATGTTATTAAGTAAAGTTTAACATTTTGTGTTTTCAGAGAAAAAGATAAAACAGACAAAATCAGACAAAGGTTTGTCCATATATATTGTTTTTGAGGATTGAAACAGTAACTTCCATATCTATACACATTTTTAAATGATATTGTTATAAGCAAATTAAATGAACTTTTAGTCTTGTTAAAGCTCTTTATATTCAATATTATTCAGTATTAAGAAATGAGACTCTGTTCTAGTTCTACAGTTTATTATACATAATGTTATTTTTCTTCTTTTGTAAGGCTGAATTTGAAATTTCATAAATAATAACCTGAGGCCTGAGTGTGTAAGAGAAGCCTACGGTTAACAAGAAATTAGTTTGGGAAGTATGAAGTTGCAAACAAATCAGATATTTTATGTGATGGATGTAAACTGTTACACCTTAACAGCCTTACTAAATTGATCAAATCTTCTGCTTTTCAGGGAAAAAGGGAATATCGAACAAAAAAGAAAAGACAAGTCAAAAGAAGGGACCTGATAAAAATCTAAAGCCTAACCCCAAGATAAAAGTGTTAGATAAGGAACCATTCTTTGAAACCAGGTGATATATAGATACCACTAAAAATATATCAGAATTCATTTTTTTTAACAGTATAAACAGAAAAAAAAAGATGCAAGGTCTCTCTGTTCATGCTTGAACAACCTTGAATTGGAATTTATGTATGAGAGATAAAAAAGTTAATATTGTTAGCACATAGATCTGTTTATCATTAGGGTATTTAAGGTAAATGAGATGATTGTGATTGCACTGATAACAATTAATGTCTTCTCATAATTGTGATACTAAGATATATGCTTTTCCCAAAAATCATTTACATTCTTTTTTTCCCCCAGAGAGAAAACAGAATTTGTTTCCAAGTTGAACCAGGGAAAGCTTGCTATTCGAGCAGTGCTGCTGAATGACAAGAAACTGTTACAGTCACTCATTGATGATAAAGAGTGTGTCTATAAGGTAAATGGTTTTAGTATTTACTCTGTACATGAAAATGAAACTATAAATCAATTTAGATACCTTCTCCATCTAGATTGCTTTTGCAATTTACATTGGACAGTCACTCTGTTACTTCATATGTCAAAGTGGGGAAAAGTTAGTGATGAAAATGGTGAAGAAAGAAACATTTTTAGTTTGAACATAATGATTGAAACAAAGAGGAATAAGCTTCTGTTTTGATAAATGTAACCATTGTATGTATTTCATGTGCAGTGATTTTTTTCCTTCTATGTTCAGTACCAGTAAACGGACCCGTTCCCAATCGAAAATAGCTCCCATTTTTCCCAAACGCCAACCAAAAATTCCCAAACTGCTCGATTGAAATAACTGCATACAGCACTTTCATAACTTCTTCATTACGCACTGGTAAACAAGGTGTTTATCCTCTAGGTCTTAGTAAAGGGTTCTTACTGTCTTTAAGTCAGAAGTGTCCGTAATTTGTTTCAAACAGTTTTAAACTATTCAATTGTTAAGTTTAATCAATTCTTTCCTGTAGAAATGTATATATTCTGAGTGAATCGTTCATATTTTAAGGTTTAACCACAAAGATAAGTAAATTTAAAAAATAAAGTTAATATAACGATACAAAAATCTGAAAAATTAAGTCTTTATGTAGTCTAAGTATTTCTGATGGTGATTGTGTTTAAATTTTAAAGAACCAACAGAGAATTAATACTGTTGTTGTTATTACTGAAAATTCCCAAATTGGAGAAAAACGATGCAATTTTTCCCAGTTCCACTGGTACCGGACCCTTTCCCAAAATGGCAAAAAAAATCGCTGCATGTGTCCTTTCCCTGTACTGAGGAGGGCATTAAGAGTGTTGTATGACCATTTCTGCCATCCAGTTTTGAGAAGTGTTATTATACATTATACATTTTGTGGTAAGCAATGAAATATGTTAATAGAGATATCCTGTTATCCATTCACTGAGTCAGCATAGTTTTGATTCTGTCTGCCATAATTTCTGTGGACAAAACTATACTTGAAAGAACTTCCTGATTTCAGTTGGATGAGGTGCGTTCTGTTGAGGTGACTAAGAATGCTCTACATTACGCCCTAGAGAAAGGCGACCATGAAGCTATAAGATTGTTGGTAAAAGATTATTTCTCAGAAGACAATGAAAGAATCAAGAAAGGGACTCCACAGTCAGTGCTGATAAAAGCTGGTGATAAAGGGAGGTAAGTGTTATGATTCCAATATTCTTTGTTCTTTCTTTCAATCAGTTTGTTTGTTACGTTGGTACATAGTAAATAAAACAGCTTTAAGCAGTGGAAAAGCTTGTATTTCTGAATGTTATGATCAAAGAAATTTCAGGTTATTGAAGGTTCTAAAGTTGATAATTTTATAATTAATGATAAAAATTCCTGAAAAAATAAAGTTTAAGCTAAATGAAAAAAGATTGATGTATTACTACATTGAGTACAAAGTTCATGTTTAAATGAATTATATCAAGAATAAAGAGTACTTCTGCAATTTTCAGTTATAATCCTATGTCCCTTGGTGGACTGGGTGCTGTTCATGAAATCTCAATGAGTCGTGGCAGCAAACAAGGAAATGATGCCTTTGTTATGGTAAGAAAACTCCTTTTGTATGTTTTTACCATCTTGTAAGATACACATATGAATGTTACTATTGATTGATTAAAATTTTGGTGAATTGGTGAGCATACTAAAACAATACTGACCCTTAAGTCACTGTTGGATTTTATCAGTTAGTTGAAATGCATTCAGTCGAATCATGGTAGAATGAAATTATGGTGTACATTGTAAGCATACTTTGTTCTGTTCAGTACTTTTTACAAGAAATGAATGATTCATTAAAAGGAAAAATGTTATTCTTTGAAAAGGTGCAGTTTAGTTCCTGATTTGAAAAAAAATGTCTTAAATTCTTTTTTGTAACTTTAACCAAGCAATGCATGTCAGATAATTCCTGCCGAACTTCCATAGAACAGTTACTTGAATTAGTGTACTCATGGAATTTGTCCTCTTGTATTTTATGACACATCTTTGTCTTGCCTATTTTACAGGATCTTGACAGGGAGGATAATGATATTGCAGATTATATGGAGGATGCATTGAAGCTTGGTGTTAGCAAAGAAACACTGAATGTTCTTGCAAATGCTTTACCAAACAAGCCCAACGATTTTATGGTATGATAGGAAAAAATGCATGTATTTGTTTTGACTTGAAAAAAAAAATAAACATGATGAAGACATTAAGTTGCAAAGAGATGTTGATGTTCTTTCTGGCAAATACAATCTGATTTTGTTCTGAGTTCTGTAGCTTAATATCAGATTTAGGAGATAAACAAATATTTTTGAGTGAAGCATATTTTTGTAATGCGTAAAGCCCTGTTATTCTTAAAAAACTGGTAACATTTTCAAATAGGCCTCACAGTTTTGTGAAAATGAATTCACATTTCCTTTTTTACCACTCTAAAACTTGTTTTGCTCCTTATCTCTGAGCCTCTTGCAAAAATATCATCATTGTATTTTCACTTTTCACTGTATTTCTAATGTCATAGCTGATACTATGTGTCAAATGATCAATGTTTTTATATATTTAGACATTCAAAATTATATAGCTGGTAGTTTCACAAGCAGACTTAATGTCATTACCTATATCATGATTGAAGCTCACTCTGCCTCAATAATAAACTGCTTCTTAATTTTTCTGTATTTCAGATTCAGCGAGCAGTTTCCAACTTATACCAAGCGGTGCTGTGTGGAAATAGAAAATTAGCTGGTTACCTTGTGGAAGAGGCACTCAAAGACAGTTACACTGGTTTTGGTTATCTTCATAAAGATGTAAGAAATCTATAGTTGGTTTTCAGACAGTTACATTCTTACTTTTAAAACTAGTATTGTTGTCATTTACTGCAGTTGTCTGCAAGGTTTAATTTTAAATAATATGTAATTTCATTTTGTGCTATGTTGACATTAGACATGTAACATAGATGTAATGTGTTTCAGAATTACGTAATTGCAGAGGATTCACGAGAATATGCAAAAAAAAAGATATTTGTGCTTCAGGGTTATTTTTTAGTTACAAAACTTTTCCAGGCGGTATGCAATTAAATGTAAGATGCAGAAAGTTGGATCAAACTCCAAAGATATGAAGGGTAGATGTGCAAACTGAAGTGATAAATAGCAAGTTATTAATACATGTGTTGTTGATTTACAGGTGTTATTGTTTGATAAGGAAGAATTGAGACAGACCATTCTAGCAGCTTCTGTGAAAAAGAAACCATGGGATAATAAATCAGTAGGCATTTAGCTTTCTACATTTGCTTAGTTTTGTATTGTTGAAAAAGTGAACTGGACCTGAAATAATGGAAACAGGGTTTAAAACTGGTGATGCAGACTACATTACTGATTGTTTTTAGGGTTACTTAGTAAATGTAAGCAGGCATTGTATTCGAATGTAAATATTTTTCACATCGCAAAAAGAAGTTAAAAGTGTAAATAATCATTTGTGTTAAATTAATCTTTCAAAATGTGAGGAAAACTTCTGAGGTACTAGAAACTTATGTTTTCGAAGAAAACACAAAGTATTAAATATCAACCACTTTAATTTGAAAAATTGGGTACAGTAACTGCTGGTCATTTCAGATTACACCTCTACATTGTGCAGCCATTAATCCAAATGTAGCCTATCTAAAGCGCCTCCTGACTGTAGAGCCAAATCTTAACCTGGAAGACAGGGAACATAGAAGACCTATACATTTTGCTGCAGTCTGTGAGGGCATAGCTCCACTGGAATTCTTGTTGGAAAGGTAAAGTCTTTATGGTTTCATTTCGAAGTCTGATTGGTGACTGAAAGATACTACAGAAAAGAACTGAAACTGTTTTATTTGCTTAAATGCCTAATTTAATCTGTTTTCACTGGCTTTGTACAATTAAAGAAATATCAAATAATTATAATTCAAATATAGACAAGTGAAATTAATAAGTGGAAACACCAAAGCACATGATATGAAAATATACCTTGTATTACAATAAAGTATTAAAAATATGCATATGTTTATAAATAGTCATGAAACAATATCGGTATGCAATTTACCAGTACACACTTAACAGTATTACAAAGAAAGAAAATTGCTACATGGAAATTACTACAGAGAGTCAGTAGTTTTATTTCATTGTGCTTATCATCCAGTATATTCTAGAATTGTTGCTTTAAATATATCTAAACGAGAATCTAATGTTATTATAGATGAGACACAATATATTGTTGATATATATCAGTGTTCCGAAAAGAAACCGTAACACTCCTGGAATGGTCGTTATCACAAACACAGTTCAGAAAAGTATTGTTATATATATGTTTATACTACCATTTTCAAATACTTGCTGAACACTGTGCATGATTCACCTAACTGCAAAAAGTCTGTGATTCTCTTCTGTTCTATTACTGTTAGTGCTTTGTGTGTATGTGCAGGAGTTTGCTTTTAAGCACAAATCATAGCATGATACAGTTCTAAGTAAAGTAAGACTTGAGTAAATTTTAGGAGGAGATTATGCATTTGAATACAATTCCTACAGTTTTTTGTTTGTGATTGCAGAGGTGCTAGTCCACTGGAAGTTGACACTCGTGGTATGACACCTTTACACTATGCCTGCTCTGCTGGCAGACCAAGAAATGTAGATATATTGCTCAAGACAGCAAAGGAAGGTGAGGATATGATGGACTATTGTTTCAGTAATCCATTGATTCAGTAATATTTTAGTTGTGCTTAAGTAACTCTAATTTCAAGGTTTGGAGACAATCTGTGCCATCATTTTATTTTCATATTGCTTATCTGGCTCTAGGAATTAAAGAAGATTTATTTATTTGGGCCTGACTGAAGTCTTGCACATTATGGCTGCCTGTTGGGGGGAGGGAGGGCAGGGGGTGTTGAATTCAAAGAAGATAGTCAAAACTTATTCAGACTTGCAAGGAAGTAAAACATGTGGATCTACAACACAGTTTTAAATATTTATTTTACTCTCAGAGTTTTAATATTCAAAAGCTGATTTTAGCAGGCGTGTCGGTTTTGTAAAAAATAATGCTTGTTCAAACTTGGATGTCGTTGCGAGAAAAACATGCATTCAGAAAATGATTCTATTTCTTTCAGCTTCAGCCAAGCAGGGAGATATGGGCTACCAGAAGTGGGGGCCAGGGGGTGTAGATAGACCTAGTAGGTCATCCTACTGTCCTGTACATATAGCCGTCAGCTATAATCATTCTGTAAGTACTTTCATGTTTGTTTCTAAATGTGGTGCTGGTTCTGATATGTGTTGTTGTTTTAATCAAAGATTCTGCTTAATTCATAAAAATTGCGTGTAGTTTCTTCTTAAGAAAAAATGAATTTCATGCATTTAAAGTCAATGTAGCCATTTCATTTTTCAGCCTTATTATGCCCCCCATCGAAGATGAGGGGGCATATAGTTTTGCAAATGTCGGTCAGTCTGTCCGTCGTTAGACACTTTGTTTCCGATCGATAACTAGAGAATGCTTTGACCTAGGTTCACCAAACTTGGTACGCTGGTTGGTCATCACCAGTAGATGACCCCTATTGTTTTTGAGGTCATTAAGTCAAAGGTCAAGCTCACAGGGACGTTCATCCTAAAAACGGTTTCCAATAAATAACTAGAGAACGCTTTGACCTAGGTTCACCAAACTTGGTATGCTGGTTGGTCATCACCATTAGATGACCCCTATTGATTTTGAGGTCATTAGGTCAAAGGTCAAGCTCACAGTGACCTTGATCCTAAAAACGGTTTCTGATCAATAACTAGAGAATGCTTTGGCCCAACTTGAAGCAATTAGGTGCTGCTGGGGGGCATGTATGTTTTACAAACATTTCTTGTTTGTACTGGTGTTTCTCAGTAATTTCTCATTCGAGGGGCGAGAAAAAAAAGTTCCTTTAGCCCTTATACAGAAAAGTGTTACCTTCATTTGTGATGTATGAGCGCATTCACTGAATTATATATTGAAGTATAGCTGACTTTCTTTAAAATTATAATGTTAAAAAAACAGCTACCCTAGTAATGCTGTATGACACTATTGAAATAAAGGACAACCTTCGTATTTTATTGGAATGATCTAGATTGGTTTGATTGGAATCTGAATGTTTGTCTTTTGTGTTTCAGGATGTATTGAAGATATTAATCAAACATCAGGTAGATGTCAATAAAGTTTTGTCGGCAGGGAAGAACAAAATCACACCACTGATGATTGCTGCTGGGCAAGGCAACTTGGAGATCTGTAAAGTACTTGTGCAGAACGGTGCTCATGTTGAACAGCTAGGTATGTTATATGTGAGTTGCTTGTAGTGAGAAATATATGTTTCAATTTGAGTTTTGAATAAAGCTTCAAGGGTATACTGTTGCTGGAAAAATAATTTTATTGATGCCATGATGATATAAATGTCTCGTTCGTATGACATTTTGATTATATATGTAAATCTGAGCATCAGAAGAAAGTTGAGTTGCTTAACAAAAGAGCTTCAGGAAAAATTAGGAAAGGAGCAAACATTATAATTATATAACTGTGCTTTAGCTTAGATTCTATTAATAAGTGTATAGGGGGAGGGGACTACACCCAAAATTTTTAATTGTGGGGGATGGGGTGAACTGGAAATTACAAATTATGCATGTTGGGGTTCCTTGAAAAATTGTATTAACAGGTCATTGGTCCTTACCAAATACAAAAATTATTAGGGTGGGGTGGGATGGGGTCAGGTCCATATACCCATACTAATTTAATAATTAAATTAATGAAAAAAAAATAGCAATATCGTTGTTGCATTAGTTTTGCTTGCTGGGCGTTAAAGACTCATGCAGAGATTAGTCATAACCAACATTCAGTAGTTGCCTCCCTTGTGTTTGCAACCACTGTGGCGGACGGAAAATCGTGGAAAATGTGGTCAATAGTTGACGTCGTGATATGGCGACAACCCATTGGCATTGGGTATCTTGAGGCATACATTTTTCCTTTTGATATATATATCAGACAAAATAATCAAGCTGCGTTATACTATGGTAGTCCATAGTCCTCTGTGACTGTACCTGTATCTGTCAGTTTTCAGACATAAACTCAGCATGCAAAAACCACAATAATTCAATGCTGGAAAGAAAACTTCTTTCTTTAAAAAAATTAATATGCCCAGTGGGGTTTTTAAAAAAAAATAAAGACAGGGTATGTGGATATATTGTAAAATTGGTAATTTTGGGTGATGGAGTTTCAAGAAAATGCATAAAGCTGGGTGATCTGTCTGATTATTTGTTTACATTTATGGGTGGTTTCGTCCCCTCCCCGCATACACTTACTACTGGAATAGCCCTTAGAAGGATCATTAAATACTTTGCATTAATATTCACCATAGCCAGGTAATGTAGCATGCAGACCAAAGTCACTATTTATTTTTCATGGAAACATTGCAGCTTAGGTGTACATTGAGAAATTTTGAAATGACAGGGCACATGTGTTCAGACATAGCAAGATGGTGTAACATGTACATCACTTTGGTATCTCAGGTCAAGGTCACACTTTTACACCAGATATTTTGGGGGAAAAGAAAGAGAGAAGATTATACCAAAGGCTTGCTAGCAGTATATAGTTTGTTCTGTGTTTTCAGACAAGCTGAAACGTTCTGCACTCATTCATGCAGTATTGAATGGCAATACTCATGTAGCCTCTTACCTATTACATCTTGGTGCAGACCCAAACAGATGTGACTCCTCAGGGAATTCTGTTGTACATTATGCAGCAGCCTATGGTTGGTTGTTCTGTCTGAAACTCCTGAAAGAGGCAGGTGCAGATCTTGGCATGTCAAACCAGTGGAAGGTAGGGTATTTACTATTGTTGGAAAATCCATCTTCCTTCACCAGCTAGTCTGTAAGGTTACATACATGTATGACAGCATGGAAAGTATTTGATTGAATTTGATAAGAAATAAAAATTCATTTGAGGGTACTATGTTTAATATGTGGTGTTCTTGTTCAAAGACCAGAGGTTGAAAAACTTGGCAAACATACTGAGATAGTAATTTTTTAGGATCATGTCAGGAAATGAATATTAAATAATTGTAAAGTAAGAATTATTGAAAAAAAAGTGTTAGTGTTGATGCTGTGATGATACAATGTCTCGTTCGTATGACATCACTGATTATACTGAAAATTCTGAGCATCATAGAGATACATTGTATTTAACTGCTATTTTGTAAGTTCAACACAGAATGCAGATTCTCAAAATATCGGATCAGATATGTGAAAGTTAAAAACTGTAACCTTCTGTGCCTAGAAACAGAAGTAATTACGTACTCAGTGCCCAAACTTTTATGGACTGCTGAAGTATATACAATTCCTTTAATCTCTGTGTACATTATTGAGATAGATGTCTCATTCGTATGATAGAATGATTTCAAAATGTATCTTTACTGTACATTATTGAGATAGATGTCTCATTCGTATGATAGAATGATTTCAAAATGTATCTCTGAGATGTTGAATAACGTAGGTATAAAATCTGTTTAGAATTCAACACTTTCTAATGAAATGTCCAGTGATGAGATACATGTCTCATTCGTATGATTGAATGATTTCGAAATTTTATCTCTGAGACACTGAATAACATAGATGTAAAATCTGTTTAGAATTCAACACTTTCTTGTAAAATGTTCAGTGATGAGATACATGTCTCGTTCGTATGAGAGAATGATTTTAAAATTTTATCTCTGAGACACTTATAAACATACATGTATAGATGTGAATTCTGTTTAGAATCCAACCTTTTCATGTAAAATGTTCTGTGATGAGATACATGTCTCGTTCGTATGATAGAATGATTTCGAAATTTTATCTCTGAGACACTTAACAATATATAGATGTGAATTAGACACTTAATAACATGTAGATGTGAACTTTGTTTAGAATCCAACCTTTTCATATAAAATGTTCTGTGATGATTTACATGTCTCGTTCGTATGATCGAATGATTTCAAAAATTTATCTCTGAGACACTGAATTTTGCATCATGTTTCATTACTTTTTAAATAGTTTTGGTGTTGTTCATTTTTATTGGTTGAAAGGTGTTTAGTGTATATTGATGATATTGTACCCCTGTAGACTGGCATAGTGTTTAGTGATTTAGTTGAAATCATGTTCATGTATGTGACTTAAAATATTTACAGACAGAGAATGAGGGGTGGTCCTATTCCCACCATTGACTTTCTATTTCTGTGGGAAATAGGCAGAAAATATATTTAGTTAGGTTTATAGAAGTTAAGGGGCCATATCTGGTACTTCAACTGCTACATTCAGCTGCAGCTGAGCGTAACAGAAAATTGTAAATGAATAGGATTTTAAACTGAACCAGATCAGAGTGAGATCTTGTTGGTGTAATGGAAGCTTTCAGTGTAGAAGAGACTATTGTCAGTTTACCTGCTTGCTTCTCTCAGTCTGTGATGAGATGATAGTCTCGTTCGTATGATTGAATGATTTCAGTTTTACATCTCTGAGACTCTGTCAGTTCTTTAACATTTTCCAGATTAACAAGATAAGTAAAATATATCATGACATTTATTTTTGTGTGAAATGATTAGAAAAGTAACTTTGGGAAGAAAAGTTATTGTTATTTACTATAGTGTTATTCGCTCTTTTTTTTCAGACCACCCCAATTGGTATTGCATTTTTGAAGGGCCATATTGGTATTGTGGATTACCTGATTAAACAAAAGGATGTTGATATCAACTTCAAAAATGATGAAGGTATGGCACAGTGCAAATATATAAATAAAACTTAGTTAAAATAATTGTTGGACAAAGAACAAATCCTTTGTGATGGTTTCATAGCCTGTTACCGGTTTATTGTCTCAATGGCTTAGAGTTGATGCAGAATGTAAGAGCTTTTTCGGGTTTTGAAATTAAGCTCCCATACTCACAAAATGTGAATAAAATCTGAAAAATGCTAGTGACTCGCTGAAACTTGCAAAATTCTGTGAGTTGTTTTCACCGGATGATCAGGAAGTATCATGCACCTGTTTTATTTGCGCTCATCAGCAGGTTATGTATCACCACTGTTTGCTCGTTTAGCTGCCAGTTTTAGACTGTTGTGTAAGAGAAAGACTGCCAATAACTTGCTTAACATTTAGTAGTAACTTTTATATTGTTCTCTACATTAAGAGCAAACATTCTCTTTTTTTTGTAGTCATTTTTAATTTTGCAAGTCTACATGAAAGTCACTCGCAAAAAAAAAGGAGAGTGCCAATTTTTGCTAAATTTAACCCAGTTTCTATTGGTATATTAAATCATTGTTTGTAGGTTTTTTGCATTAAGAATGTTAAAAAAAGGTTAATGTTCTGTTCATAAAGAACTGGTATGATTATGAGCGTGTTTCTATAAATAGAACTCACTTGTGTTTTCAGGTTTAACATTGATGAGTGTGGCCACCAGTAGTGCACTGACACCTGGTTTGTATGATCAGATCAAATACCTGACTGACAGGAAGGCTAACCCATCCATCAAGGATGTGAATGGATTAAATGCTGTAAGCAGTTTTGGGATTTCATTTTGCAGTGTGAAGGTTTGTTGTAAATAAGAACAAACACTCAAAGGTTGTGGTGAAAGATGCATTTGGAAAAAGGAAATTGGAATATTAAATGAATATCCAGTCAACCAGTTCAGCTTCCCTATATTCCAGTCTTTTCATGAGCTAGAGGTCTATACTGTCATGTCAGACTTATAGTTTGCCATTCTATTCCTAGAATAGCAGAATAAAAGCATACAAATTTGAGCAGTTAAATAACTGGAAATTTACATTGATAAGCTTTGAGTTTCAGTGAATTGATTAGTATTTAGTCTGCATTACAAGGCAAAGAAGAAAAAGTTGCTTGTTTCCAATAACTTGACATGCCATATCCTATAGAGTTTTACCATTTTTCATAGCTTACTTAGGCAATCTTCCCTTTCTGGCAGTTATCGGTTTTAAAATCATATAAAGGCTTAAAAAAATGTTACTGACCTGTTACCCATGTTTTTTTTTGCAAAATGTAGTTGAGACATTAAAAACAGAACTTTTTTAAATTTCTGCCTTGTATTTGTAACCTTAAATTTGTCATTTCTTGCTTGAAGTTGTCAATATGAAAAACCTATGGGAGCTTGTACTCTTATATCTGTGTACACGTTTCTTGAAAGCTTATATTTACTTTGCAGCTTCATCATCTGGCCAGGAATAAGATAACAAATGACCCAAAGTATAAAAGTTGGGCATACCGAGAACTAGATCAGGTAAATATTATAACATTGAATAATAGAAATTGTTGGTATTAGATTTATTGCACTCAGAGAAACAAAGCAGTTTCTATATGCATTGTAATATATTAAGCAAGAAATTGCAGTTTATTGTATGGTTATATAGTTGTTTCATTTGATTCAGTTGGTCGGGTTTTGTCTGCAATCATTTTCAGGTCCAGGTTAACTGATAATGATGGATCTTATGTGCATGTGTATTTACATGTCTATAAAACTTAAGTTTTATCTTCAGTTAACAGGAATGCAACTGATTAAGATTTGTTCCCATATGCATGTATACTGGAATAAATTATTTGATAATTTTCTGGATAATAAAAAACAGAAGATTCATGAAAAACATTAAAAAGGAATCAGTGTACTAAAATTAGATGCAAGAATTAATAACTGGCTTTATAGGCTAGTTTAACAACAATTTTGTTATAATATTCTGGAAGTGATAACAGTTTGCAAGCAAATGAAGGTTTAATCAGACGAGTCCTAATATTTTATTGATGCATTTTATACAACAGCTTCAAAATTTCCCTTGAATTGCAGTGTTAAAGAATATTATGTTCAGTTTATTTGACAAAGTCTGCATAACTCATGCATTTGGCCTACAGTTTATAACAAGAATAAACAGTACATTGCATACAACAACTCTTAATTACAGTTGTACAGAATGAAATCAAACATTATATGTTATTTGGGTTTTTGAGTGATATATGTGGATATATTACCTGCCAAGATTTTATATCATCCGAGCCGTTAGGCGAGGGTGATATTTTATCTTGGCAGGTAATTTATCCACATAAATCACTCATAAACCCAAATAATAATTTTATTACCCTTCCCCTGCCGAGTAAGACGATTTTAAAATAAATCATTGCAGTTTCAAATAAAACATCGAAATAACATTCCCTTTAGGGTACCCCTTCACGGCAAAATGACGTCACAACATAATTTGTGCTGGCGAAAAGCGGTATTTTCCCAGAAGTGATATGTTTGTTTGAATATTAAATATATATCTTTAATGAAAGCCATAAATTTGGGTTAATATTTTCGCACATTCAGTACAGATTATTTTCTTAAACTTTTTAAAAATTTTATCTCAATAGTTCGTCTCTAGATCTACATGAAGTATTTGCTTTCGTACCTAATGAATGTAAACAAGAGAAAAGGAGTAGTCTGTTGAAGACACTTTTTGTGATTAATATCAAGGTTTGGCGAGGTCATATTTGTTTAAAATACTGATTAGAATATTTATCATTACTCTATTCTGGTAAATATATTCTATTTGACAATTAAAAAGTGCTTGTATATCGGAATTTACACTTTACAACATCGAACCGTACGCGCATCGTCACAACGCTTGTTGTTTACAACATGGGGTACCCAAAGGGGAAATTAATGTGTATATTACCTGTCTGGCCCGGTAATATCAATTTCTTTTGACGGACCAATAGCCAATCAAAAAAGAGAAAAAAATCTGGAAGGGTAATAAACACTTATTTCACAGAATAAGTATGTAACATTAAAAAGAATATAAATAAAGTATTAATGACTCTGGTAGAGACATGAAGTAGATGAAGAGAAGATGGAATTGACAGTGAAGATTGCCAGGTTGCTACTAGAGGCTGGTTGCGACCCTACTGCAGAAAGCGAGGATGGTAAAACTGCCCTTATGTTTGCAATAGAACAGGTACAAATCTGAATTACCTACATGTATGTTACTCACAGTTAATATAAGCAAGATTAGGTCTTGTTAGTTATAAATTAATAATATACATTGAAGAAGTAGGGACTTCTCAATAAATAACTTTATGTTAAGTCCACTGTTTTTGTGTGTCACAGAAATCTTTTATGATTGTTACCAGCTTGGCTGGTCTGGTAAAAAAATGTGTTTCACACAATGTTGGACAAATTTGATTTCATAAAGACATCTGTTTAGACATTTTCAAGTGATACCTTCATTCAGTAAAAGTTAAACTTGGTATTTTATTTCATCATTAGTTAATTCAATTTTCAGTTATATAAGGTTTTTTTGGTTAGCATTTATGCCCCCGAAGGAGGACATATAGTTTTTAAACTGTCCGTCATTCTGTCCGGATACTTTATATTGCCCATAACTTACTTCCTAGTAAATGGATTTACTTTATTCTTGAACACAACACTCCCTTTTACAAGACTTTCCAACTGACTAATACAGGATCTGGACCCCTGAATGACCTTGACCTTGAAATTTCAGTTGTCAGAAATACTAAATATTTGCTGTAACTCCCTTATTACTACACAGATTTAGTTAATATTTTGCACACAATGATCCTTCGGGAGGGATCTTACAAATGCCATATATTTTTTTACCTTGATCTACAATTTATCTTCATCTGGTCCTCAATTCAAAGGTCAAAGCACCACTTTGGAGGGCATTGTTATCTTTCAGTGACAGTTCTTGTTCAAAAGTTATTTACAAATTCTATATCTTATATACGATTAAAAATACTACATCTCTCTAGCAAAACAGTTAGATAGCATATTGTATTTATTTCAGTTGAACATAAAACTAGTAGAGTTGTTGGTGGGTGCTGGAGGGACAGTTACGTCACACAAGTCATACACAGGCAAAACTATACTACATCTAATGGCAGATCTGTGTATGCAGTCAGATCTCAGTCCTGTACTCAAAATACTGGTGGAACAGGTAACATATATTTCTGACTTGTGCGGTGGTCTCCTCATACTTTTCAGAGAGATATTTGACAAAGAAACCTGTTTCCAGTGGACAAGATATACCTTAGAAAAGCGTAAAAGAGCTTGTTCTCAGTGGACCAAAATCATATTTATTAACATATTTTGTGAGTCAGTCCCCCTGGGATTTGAAAATTTCTGTGCATCAAATACCAATCATTGACATTAACTTTCTCAGGTTAACATTACATAAATATCATATGGCTTTGAGTGGGACAGTACATATTGTCAACCTGAGGAGAATACTGTCACCCGAGGCAAACCCGAGGATGATAGTATTTCTTCGAAGGTTGACAATATGTACTGTCCTTCTCAAAGCCATATGATATTTATTTTATTATACTGAAAAAAAAATTTTTCTTAGCAAGTCTGAAAAATATGGTTTAACAACTTAAAAACAAAATATTCACATTCACAATAAATTCTTATGGTAAGTACAAATGTAACTGTTGTAAATGTAACATATTTGTAAACACGGATGTTTACAACCAGAAAGTAGGCCTGCCCAGAGCGGTCACTTCTGTGATAAAAATAGAAATAGACACTGGGATTTCAAAATTGGGAAATCAGTAACTCTAGATTTACCAACAGTGGTGACAATAAAAACTGTGGCACAGCTGACAGTATATTCCTCTAATCCTTGTTAGCAACAGTAAGAATACTTACTGGTCAGCATGTGGGAATTTAAAATAAAATTGAGGTATAATAACATAAACTATCAACCCCAGTGGTGTCTGATATCTATATATTATAATTTTACCCTTGGTTGATTGTTTTGTGGTGTCAATCCTTGTTTAAGTGATTCAAGATTTTATGTTGATGCTCATTTACTTTTTCAGAAACCAAAAGTACAGGATTTGATGAAAGTGAAGGAGAGAACAGGAACGAAGGTTGTTGTAGAGAATGGAGATATTGTGGAGGAACAGAAATCAGAACCTATGGAAGTAGAAACAGAACAGTCTGGGAAAGATGGCAGTGACAAACCAAAGGAGAATGGAGCAGGAGATACCAAAACTGGTAAAAGCTTTTATATTCTAGAATGACTAATCTTTTTTTTTTTTTTCTTTTTTTAACTTAAATGTTTTTTTCAGAATATAAGGAAAAGGTACATGTACCTTTTTGGTACACGGAAAGAAAACATGTGTGGATCAGTTGAGGTAAATAACAGGCATAGTCTATATAATGATATAAATACACACAAAGTACACATGGTCAGTTTGCAGAAAAAAAGGTTTGGGAAAGCAAAATATCAAAATTTGTGTTTTTATTGTTTCGTTAGTTATGAAGCATATTTTATTGACTGTTAGAACAATTTAGAACTGAAAATTCCTGCAAAAGTAGAAAATATTGAACATGTGTGACAATTGTCACTGAATAATTATCTATTACACAGTGATTTGTAGGCCTTTATTTGGTTTGAAAAAATGTTCAAGTTTTGTTATATAACAACTCTAGATGGTGTGAATGGTATGGAGACAGAGGATGGTTCCCCACCCAAACTGGAGAAAATGGCATCCATAGCATCACAGGAGGATATTTGGCCACTCATGGCCTCTGAATACGACCATCAGGGATACACACCCCTTCTCTGGGCGTGTAAAGTTTATAGAGACTTTAAGGTAATCTGAGCATATCTGAATCAAAAGTGTGATTGAATGCCATGGTTACAGTTACATTTTTTCAGGTATAAATGAATACTGACCTGTGCCTATGATTGAGTGGTTAAAGTCACCGTCATTAAATCACTTAACTTCTCACTGATTGATGGTCATGATTCAGACCCCCTACTACTGACTATTAACATCATTTGAGGAAGTTAGCAGTCTCTTACAGACAATGGGAATCTAGTACTTGTCCTTCTTAATAACAGTGGTTAGGTAAACTTCTTGCTCCATATGACTTTGATTGTTTGAAGGTGTTAAACTCATTTAAACAAGAAAATGAATACCAATGATTATTTGTCCAGTTAGCATAATATAGAGGACATAAATGACCTAGTTTCATTTTAATGATCCATAATGAGTGTTCTTCACACTGCCTGAGTGTTAAACATTCATTTTCTTGTAGATCAAGTTTTACATGTTGATAATGGAATTTATATAAGCACCTTTTTTTTTTGAGGATTAAACAGGCATCTCAAATACTAAGATTTGCAGGAAAATGTTACTAAAATGTATGGTATTGTATAATTGTTAAGGACACCAGATTACTCAGACTATTAGAAAAAAATAAAGCTTGAAAAAAAAAAGGTAAGCATAGCTGTTGATAACTGAGTTCCAGTGAAAAAATAATTGGTCAGTTTGAAGTCTTCCATTGCCTGAAAAACAAATACCATCTAATCAAGTATGTATTGCCTTTTAAGAAAACAATCCTTACGAAGTGCTGTCCATAACAAAAAGATACAATGCATCGGAAAAAGTTCCAATTCCAGTTAAATTTGAACCCATCAGAGAGTGATAGATCGCTCAATATTTGTCAGTGGTTAAATTTACTTGCACCAAAGGGAGTGACTTCTCATTTGTTTCAGAAAACTGGATCAATGACAGATGACGAGGTGAGGAAGTGTAGTGAGAATGGCCGGAACTTCATTAGTGCTCTCATAGATCTGACAGGTGCTGACGTCTCGGCCACAGTACATGAAAAAGTCTTCCCAGGAGAACCTCCTAATAATGAGGAAGAACGGTATACTGAAGATGGTAAGCTGTCTTATCTTGTGATATCTCTTCATGTAGGTAAAAGAATTAGGCTTAATATTTTCATTTAATATAGATACTCAAGTACTAGTATATGTTCCAGTATTTGTTAAGGTTGATGATGTTTGATAAACTGTGTAGTTTATATTGTGCAAAAGCTTTGAACAAAAAAGACAACAGTTTCAAATTTCAATGCCAGCATTAGTCCAGATTGGATCTTGTCATTTATTTTCATTTCTGACTAGTAAAAATTCAGACGGCTGTTTTTCAAACAGAAGATCTCTTATTATTATTGAAGGAAGCAAGTTGCTACCAGGAAAAGAAAAATGGTACTACGTAAAATTTATCAGAGGTGGAACTTTTTGTCAGTGTGCATTGGCAGACATGCAGTTACTTTATCTTATCAAATTTTTATAATAACATAGTATTAGGTGCATCTGTAAATATTTATGTTACATTCTATCTGTACTCTGTCATTACACAGTTTCAGTATTGGGGAGATTTGATGCTTTTACAGGGAAATGTTCAGTTCTTCATATGCTGTTATATGTTGGTCATGAGGTAGTGGAAGGTTTGAACTGTGCCTGCCTGGAACTTGTCTGTAGATATAAACCCAACACAGAACACAGAAACATGGCAAACCAGACTGCACTAGCCCTAGCTGTAGAGTCGATGGCAGAAAAAGCCCTGGCAGTATTGGTGAGTAATGTTTTGTTGACCAAAGATATTCATTTCTATTGATATGTGTTGCAGTAATGAAGATAATATCTTGAATTGTTTCTAGATTTATCAGTTTCAAGTCAATGTTGCCTTCAGAATGGCAGTACACAAAAACATGTTAAAAGTCGACAAAAGTCACATTAAGTAATCATCCTGTCAAAAGTTTATGTAATTATGTTGTAGATAAAGGCAGGAGCAGATCCTAATCCAGTGTATGGGACAGAAGCTACAGGATACTTCACACCCTTACACAAGGCTGCAGAGTAAGTTAGAGTACAGAATTTCAATCTTTTACATTGACCATGTCATCATTGCTGGCTATAGAATGTAATCTGTTCATGCATAAAGAGCACTTAGTTGTGATAACAGTATTTTGGGGCATTAGTTATTGTATGTTAAAATGTCAGTCTGTTGAAAGTAACAGATATATATGCTCAGCGATTTTTTTTGCCATTTTGGGAAAGGGTCCGGTACCAGTGGAATTGGGAAATTACGTTGTTTTTCTCCAGTTTGGGAATTTTCAGTAATAACAACAACAGTATTAATTCTCTGTTGGTTCTTTAAAATTTAAACACAATCACCAGCAGAAATACTAAGACTACATAAAGACTTCATTTTTCAGATTTTTGTATAGTTATATTTACTTTATTTTTTTAATTTACTTATCTTTGTGGTTAAACCTTAAAATATGAACGATTCACTCAGAATATATACATTTCTACAGGAAAGAATTGATTAAACTTAACAATTGAATAGTTTAAAACTGTTTGAAACAAATTACGGACACTTCAGACTTAAATTAAAATACTAACTGTACGCAGGTTATAACACATACAACTGTATATTAAAAAGCACTGAATTTTGAAGTTGTTTTATCACTCCGTTGGTAAAAACTTACATGTTACGAATTATGTACATGTTTGCGATTCAGAAGTAATAAGATAAAGTTGCTCCGATAGCATCGTGTTTGCAGGCATGCTCTTATGAAGTTTAACGTGTAAAAAACAGCAGCCTTATCAATTAATACATAAATTATTAGCTGATAATCATCTAAACTGATCAACAAACTTTCAACTCAATACCTATTCAAAATGTCATGTTAATTAATAAACCAGGCAAACTGCAATGTTCCACAGCCAATCACACATAACCTTCACCTTATTTGTAAACTTCTGGTGGCTTACATCAACTACAAAATGCTTATGTTTCTTTTTTTCTGATGAAATTCTTGGATTTTTAAAAAAAAATTTCTGACGAAATTCTTGGATTTTTTTTTATCAGATTTGTCGGCATTAACATTAACTAAAGACAGGTTGTTGTTCCATTTGCCGAGTGACAGTAAGAACCCTTTACTAAGAACTAGAGGATAAACACCTTGTTTACCAGTGCGTATCGAAGAAGTTACGAAAGTGCTGTATGCAGTTATTTCAATCGAGCAGTTTGGGAACTTTAGGTTGGCGATTGGGAAAAATGAGAGCTATTTTCCATTGGGAACGGGTCCGTTTACCGGTACCGAACATAGAAGGAAAAAAATCGCTGATGCTATAGTCTTGTGTCACTTTGAATATATACGAAAAAGCCTCATAGCTGAAGTTGACTGATTCGGTTACAGAAAAGTCATTGTTACGCACCCAAAGGGAGGCATCTAGTTTTTGAATTGTCTGTCCTTCTGCCCGTCTGTCAGTTGGTCCCTCTGTCCCCCTTTTGTCCAGTCCATAACTTTGTCAGTCATGGATGGATTTTGAAATAATTTTGCATATAAGTGTCACACATTGAGATGATGTATCACATGCAAGACCCAGGTTTGAAGGGTCAAGGTCACACTTGGACTTGAAAGGAAATTTTCATAATAGTACATTGATGGTCGTGTCTGGTTAGCAATTCTGTAATTCATGGATGTATTTTAGAATGACTTGGCATAAATGTGTTGCCCATGATGATGACGCATGCAAGAATCGGGTGTCCAGCTCAGAGGTTAAGGTCACATTTGGGGGCATATGTCTGTTTAAAACAACAGCTCTTGTTTTAGATTTAAAGTCCCTTTTGCACTCAGATATATTTTTTTGTCTTAACTTAACATGACATGAATATGAAGAAATGTATTGTTTCAGTCAAACTTGTGTCAGGATAGTGAAGATGTTGATAGATGCAGGTGCTGATGTGAAGAAAGTCAACACTAAGACAGGGGAACAGCCATTGAACCTCGCTGTACATTACAGAGGTAAATAGACAATTTTTCACGTCAGAAGGAGTCAGCTGATAAACCAAAGTGTATAAATCATAAAATGTTGGTCATCAAGAAGTCTCTTGCTTAAAGTTAGTAATGTAAAGAAAAGGCACTGCAAAATAAGTGCTTTTGAACACATTGAACAAAAATAAAAGATCTGTGATGCCTGATATTTCTCATGTATTTTATGCACCTAGATTAACCATTCTTGGTGAAAGGAAAATGGACAATGTTCACAGATGTTCTCTATCTTTTAGTTCATTGATTGTTTTTGTAGGAGATGAAGCTGTTGTGATTGAGATAGCCAAGTTGTTGTTGGATGCTGGAGCCGCGGTCAGTGCAGGGAGACCGTCAGCACTGCACTCTGCTGTACTGGGCAATCTCGGGACATCAAATGCAAGCACTGAGCTTGAAGAGTTCCTGATATCGCGAGGAGCTGATGTGTTTGCGAAAGACGAGAAGAATAGAATACCACTCCACTATGCATTCATTACCAAGAGCAAGTACGTAAAACCTGTAACAGATTATGCCAGTATGTCCTTGACCTGGTTTTCTTCGTTTCTTAAAGTAAAAACCTCTAGGTTTAACAAATAATGTCTGTAAGCTTGATTCTAATTTTTTCACTTGCTTGTAATTTAAGGTAAAGTAACTAAAATTATTTGTCTTAAATACTCAACTGTAATTTATAACTTCAGTATTCACTTGTAGAAATTTAGTCATGTGAAGAGCATGATTGAACATATAGTCATTCTGTTTCTATTTAAAGACCAGACTCAGTGTCGGCCCTTGACCCCATAGAACTGTGTAGTGTATTAACGGATGCTATGCAGAACAAGGAGTTAGATGCCAGAGATGATCAGGGGAGGTCCCCACTACACCTGGCAGCCATGAGAGGGGCTACCATCTGCTGTCTTCATCTTCTGCAGGTAAAGTCAGGCATACAGGCACTGCATCTGTGCTTGTTTGAATATTTGCTACAGGCATTGTACAAGACACTATGAATAAGGCTAGGTCAGCCTTCTGTTAGTCGGTACTTGCAAGAATAAAAATAAATTTTTTAATTTTTTTTTCATTTGCTAGTTATTCAACTTCCTTGTAGAATACTTTGATAGTGGTGTTGAAAAAATGTAGAGACCTGAGTTTTTCTTCTAATTCAGAGAGGTGTTCCTATCCTGGGCACAGACATGTATGGGCATACAGCATTATCACTGGCAGTGAAATACAAACATGACAGGTCAGTGGTCAAATGTTTGATCTTTTGTTACACAAGTTTATACATGCATATATGACATATTAGGAGTAACCCTCTTGACAACTTCTATGATTTTTCTGAGTCAGTAACTAGAAGTTTCCAGCAAGACAACACTGAAATTTTTGCACTCATAATAGTTTGTGCTATGTAAATTAAATCACTCCCTGTGAAGTAAGTAAGACTTCAAACATAATGTATATAGCTCTCAGTTTTACGTTCTAAGTATGGTTGGTTAGATGTGTAAAACGTTTTTTCTTGTAGCTGTGCAATAATGCTACTACAGAAGGGAGCTAAGGTGGACGTTAACATTGTCATACCCCTGGAGCATGTGGACCGCAGGGAATACTATACCACCACTAGTAACAAGAAGGTACCTGTGTGGAAATGGAAACGCTCAAGGTACCCAGAGAAAACAGCAAAACAAGAACCATTTGACACTTACCAGGTACTGTTTCCAGGTGATTTATCAACGAAAGAAATGAGTTTTATCACACATGTGTAATGTTTCTTGGCTATATCAGAGTCAGGGTCTAGGTTAAGTACTTGCCATTAAGTGAACATGATTTTGGATGTATACTTATGCTGTACTTTAGTGTAATGTCTAATGGCCATGGTATTTGGATGAGTGATACAGGGTCATTATGGCCCTCTTGCTAAATTTAGAATAGTGGAAAAGTTTTGTGTTTAGATCTTTGATGTTTTGTTTTGCTACAGGTTGCTATAGAAGGGGAGTTGCCAGGTGTGGCTCATATGGTCTTAGATTCTTCAGGACTAACAGGAAAGGCCATTGAGGTTTGTAACATTCAACTTAAATGTCAAAATTCCTGTTTACAAGTAAAATTAGTGTTTGTTTTATTTTTTGAATAGATAAAGTCCATATTTGGTCCTTTGAACAAGTTTGTATTACATGTAGATATGGAAGAATGGAAAAGAATAATAAGATGTGTTCTTCTATTGTATTTACATGAAATCATACAAATTCGTTCTAATTACTAAGGTATGGCACAGACTGGATGTAGAACAGGAGATTAGAAACAGAAAATATTTCTGTAAGATTACTCAAGTCCTTGAGGAAAACAGAAAATTGACTTGAATTTATTGTAGGTCTTTTTGTGTTTGTTGGTATATTTAGTGTTTCCAGTCCAAGGATTTTCCTATTTTATACCTTTACATCTATTTTATATCTTTATGTCTTCCAGGCTGCTTTAAGAGTAAACAAATACCATATTGCATTACGCCACTTACATCGGATGAAAGATAATGCATTAGTCAAGGATTTTAAGAACCAGGAGGGTCAAAATCTACTCCATGTTCTAGCTCTGGAAACACAGCCAGGGAAGGATGAGGCCCTACAACTCAAGGTAAGCTAGATTCTAAATGCAAGAGCACCATTTTCCCATTAAGGAGATTTCCTGGTTCTGTTTGTTTATTGCTTGCTAGATACTTAAGTTATATGCTTGTACCTGTAAATTAGTCTTTTCAGTCAAAAAAAAAAAAAAAAAAAAAAAAAAAGGAGTAATTAGTCCCCAACCAGTTCTTTGTGGGAGGGGGGTTGGGGGGGGACTATAGGTTTGCCCTCCATATGTCAGTGTGTCCGCAAAAACTGGATCCTATGATAGTTCAAAAGCATTTGAAATATTTTCATGAATCTTAAAACTTGAATAGATGGCAATATGGAGATTATTCACATCATTTTATTTTGTTTGTATGTTGAGAAATTGGTTGCTACTTGCTACATGTTTTGATACCCAAAAGACCAGTTCACATGTCATGTAGCATAACTCTGACCTTTGATTTCACAAAGTTATCTCCCTTCTTCACATTGAAAATTTTCCAAAAAACTACATTTCCTTGAATATTTTTGGAATCTATTGATGCATTTGATTGAGAATTTATACAAACTTTATTGGTGTTATTATTACTTTACACAATACGTTGCATAACTCTTTCGCTTATATTGACAAAATTGTGCCACTTTTTACTTAGAAAGTATAGCAAATTGTGTATTTTTTAATGCTTTTCTTCCAATTACTTTTGAACTTATATAGAACCTATACAACTTTAGTCAAGTCTTACAGATCATGCAGCAAGGTGCATTTACATTGTATAAGTCTGTTCTTTGTGTTGAAAAATTGAAATATTTATTTGTTTTACATGATGATATTTTATTGATAACATTACACCAACTTAATAGGCATGTGATCTTTTGATCATCTGTTGTATAAAACATAACACCATCTATCATTAACAACAAACTATTGATTTCAGCTAACTTATTGTCAGTATTTGAATTTTGGTTCTATTTAGTGTGACAGTGCCCTTTCCAGTAAGGGACTTTTATTGCTTGGCAGTATTCTTACTTGTGTCTTAGTTAAGCATCTGTCATTTTAAAAAGCTTGACCCTTCAATCTGCAGGTGGCTAAAGTGCTGGTGGAGAAGGGTGTTTCATTGACTGCATTGGACAAGTATAAGAGATACCCACTGGCATATGTGGCATTCAAACATCAGCCTATTGGTCTGGCTAGGTTCATCCTTGGTAAGTAATATAAATAGTATTGGAAGTATAGTGTATGCAATTCTCGCCTTGTATTATTACTTGTTTAATTTTTTCTGTACTGAAGTATGAGAGATTGTTATTAGAGTTGTTTACGAAAACGTGACTTGTATTTTGCAGAGAAAAGTGGTAGCCTAGATCTGAATCAGAAGGACATATATGACAGAACCCTAATGGTGGCCCTGTTTTGGGACCAGGAGGAAATACATAAGGAATCCAAAACGGAGAGAAATAAGTAAGCTTATCACCTGCCTATCTGTCACGTCTATGTACATTCTCATTAATTGTTGTGGTGGATTCATATAAAGATGAATAAAAAAATGAAGAAAAAGACCATTTGAAACAGGTTGAAAGAAATATTGTGGGTATATTGTTTCTGAGCTTTCTGTGTTTACACAATAAGACTGTACCATATTACTCAGAAATAAATACACTGACTTTAAAAACCCTCATGATAATATTTTCAGGTCATACATCAAGTTGTTTGTGGATGCTGGAGCTAGTCTTGACGTTGTCTATACAGTACAGTGGCCTGAGACCCCTCTGTTTGATGTGGCTATAGCTGACCTGCCACTGGATTATTTTGAAGCACTTGACCATCCAGGTCGATTGACCCCACTCATGTCTGCTATGTACAATGTCGACCTTGAACTTGTAAGGTTTCTCTTGAAGAATGGAGCATCTTCCAATCTGCCGGACCAGAATGGTGTCACACCAATCATGCATGCAGTTAAACTGGTAGGTGTTCAAGTGAAACTTGAATTGATATTAGTTTTAGCTAGCTGAAAGTCAATTTTCGCTTCCATTCAGAATTAACATTTTGAATATCAGTATGCTTATTATAACAGGGAAAGTTTAAAATATCTAGACAGACTTTAAGCTCACCTGAGCATGAAGTGCTCAAGGGTGAGCCATTAGGATTGGTGACTACATTTCCTGAACCACTGGGTCAGTTTTAATGAAACTTCACAGGATTGTTCTTCAATTTGTCATTTTTTCAAATTCTTCGAAAAACTTTGATAATCTTCTCCTCTAAAACTACCTGCCCTATTTCAAAATAATTTCACAAAAATGTTCCTTCGGTAGCCTTTTATCAGATTCTTTCAAGTTGTTTTGGTCCCATAAAAAAGGGTTTAAAGAGGACCAGGCCTGTTTTCAATTCATGACTATATGGAAAACTATTCTCCTCAGAAACCCGAGACCAGATTCCAAAGTTATTTCACAGAAATGTCCCATTGATGGACCTTTTTCATATTTATTTAAGATATGTTGCTTTAAGAAATCTTAAACACGTGGATAATTTTGAAGACAGATTTTAACCATGACTACTACCTATATGTGTGTTTTTTTTGTCCATTTTAAGCATTTTTCATTTATATGAATACAGTGTTTGTTGTCATTTCATTTCGTGTAAGGAAGTCTCAATTCTTTTATTTCAGCATGATGCAAGGCTGGTAAAAATTCTGCTAAACCACAATTATGTGGTACCAGTGGAAAAAGATGGTTCAAAACCCAACCTGAAAAAGAAATTGTCTCGTGCTCAGTTTGAGATCAAACCAGTGACAAGTGATCAGGATGTTGAAGATGATGATGAAGATGCTGATGATGATGATTATGAACAAGCAGATGACTACAAAGATGATGATGGTGATGAGGAGGAAGAGGAGGCAGATGGTAGGACATTCGATCTGTAGTTTTATCTTTAATACCATTACAAAGTTATAAGTAAAAATATATCAAGGGGTTTTAGATCTTTCATTTTGATGACTCTTCTGAATTGAGAGGATAAAGGAACATGAATTCAGTGCAGAGAAGTGGAGTCTGCCTTCATGGTTTAGTATTGGAAGTTGATGACGTGATCTTTTTTATCTCTGATTGGACATGCAGTTTCCACACAAATAATGCAGGTTTTATACTGGTACAGCCCAGTATTGGCAGCTTAAATTGCGTAGTTAATTGCTTTTAAAATAACCAAACAAAATGTATAAAAGCAATGAACAGTAACAGAAGAAACAGAACAGCTTTTATAGTGCTTGTTTTCTGTACAATTTGAGGTAAACAGGACCATTGCAAAGTGTTTATAAGATTTCATGACTAATTTTTGTTTTGAAAATCAGGCTCAGAAGAAGGTAATGACGATGAACAGGAAGGTGATGAGCCAACAGAGGACTCAGAACATGATACAGATATTGTAGAGGAAGAGGAAGAAGATGCTGATGACCAGCATCTTCCTATACCCAGTCTGGGCTCCAAACAACCTTCAGTGAGGAGACAGGGAACCAGTCAGCCAAGTGTGAAAGGTAAGAAAGTAATAAAATCAAGTTTTGGTATTAGACTTGGAAAAATTGGATGAATGAGATTCTGATGGATTCTTAACCCTTAGCCTGCTTAATTTCCAAAATGGACTTATCCATCTTTCACTTTGGGCAGTACCATTGGCCATTTATAGGGGTATTAGTTGTAAAAATACTGACTGATTAGTGAACAGGAGAGAACATGATCAGACTGCACAGATGTTTCTTTGTGGAAAAAATGGCATTGTCTTGTAACTTGTAAAACAACCCAGATGAATACAGATTGTAAGTTATAAATTGTTTATTTAGTAGTGTGAACATAAATGGCTGAAAATCCAAGATAGTTTGAAGGGATGTCTTACTGACAACAAATTTTGATAACCAAAGTTAAACTGTGTTTTCACATCTACATTACGAAAACCTTGAACGCTTGCAGATAATAGTGTTTTAAAATAGTAGAAATTACCCTTACATTGAGTTTTATTTGCTGTTTATATAAGAGTCAATGTTACAGATGAGTTTGAGTGTGTGGAGAAGACAAGCTCAGTGGATCTGACAGCTGCAGATAACTTCGGTTGGACAGTGATACATCATCTAGTCTCACCATTAGACTATGGTACTTTCGATGATGAAGAGATTCTTTACGTGCTTGCCAAGGCCGGAGCACCTCTGGATAAAGAAAACAAAAAGGGTGAAACCCCCCTGAAAATGGCAATTAGAATTGGAGCATATAAGTTAGCTAAAAGACTCCAGGCTCTGATGAATCTAGAAGCAGATAAATTGGTGAGTTATATATAGATTTGTTTTTGAGGTGCCAGCAGAGGTAGGTACATGGAGTTCCCTCTAAATGTGGAGGCTTGAATGAAATCACAGTTGTTAGTCTTTCATTAAGTTAGTAGCCATAGGTCAGTCTTTTGTGGTAACGTTTAAAGTAAGTAGAGTTCTGTTATAAAGTGGCATTAACTTTTGTTGAAAATATCATTTGTATTGATACAGAAACGTGAATGGAACTTTCAAGGTTAAAGTGTAAAATGAAAATACATTCATGTTGACTTAAAGAAGAATTATAATCTAATTCTATCAGTATACATATCAGTTATTTGGCTTCTTTGAACAGTATAGTGTTACATTGCACAGACAGTAAGTTTACCGTGTTACAATTGCCAGTCTGAGTGAGAGTGGAATAAATACAGATTTGCAACTTTTTTTTTCTTCTGCAGGAGATTCCACCAAGGCCTGCATTCCACACAGCGAGTGAGGCAGACAACAATCTGAAAACAGCTGAGGCAAACATGTACGAAGCTGATGCTGACTCATTGATAAAAAAGCTTGTCCCTGTAGAAACAGAGGAAACGAGAACCAAACCAAAACCAAAGGTTGATAAACAGTGTATGGCAGCTAAAACTGGGTATGTAACACTGTTATGTAACAGTTAAGGCTAAATGATAGACAAGATTATCCAGAAAAAATTATTTCTTTGCAGTTTTTTAAAAAATTTTGATGTAAGATAAGAAAAAAATCTAAATGATACTGATTTATTTAAAAAAAAAAACAAGGTCTTATCCTTCAGTCTGCATGAACAAAACCTTGCAAAGTACAAAATCTCAACATATTTGTTGCTTGTTCCTATTTCAGAGAGGTTGTGTTTGATAAAGAAAACAATGTACCATATGACATTATTCTGTCAAAGATTGAAGTTCGGAGTCTACTCAGTGACACATATAACTTTTATAAGATGCAGATCATCTATCACAAGGTGAAGGACATTTATATTCTGTTTACAAAGTGGGGTCGGATAGGGGACACTGGACAATACCAACAGACCCCATATCAGACTTTGGCAGAAGCAGCAGTTTCATTCTGTAAAATATTCAAGTCTAAAACAGGAAATGGCTGGTCAAACTTAAATTGGTAAGTCCTTTCTTCTCATTGTTTATAAGTTTTTATGTTGTTTTCTAATAGAGAAAATCGTTTATATTATAGTAGGAAAATGAGTTGTTGAAAAAAGAATCCCAGTATTTTTTACATGACCTTGTGAAAGCTGAGAGTATGTGAGAAATTAAATTAATGATTTTTTAGGTAGGGTAAACTGTCATCATTACATTTTCAGCTCCTTTGTTATGCCCCCCATCGAAGATGAGGGGGCATATAGTTTTGCAAATGTTGGTCAGTAGGTAGGTCTGTCGGTCGGTCCGTCGGTAGACACTTCGTTTCCTATCAATAACTAGAAGAACGCTTTGACCTAGGTTCACCAAACTTGGTTTGCTGGTTGGTCGGTTGGTCATCACCAGTAGATGACCCCTATTGAATTTGAGGTCATTAGGTCAAAGGTCAAGCTCACAGGGACCTTAATCCTAAAAACAGTTTCCGATCAATAACTAGAGAACGCTTTGACCTAGGTTCAAGAAATACCTAATACCTAAATTTCTGCTTGTGAAATAATCTCAAGCCATTTGTCTAAAGGTCATTTGTCCCTCCCTTCTGACTCATTGAGGAAGCAGTCAGTTGACTGGAAGACTTTGGTTAGTAAACTAGTTGAATACCCAGGAACACTTGTTAGGTGGACTGGCCACTGAGATATGACTGATAGGTGGTTGAAACTGGCATTAAAACCCAACTAAAACAGAAAAAAAAAGTCTCAGCACATACGCTTTTCTCAAATGAGCCGTGTAGCTGTTGCCAAGGAAGCGATCTTCAGATGAAATAAGCTAGCAATGGCAAATGCTTGCTTTTTACAAGGTAGCTGAAATGTTAAATTTGCAGTGTTGGCTTTTTTGAGGAAGTGGTCTTTCAGTAAGGGCGACATTATAGATAGGTTTACATATATTTTCATTCTACTTAACATAAGTTCTATGTTATGCCTTAGAAGATGTCCATGTGTAAGAGGTGTGTTAGTTATAATGATTACTGTTGAAAGATACCTTTTGTTTAACTTTGCAGTTTTGTGAGCCAGCCAAAGAAGTACCGTGTGGTACAGATAGATAACCAGCCTTCACCTGTACTCAGGGTCGACTTCAAACTTGAAACAAGCATTCCATCAAAGTTACCAGCAGAGGTACAAGATCTACTCAGAGAAATGGTATGTTTGCCTTACAGTGTCTGCTAGTTGTATATGCCTGTCTCACTGTTCATACTTGCCATTCTTTCACAGGATGTAGTTTTGTGATAAAAAGTTTATGTGCCTCAGCTAATTCTATGTCATCTTTACCCTGGAATTGATTTTAAATATTTTGCAGGTAAAAACAAGAGTTTTGTTACAAATCTGGCACAGGGTTTTGCAAATTACGTAGCTCGAATGTTTGCAATTTAAATGGAAATATTACAATGATTGCTTTCAGGCTGATGTAGGAATGATGCAGGCAGCTATGAAGAAGGCCAAGATGGCAGAAGAGTATATGCCTTTTGGAAGAATAAAAAGAGATGTGCTTATTGAAGCTAGAAAAATCCTACAGAAAATTGGGTCAGTGTCGTCATATGATAATTGAACTTTGTATACATGAAATAAGCATGTTTTATCATTAAAACATACAAAGTAAAGCTTTTTAACTCACTCCAGTATCTGCTTTCTTGATAAAACTTTTTTTAGAGGTGTCGGTCATACACGGTCAGGAAATGAATGTCATTTGAAAAAATTAAAAAAAAAGAAAATCACTTAATTGAAATTGAATGATATTTAGTTTGTAATATTTGACGGTACATTTTCAGAGACCTGGTGGTAGAAATTGACAAAAAGAAGACTAACTTGACTTATGATCACACAGATCACCAAGCTAATTGTGAAAAGGTATGTGGTAGTGACGACTTAAGTTGTTATTTTAGTATGAAAGTGTTTTAAGGTTATTGAGGTATCTGTTGTTGTTTTTATCACAAATCTAGGTCCTTATTTTTGAAACATGTTTTATGTAAAGGGAACACTTAATTAAAGAGATGGAGAAGTGGAATTGTGTTTCAAGTTTAGTAAACTACATGCTGTTGGACTGATCTTGTCATAAATTAGAGAAAAGTTGCTAATCTCATCAAGTGACAGGTAAAAGTTGGACCATTTGTGATTATTTCTGCAGTGTTATTGAAACAGTTTATAAAAATCTGGCTAGAGGCAATAATGACATATAGGTGTTCTCTGTTTCAAGCATTACTTTAATTTTTACTGTGCTGGCAACTGTTTATGCCTGTGTGACAAGTCCTGAACCTTTTGGTCAGTAGATTATCAATTTACAACTCTATGGAAAATTAATAGAATAGTACAAAATTGAATAACAGAAAAGTCTGTGTCAGAATTTTAATGAGTTATTTGTTTCAGATCTCAGCACTGTCAACAGAATATTACAGTTTGATACCACAGGAAGGGTATGCATACGATAAAATAGAACCACTTGTGAATAGATCTCATATCACAGCAGAACTGAGATTAATTTCCAATTTGCTAGATCTCGAAACTGCCAGTAAAATACTGCTAGGTGCACAGTATAAACTCAACGGTATGTATTTTGTAACACTTTTGTTGTACCTGTAGTAAAGCTAGATCTTTGATGATTTATATGATTAGTAATGCAGTTTTGAGAAGAGAGTATCCTGTGTTTTTTGTTCATTTCAGCTAAAAGAAAGGTTCATAGAATAAGGAAAATTTAAACTGAAAATACAATATTTTCAAAATAAAAATTGGCCATGGAATTTTGCAAGAATGCAAATGCCCAATATCTGTTCTTCATTTACTTCTTGTTGCTTAAAAACACCTGATGTACATGTAAGAGCAGCTTTGGAAATAGATTTGGTAATGATGGGTGTTTCCAATGACAAAAAGACTCTCCAGTACTGTATAAACCAATGACGTCATCCAAAATAAATTCAAAAACAGTAAATCAGTTTACTGCCAGTCTGGGGTGTGTAAATGTAATCATATACCACCTAAAGTTTTTTCTATGCATGAATATATGTTTGTTAAACAGCATTACTTCTTAGAAGTAAACAAAATGAGTTCCTGTTATTTGAAATTTGATTGATTTTAAGAAAGTAAAATCTTTACCTGATCTTGTGCATGTTTTCAGAACTTCTGACATCAATAAAGGACTAAAACCGACGAACCAATTCAGTACAGTGTACTCAGAATGAGTGTTTCTAAGAGATTTTGGGGCTTGTTTAAAAACAAAAAAACAAAAAAAAAAACTCATTTGACCTTGATACTGAATGTCTTTTAGTGTTGATCCAGCTTCATATGTCATTATTTACTGAAACAAACCTTAAGACAGAATTTTTTTTGTCAGCTTTTCTGTGAGATCTGTCATGAATAAAACTTACCTTTCTTACAACCAGTCTGATATAATAATTAGAATTGTAATACATTAAAGACTTTAAACTAAAAATGTAAACCCTTGGATTAAATTCTTGATTTATATCTTATAGCATTTATTCATTTCATTTCCTTGCAGAATGTAACCCTCTGGACTACATCTATCAGGCAATAGGCTGTTCTATCACACCACTCAGGGAAGACGATGTCGAGTCTCAGTACATCCTCAAGTACATCAGGAGTTCAACAGATACTAGTAAGTATTGTAGTTTGTCACATTGACTTTCTCAGGTAATGCTTCTTTTCGTTGACTGGAAAAAAAAAAAATGGAAGGCATCATTTTAAGGCATTACTATTTACATAGATTATAGGCACTTGTTCCATAAATAATGTGTTATCCTGTTATTATGCTGTATAATATTTGAGGTCACAGGTGTACAGCTTCGTTTGTACCATTTATCACCATTTATTTATATTTTGTAGAGACTGCCAAAGTGCTGTGTATTTATAAGTTATGGCGTCCTGGGGAGGATGAGAAAGAGAAGTTTAAGCAGCTTGATAATCATAAACTCTTGTGGCATGGTACAAGTATGGCCAACATGATGAGTATACTTCACAACGGCTTGCTTGTGGCCCCACCTGAGGCCCCTATTACAGGACACGCATTCGGGGAGGTAAGTCTGGAATGTTTGACTGCTTGAGACTGCAGTGGATGACATGGTGCAGAAAGGTCCTTTATGCTTCCTTATAAAGTACAACCTTTTTGTACTGGGACATCTAGCTTCTGGTCAAGTCTTCGTCATTTGACAAATGCTGGGCATGTTTGAAGTTTTAGCCCTCTTCTTCAGTTGTCAAGCTTGAAATGCAAGAAAAATGGGGACAGCATAAATCCTCAGATAGCAGTACTGCATGTAATTAGCGAGAAAGGGATTAATTGTCCCTTTATCACTGACTCTTGTAAGCTTCTCAGGCATGTATCAAGATAACCAGTGTTTTCACACAAGACAGAAAAGTTCAAAGTACAAAATAGTAGTGTACTAGCTAATCTAAGTGTTTATTAAAGCAAACCAGGTGGATTTATTCTATCATTTACCTGTTCTGCACTTAACATCATAACTTTTAGAGAAATTGAATTATGAAGTTAGGTCTTAGCTGTATTCATCTAACTTGAATTTTCAGGGCACATACACAGCTGATACATTTGCAAAGAGTCATATGTACTGTTACAACACCAATCCCAAATCTGATGCAAAATGTGCTCTCCTGTGTGAAGTAAGTATATTTCTGTGTATGTACAATTTCGTTTAAATGTGATATGGCTATACATATATATGGTACATGTATGTTATCTTATAAATCAGCTGAAAGGTAGTTGTGCTATTCCATCAATATGTCGCCATCTTGCTACAGTTTAAGGTGGAACCAGTCAATGGAGTGGAAAGCTGGTACCCACTCACAGTGTAACTAGAACCCACTTGCAGCTGAGTAGACTGATTCATCAAGTATCTATGAACTTGAGCTCAGGCTGGAGATTTGAAACCCAGGGTCAAGCATACTTGGTGTCAGCAGCTTAACCATTGAGGTAGTAAGGTCTCCAAAGTTGATACATACGAGAAGCAAGGAAATAGATGTTTATTAAAAAAGAAGTTCTGAAATCACATGCAAGCTGAATCACTGGATGAGAATGAAGAGGAGAAATGTCCTGTATTTAGCCAAGTTAGATATAACTTCTATTATTAGTTTAAATTAAGCGTCTTGTATAACTGTAGGAAAGGTAGGTTACTAACAAGCCTCTTATATAACTATTGGAAAGGAAGGTTAGTTACTTTTATTCATTATATTGAAGGTTGCATTGGGTAACTGTAAGGAAGATGTGGACTCCAATGTTGAGGTGGATCTTATCAATTCAGAGTTCAACAGTCTCAGAGTACATGGAACCAAAGTACCAGATGATCACTGGAACCTAACATTACCATATGGTAGGTACCTGTTTGATGGCATTACAGATATAGTCTATAGTTACAGACCATGTTGTATCCAGTGTTTGTGAGGCTTCATTTTAGAATTATTTATTTGGTTTTGTTTGGTTGGTTCTTCTTATGTTTCCTCTGTTGTCTGAAACAGCAGGAATTTACAATAGGGCTTGGCACATGTATAAATATGAAAGGGCCACATACTCTGAAATACTTTAGATTTTTTCCGTGTGATAATTACTGTATAAAAAGGTGTGTGACTTATTTATACAAGGGAAAAATAATGCTATGTTCTATATAGCATCCTAATGTATGTATATTATGTTTTAATTGATCAGTTAAAATAATAAGTTTTGTTTTATTATCATACAGGAGCCACAATGCCTGTGGGTTGTGTACAGACTCAACACAAATGGATGTCCCCAGAAGGAGAGAAAAAATGTTGGATTCCATACACAGAATATATAGTACAGGACTCAGATCAAATCTGCCTTCGATATCTTGTGCAATTTGTTTGAGTGCTACACAGTTTGTGTCTATACATAGTTTCTTATTACACTAGAATACAGTAGGTATTCACAACATTGTTGTAAATTTACACTAACATTGTCAGCCATAAAAGAAATCAAATTTTCAGATTTTTAGACTCAAGTATCAGATTAGCAGTAAATGAATTTAGTGATGTATAGAAATGGAATTTATGCCAAAATACAATGTTCTGTATAGTGGATAAACATATTGTATATAGCAAGTCACGTTTTTTATGTACATTTATATTGTATTTTTAAAGAAAGCTCCTGTTGTCTCGTAAGATGTAGTAATGATGATCTTCCTAGGCTTTCACTTGGATAAAATTGAGTTACATACTACTGCTTGATTTCAGTTTGAACATATTTTTGAAAAAAAAAAAAAAAGATGAAAAAAGTATAAATCGGAAACCTTTTACTAGAATCCAGTCACTACTGGGGAAAAAAATGACATCTATTACTGACTAATATTTCTCTGCTTTTCCTGACAGCACGACTGCCGGGATATGACCGAATAGTGGTTGAAACTGGCATTAATCCTGAACATGCTGAAATTTTGTAATGGATTTGCCCAGCTTTGAATTTGGAACAGTCCATTCAAAGTTTAAGGGATTTCAATATCAAAATACTAAAATGGAACTACCAACAGTATAGAGCCTGGTCAGACTGCACGGATGTGTGAAGGCTGGCCGGGCTCTATACTGGTGGCAAAGGCTAATCAATTTTGGTTCCAGCAGGTTAAGGGTTAAATACCACTAGAAATAAACAGAAGAAAAATCATGAAAGCATGGTTTAAGATTTTTTATCAGGAAAGTATTGGATCTATATGGACTTCTTTGAGAGTTAAAGAATCGGCAACATTGATAATTTGCTTTGATTTTGCTGCACAGCAGTAAAATGCTTAACTAAAACAGTAAGTTGTATAATGACTTTGATTACAGAGTTCGAATGAATTGATAATTTTGAAAAGATTTTGTGAATTTATTGTGAGGTAAACAATAATTGACTTTTAAATTGTTTTGTGTACTCCATATATTTTATATAGAATATCTTGTGACTTTGTTTGATTTCTAGATATTACATTTTAAGGCAGCATGTTTTACCCCCCCCCTGTTCTTCATGTTTTCATTCACAACAAAGTTATACCTAAGTCAGGAATGTTAAAACACTAAGAATTATACCAGATGTGAACTCACGTCATTTACACTGAACAGGAAATAAACTCTTCCCATTGAAAGAAATCATTCAGGAACATTTTTGAAATTTGCTGTTTTGAGACAATGTGTAGTTACTGAGGCTTTCACTAAAATCTTAAAAGGTACATGATATTCACAGCGATCTTAAGTAGCTTTAGTTTTAAAGAAAGTAATAAAATTCAGTGTGTTCATTTATTTTGTCTATCCAGAGGATCCTGTGAGTCACAGATAAAGATAGCTGTATCATTTCTACATGGGTTGACTATTCTTCATCAGCAAGGATTTTTTTTTTAAAATAAAAGAAGATAAAAAAAAGACATGGTAATGGAAATGAGCTATTTTAGCCAGTGAAGAAAGTTTTTTCTATGATGTTTAGTGGTAGCATACACAGGAACTAGACTAGTGGCAAACATGTCCAGTTATAGTGATTTGTTTAGAGAGACAATAGAATTGTCAATAAGATTATTGGAGGTGTGGTCACTGAAATCAATATCATTTGCCAAATAATTTTATGCTCGTACACTTTTTTAGCGCTTAAGTGTTGCTACTAGAAAAAGTGTTAATCTACCTAGACAGATTTTATATCAGTGTTGTACTGTAAGCATCCTTTAACTCTTACCCTGCTAAATTTGGAAAATGGACTTGTCCGTCTTTCAATTGGGGCAGTACTATTTACTATTTATAGGGGTATTAGGTGTACAAATACTGACTGAAAAGTGAATAGTGCAGACCATGATCAGACTGCACAAATGTCACTGGTCTCAAGGGCAAACAATTTCTGACAGCAGGATAAAGGTTAAATACTGTCAGAAATTTAACTTTTTTAAGATTTGTAGGAAATTATATATTACATATGAGGTTAAAAGGAACATGTCCTTGAGTTAAAGAAATTTCTGCTTATTTACTTGCAGTCTAAGAAATCGGAGGAATGGCTTAGAAAGAAAAATAAGATCAGATAACTGTTTTTTCTTCTTCATTTGAGATGGCTTGAGCTTTAAACTTTTTTTACTTCGATCAGCATTGGTTTGTGATAGCATGTGTGTAGAATATGGTAGAACGAAAGTATGAAGCTAGTATTATACTTATTTCATGTCTCAACTTCTCCCCCATTTTGCTATTACGAATGCCACTGCAAATTATTGAACTTTAATGAAAAAGTTGTTTAGCAAAGCAAGGTTTTTACTGTTTGCAGATCGCTATGGATCTAATATAAGGTACATATTGGTAAATGGATATATTTTTAAAATCTCATTCTTGTAGACGTTTTCACTTTATCTTAACATACTCATTTCATTAAACTTTCTGTAATTTTTCTTGAATTGTACATGTTCCTTCAGTGTTATGTATTGTCTTGTCTCCCTTGGTTGCTGTAGTGTTGTTGTTAAAGTGTGAAAATGGGCTACAATTTGTTCATAGTAGTACTATTTAATTTTTTTTTGTCTTTAACAGTGGCCAAAGAAGCCAGTGGCTACTAGAACTTCAGAAATTGTTTAAAAATGGCTGATAGTTTCAAAATTTATTGCAAAATTTGTTCTTGAAATATTATGTATTTGTTTTTTACTGGTAAATGAAAATCTAGGTTACAGGTTTTATCTCTTTGTGCCAATCTAGTAATGTGCATAGGTTATACTCTTCCAACAAAAGCATATATTTATGTATTTAGACCATATTTTTACTCATGGATTTCTTTAGATTGTCTTGGTTTGCTATGGTATTTGTCCTTTTCATCGCTTCAGTTTCGCAACACAGGACAGGACAGTGTTCATTTTGAAATTGAAACAAGTAACGCTGTGCAATTAATGAATGATTTCAACTAATTATTGTGTGCAATTCATTTCTAGTGATTGTTGTTCATGATTGGGTCATGTCTTCTCTGATTAACCTGATAGATCATGTTAGAGATATGCTTTGATGGATGACATAAAACAAAAATTTGGTGAGAAACAGTTTTTAATATGTTAATGAAATTCTGATTCAAAATTGTTACGCATTGCAAGTTAGTAATGATACTGCTCAACCACTGCAGTGTATTAGGTTTAATCCTAGTTCTTAACATTAAAGTTGGAATAACTGGTCAATGTATAGATGTTATATCTTATTTTAAAATCTCTTTTCTTTTAGTGGAGTCAGATGCTTAGCTGAGATAGAGGGATTTATGGATGATCTATCCATTCCGAAGTTCCAGATTGTTGTAATTTTGAGAGAGTCTATATGATGTGTCTGTTATAGTGTTAGGTGATATATATATTCTTCATGCTTGTTTTTTAGTGATTTTTTTTTTCGCCGCTTCAGTAGTTGTTGTTCTTCGTGTGTTATGTCAGTTATTGTCTTATAAAACCTCAGCATTGTGTTTTCCAATGTTGTAAACTGTTACAGTTCTTCTTGAATGAAGTAGAAGTGATGTAATACCTAAAGAAATATTAAGTTGATTGAATGAAAAAGGGGTGGCATAGTTTCTGCACAAGATAAAGTTTATTATCTTTGTAAACGTGTACACAGGTTACCCGCTGTTGCAGTATTAGGTTGAATATAAATCAGATGACACCCTTGTGACTGATAACTTTGACATTATCCTAAAACTATTACTCAGTGTTGAATATGTTTTAAGCAAGAGACATCAAATAATGACAATTTAAGTAGAGTAATTTGAGTCCACCATGTAGATTGTGTGATCTGCTTGAGTCCACCATGTAGATTGTGTGATCTGCTTGAGTCCACCATGTAGATTGTGTGATCTGCTTGAGTCCACCATGTAGATTGTGTGATTTGCTTGAGTCCACCATGTAGATTGTGTGATCTACTTGAGTGCACCATGTAGATTGTGTGATCTGCTTGAGTCCACCATGTAGATTGTGTGATCTGCTTGAGTGCACCATGTAGATTGTGTGATCTACTTGAGTCCACCATGTAGATTGTGTGATCTACTTGAGTCCACCATGTAGATTGTGTGATCTACTTGAGTCCACCATGTAGATTGTGTGATCTGCTTGAGTGCACCATGTAGATTGTGTGATCTGCTTGAGTGCACCATGTAGATTGTGTGATCTGCTTGAGTGCACCATGTAGATTGTGTGATCTACTTGCATCCACCATGTAGATTGTGTGATCTGCTTGAGTCCACCATGTAGATTGTGTGATCTGCTTGAGTCCACCATGTAGATTGTGTGATCTGCTTGAGTCCACCATGTAGATTGTGTGATCTGCTTGAGTGCACCATGTAGATTGTGTGATCTGCTTGAGTGCACCATGTAGATTGTGTGATCTGCTTGAGTGCACCATGTAGATTGTGTGATCTGCTTGAGTGCACCATGTAGATTGTGTGATCTGCTTGAGTGCACCATGTAGATTGTGTGATCTGCTTGAGTGCACCATGTAGATTGTGTGATCTGCTTCCACTAGTGTTTCTGGTCTTTGTTTTATTAGAATACTATTCCACCTAGAAGCTTCGAAAATTCTCAAAAAAAATTTGCTGTAAAGTAGATTTTCTAAAACTTGTTCAGTTTCAGGATGCTTTTGCTAATGAAATGCTTTGATAATTTTTGGCAACCCCTTGAAATTCCGTGGTTTTACTGGCTGTATGCCAGAGAAACCCCGTTTTTATTGTTTCTTTTAACATTCTTGAAACTTTTCGTCATATCACGAAGCATTGTAAAAAATCATGACAGGTTTCCATTGTATTGATATTCACGTATATATCTACCAATCAGTGGAAAAAAAAACATGAAGGTTTACATTTTTAAACTCAAGACAGTTCAAAGATCATGATATTTTTTTTGCATCATTTCACTTGTAGTATTGTCATTATGTCCATTGAACAATAAAATTTAGCATATGATATATTGTAAATTATGTGTTATCTTTTTGTTGACACCTGGATTTGTAGTTTGAGCCTTGAAAATAGTTAAAGGGCACAAACTTAGCAACTCCTGTCAAGATCATACATGTAGAATGATGTCCCATTTTGACACCTTTTGTATGTCTTTTATTGACAATAGCCCTAGAAGAACTGTTTTAGGTTCAGAGAAATGACACGGAGACTGGTCTTGCACAGTTAATTGCTTGCTGAGCTATGGAATCTTAAAATTCATTAATTTCCATTGGTGAGCATTTGAAATAGATTGTAATAATATATGCTGATTAATAGTAACAGTGATGTTCGATAAAACTAATCTAAAGGACATATGACAAGACATGCTGTATTATTACAACCCGTGTGAACTGTCCTGGTGTTAGTTTCTTGAAGATCTGATGCCAGTTTTCTCTAAATGTGCATTTATGAAACTGTATTCCTTACCCCACTGTGTATATGACAAGCACACTGACGGCCTATATCCTCAGATCCTGAGAGTATCATTTTTAGCTCACCTGACCAAAGGTCAGGTATAGCTTTTAATATGCTGTTTAGTCTGTCGTCCACAATTGACTTTAAACATCATCTCCTATACCACTGGGTCAATTGCAGTTAAACTCAACAGAAATTAACCTTGTATGGTCGTCTTTCAAAGTTATATAAAAATTGGAATTCCATGCAGAACTCTGGTTGCTATGGCAACTGAAAGGAAGAACCTAAATATCTTCTTGTCTGAAACCACAAGGCCTATCGCTTACATGTTTGGTTGATAACATCATCTAAAGGACCGATACCAATCTTATATAAATCATGGCTGTGGGGTCAGATTTAGCCCGAGCCCATGGGTCACTTGATTTTACATAGACTTACATAGGAAAAATTGAAAAAATCTTATTGTCAGAAACCATTAGGCCTAGGGTTTAGATGTTTTATTTGTACCACTGTCCAGTGGACTTATACCAAGTTTATACCAATCATGGCCCCTGGATCAAATTTGGCTCCACCCCAGTGGTCACTTCATCATACATGAAGTTATATAGGAAAAAAGTTTAAAAAATCTTCTTGTCTGGAACCACAAGGCCTAGAGTTTACATATTTGGTTGATTGTGTCATCTAGTGGACCTCTACCAAATTTATCTTAATCATGGCTCTGGGGTCAGAATTGGCCCCAGCCCAGGGGATCACTTGATTTTACATAGACTTGTATAGGAAAAACTTAAAAAATGTTCTTGTCAGAAACCATTTGGCCTAGGATTTAGATAATTTGTACCATTGTCTAGTGGACCTCTACCAAGTTTGTACAAATCATGGTCCCTGGATCAAAATTGGCTTCTCCCCAGTGGTCACTTGGTTTTACATAGAGTTATATAGGAAAAGGTTTTAAAGAAAGTGAAAGGCCTTGAGCTGAGAAACATATGGTTCAGCATTGCCTAGTTAATTAGATGGGGTTTGGAAGATCTTGGCATTCACCAGGGTACCCAGCCCCACCCACCTCACCTGCCTCCCCCCCCCCCCACCCCCCAACCCTCCAAAAAATCATTGGATGGGGTAGGAAAGTACTTAACCTTCACCCATCTTTGTCCTTGACCTTCATGTGACTTACTGATATACTTCCTTTGTTTTTTTAAGCTAAATCAATATTGTATAAATTTGCATACAATACAGATTTCAAAATTGACTTTGGTTTATCTTGAACTTATTGATCTTTCTTGGTTTAAATATATTTTTTGTTATGTGGTATTTGAATTGTCTGCCATTTGACACATCCCTTAGGTGCCACCACCACCCCCAACCCCCACTCCACCAGTTCTTTGGTAGTTTCTGTTCAGGTGAGCGATCCATGACCATCTGGTCCTCTTGTTTCGGTGTATCAACTGAGGAGACTTGTTTTGTCCGTCAATTTTAAGAGGTCTGGAAAGGGGTGGTTTTTGTCAGAAAACTTGTTGAAAGGCATTTGATCAAAGGAAAAGAAAAATCTTGCCTCTGTATCACATATACCTCTCTTTAAAATTTTTCTACATATATATTTCTAACTTTCAGACATAGTCTTCGGGTTCAAGTCGTGAAGGTGCTCGTCTGCGGATCGGGAGGTTCCCGCTTGAACTGTAGCTTTTTTTTCGGAGGCGTCAGCCAAATAAAAAGTGGCCAAAATAGCCTGACGGTTTATCTGTTAGTGCTTGGAATTCGGGGATACAGGAAAGAAATAAAAGTGCAGAGATATTTCATAATTTAAAAAGCCATCCAATAAGCCCGAGATGCTTGTCTTTGCTTTTGAGGTTCTCCTTCTAAGGAATGATTAACGTAATTAATTTTTAAAAATACGCAAGGAACTGATGTAAAATCCGATAACAAACGTCCGTCTATACTTACATTTGGTGCTGAACGTGGAAGTTCTAATGATCAACTTAACTGCCCCCTTGTCTCATTTTACGACATTTACTAATCTGCTACTTGCCATTCGCATCCTGGCTCTACTGAATTCTCCAATTAAGAATGGCATATTGCCAGAAAATATTGCAATGGGATCAAGAAAATCCACTTTGTTAATTGTTTTAAAAACTTTTTTTACTATATTACCACTGGAAAATCATAACCGACATTACATGCAGTTCTGTTTAAACACCGACCATTTATCAAAACCTTCCTTTTTGTATATGTTGAAATATGATTTTAGAAGTTTATGTTTCACCATTCCGATAACACTTCCGGTGTCGTCTGCTTTGTCTCATTCTTTGGTTTAATTTTTCCCTGCGTTCCTAGCGGGGTCTTGCACGCGCCCTTGATTATGAGAAAACTCGTGACGACCAGTGACATAGCCATCACTCCACCAACGGCTATCGGAATGATGTAGGTTAAGAGATTGTCCTAAAAATTCGAAACATAAAAATGGTATTAAAAGACTTTAACATAATTCTGATTACATAGGAGCGGATGTGGTCCAGTGGTAACGCGCCGGACTGGTAACCAAGGTTCCCGAGTTCGATCCCCCGCTCCTCCACTCACATTACTGATGTCTTTCGGATGAGATGTTAAACCGACATCCCATATATCAGTGCTATACACTGAGCATGCAAAAGAACCAGGGGTGTCTCTGGAATGGGATGTTTTCTGTATCTTGCACTACCCCCACAACATAAAGCAACTTATCTCTTAAGGGGGCGCCGGTCATATGGGCAACCGGTACCGACAATAAATAAGCTCAAATAGACAGATAGATTTTATTACATAAATGTAGTAGTTTCGATAAGAAAACAGAATGTTGATGAAACTGACATACAGACATGAATATCCATCCGTTATCTGTATGTACATTTTTTTCTGCAGAGCGATTGATGAATACTAGCTCAGAACTATTTTTAAGATTTTCTACAACAGACGTGAATACCTACCTTCGAGTTGTCTTTCACAGCATCTGCAATTTCATAAAATTACAATTACTTAGAGATATTTAATGATTTACTCTTCATATTTGCACTGTATGTGAAGATACCTGTTTAGATATACCAAAATGTCGTTGAAAAATGCATGCGGAAAATTTTAGCTCATTCTTATTATATAAGATATATATGCTCTTTAGTCGTTGTATGGTCTGACTTGAAGCAGACGACGGTAAAACAGCTTAGGTGTGAAGATGCTCAGTAAAAAACGAGGCGGATCTGAGGTCTAGTGGTATAGCACAGAATTTGTAATTCAGGGCTCGTGAGTTCTGTCCCCTGTTCCTAGAGATTCAGTGCGACGTTGCACGGTGCTTCCATGTATCGGGGCTATACGCCGAGCTTCTAAATCCAGAGAGTCTCTGAAATGGAATGCTTTCTGTAGCTTGCACTATCCCCCGCAACCTAAGATAACAAAACTCTTCTGGAGATATAAGTCATATGGGGAAAGAAACACAGGCAGAAACAAGAAACCCTTAGCTTAAAATTAGCAGCAATATTGCCTTCATTAGCGACAATGTGATAAAAAATAACTTCATACATCAAACAAGCGCTACGTCATGGCCTCGGCGGGGCCTCAAAAAGATTAAAGTTTTGTGACAAACAAACAAACACACAGACAGACCAAAAACAATATGCTACCTCCGGGGGCATAAAAAAGTACAAATGATAAATCGTGCATAGAGTCTCATTCTTGAGCAGTAAAATCTTGAAATGCAGTTCATGAGGAACCTGATTTCCTTCCATTTTTGTTTTATGGCTCCTCTAAACTTACCTTCACAATACTTCCCCGTGTAATTTTCGCTACAAAGACAAGTAAAGCCGTCTTTAACACTTATACATATACCATGGTTAAGACAGGGGCTCGACCAATAAGGAAACAGCTGTGTTTCACACATAACGCCTGTATAACCTGAATATTTATGAAACAATTTTAGAACGGTATGGCTTCTCACAGTAATATTTTTCGATGTCTTATCATTTGAGTTAAATCTAATTAATCTGATAAAATGAAAATAATATAGAAAAAACAACATAAAATGCCGCTTAATATTAATGTAACCTTCAAAATGTCCAGGACCTCAGATATCAGGTCAGCTTTAACTTAAGTGTTTAGATAGTCGAATATAGTTAACTATTAGAACTGTTAACAAGGTACGTGTCTGTCTCTGAATATCTGATACATTCCAATGATTTATTTCACACTGATCAGTGAAGACTTAAAAAACAAATACGGAGCGTTGGATATATGGCCATAGCGACTCGAGTTACCAATTATGAATACACTTATCTTGCAACAAAGACTGATTACATACTTATTGCGTGCCAGACCAGTCTGAACAAAATCAAGAGCGTACCATGTTGACACTGACAGCGAAATCCCGTCTTACTGTCAATACACGTGCTGTTGTTTTCACATGGGTTCTCGTAACAACGCATAACTGGTAAGAAACAAAGTACCAAGAAGATAAGAAACACAGTCCAAAAACGAGTCTTTGTCGACTTGAAACAATTTTTATCGAATAAAAAGTATGTCAGCGTAAGGTTTAACGAAACATAAAAATATAGCAACTATGTTTCAGGAATGTCTTCATTTTCCTCTTTTTTTAAGAATTGACTATTCTAACAGAAGTATTTCTTAAGATAGTTACCAATGGTAGCTGTCATTATTAAAACTTGTTAACCTGCTGTTGGTATATGAATATTTTGACATATCAAGTTTTATGAAACAACTGATTGTTTTGCAGGCCAGTTCTTTTATCGGGAAACATGTTCTTGCAACTTATATTAATATTGTTCTGTGACTATTTCATGAATTCAAGCAAGAACTCGCGCCGAAAATGTTGAATGTGAACCGTCACCTGCCAGTAACATTTCAACTTGCATACAATTCTATGTCCACAGGGTTCATTCTTTGAACAAAATAATACGTATTGTTAGGAAAACATAATTATGGCTGTTTCTAATGTCGATTATAAAACCATTACCCGAATGTTTTCAACGGTACTGGCCTCTGTATTCTATTTTCCTTATAGTGCGGTTACGCCCAACTACCAAAAATATTACCGAAGTTACCTTCAGAGCAGTCCTTTGAGTGATATTCTGGTCTGCAAATGCATTTTTCATGTGGATTTTTGAAAACATTTACACACGTGCCGTTATGTTCGCAGGTCACTGTTCCTTTGTAACAAAAGTCACCGTCATCTGTGAAAAATACGCACAATTTTACCTTAACCAGTCAGCCTAACGGTAGAAGGACATTTTCAAGAAATGATAGTTAAAAATGGTAAAAGAGGTGTAAATATTGATATCATTAAAACAATTTCTTACTTGCATAAGTATAAACTAAACTTCTGATACCTGGTATCTGTTTACCCTTAGTATTTATCAGTTTTAGATCAATGTTTTTCAACTGCGTTTAGAAAAATGATTGTATAACTGAAAGTGTGTTTTTTGTATGCAATTTAAGTGCATTTGGAAGTTAAAACACTACATTGTACATGTAATGTTTAAACATAATCGAGAAAATATTTACCACCAACTATACTTGTCATACAACGTGCATCCGTCGTGACCCTTAAGAAAAAAATAGAAATGTTTAATTATACCCTGCATAAATGAAAAGTTTAATGGAGAAACTTGCCACTCTATTACCAACTATATCGACACAATGAAAGAGTTACCCCTGTTTGTCATTCGTTCGTTCGAGCATTCATTTATAAACCAGTCCTTAACAAGCGGGTTGCATGTCTGTCAGGAATATACTTTTGTTTGTCCGTTTGTCATCTTAACAGTCGAAGAGAGACTAGCTGCTTGTTTATTATATTTTCTAGTGTAGTTAAAAACACTTTTTAAAACAAATTGCATACCCGTAAGTATCCACACCCCAGACACAAAACTGCTGGTACCCAATTTGAATAGGGAACCTTGGCCGCCAGATAACGCCCACTCTCATGACATTTGACCTGTTCAAGGTCACGCTCTGGTCGTCAGAAAAATACGTGTAGTTTAAGTACATAGGACTACTCATTATGATCTCTGTGGCACTGCAAAATAATGAAGTACTTTCGAATAAAAAAAACGGTATGACTCGCTTTCGAAGACAGTAAGTTACAGGTATATTATGTTTATTCTAAAAGTATGAATGATTTTCATGTTCAACAACTTTTCTTCGAAAAATAAAGAAAACAGAAACTACTCAAGGATGTTTACATCGAAATCAGTTTAAGAGGCGATTTAATCAAGTGAATGTGCAATTATAACACTCGATTTGTTGCTGGACTGTCGTTATTTAGTACCAAATTCAGCAACTGTTAATAAAAACCACAGGTACTAGAAACATAACTTTTTTTATGTACATCACTGAGATATTAAAGAAATTAATATAATAACACGGGTAGATTGAAATTGCGAATCGCGAAAACTCTTTTCTTAATAATTTAACACGAAATATAAACTATTTATGTAATAGCAATTTATGTGTTTAATTTTTCATTTCAAAGATATAAATAAATAATAAATAATAAAACAAAATAAATGAATAAATAAATAATAAATAATGGGGTTTACTTTATATCAAAGTTATCTGTTGCCTTCAGATAGAAGTTGGTTGCCACAGGAACTCTATTAATAACGCTTCTCAATCCAAACGATGACCTTGAGAAATTTGGTAGAGTTGGTTTCACATAAGTTAGTCGACTTTGTTGGTTACACGGTGCGTCCAGTACCCGAATAGTTATCTAAATTGATGTTATATCATGAAAAAATAATCAAGTGATCCTTTAATAGAAAAGTTAAAAATTGAAACTTCAATACTAGGAAACAGCATGTACAATGATTTGCATGAAAACCTGTCTACAGTTTAGTTTCAACTTATTTATTTGCATCAGTTGGGAAGCCTGGCTACATATTGTGTATAGAAGAAAATTGATGCTTTTGGTTCATAAACCATAAATAATAAGACATATGTTACGATATTCATCTTGATATGATATAAAAACAACTGTTGACTTTTGAAGAAATGCCACTGTATATTATATTCACTGTGTCTTAGACATGAAACGTCAGTTTGTAAGATAATTTTTATTCGAACTCCTGTCAGGAGGCAGTCAACAGTTTAGTGCTTTGATCAACTTTCAGTATTAGAGACACTGGTGGAAATTAAGTGGCCTAACCATGTAAAAAAGATGGCAATATCTGATATTTAATTGGTGATAAGGAACGTTGAAATATAACGAAATTATTCTTTATGTAAGTTTTTCATAGCTTTGCGTGAACTAATCACAGCGAAAACAGATGATTTTGTGTTTGATTTCACTGAGTAACGCTGTTTTCACTGCGCCTTACTAACAAGTTCAAATAGCAAAATTCTGAATGGATGACTTTAGATTTGGATGCCTTTTCTTTCTTTATAAGGAGGCTAGGAGTGAGTAGCTTTTGACCCTTAGTTTTGCTGTGAAATTTCTGAGAAGTTTTGAAAGTTGGCTGTATGGCCAACGGTAAGGATTTGGCGGCTAACTTTTCAGGAAGCATGCGCCATGGTTAATATGTAGAACTGGATAGGAATCTGTTAGATAAATTGCAAGACTTAAATCAGTTTAGTTTGACAGGGATTACTTGACTGTAACGAAAATCTGGAAAACTGTTGTCTGTCTCCTTTTAAACAGCCGGGTAAGTTCACCATCGGATGTTCACTGCTTCCTGCATTAAAGGAGTTTAACTTTGATTTATCTGATGGCATTAAAGGTGTTTAACTTTGTTTAACCTGTATTGGAACTCTACTCAAGCTGTTTTTACGGGTGTATATATCTGATCCCAAAGTCAGCGTTGACCTGGGAAAATCTTCTGCTACAAGAGTCAGTCTATAAATAGAATCCTTCGTGTATCCTGTTGACTTGAATGCTTGAATCTTCACAGCACAGTTTGTCTAGAGAAGAGAAACAATATTACTTGGAGGCGTTTAAATACAAGTGGAACTTAGCAGCGATAACCAAAACCTTTACTCGTACAGGACTTAGACTTCTGAAAGTTATAGAAAGTTACTTCGAAATGAAAAAATAAATATATGTCAACGAAACTGTAAAATGTAGAGAACTCATGTACAAGTACAGCAGCTTACAACTTAAACGGTCCCCGTTTTTTCATTAACTGAAATATTAACCTGTATATTTGTGTCATTAAAATTGTCAAAGTTCACTTATAAGTTAGACTTTCATGGACATGGTTTTCAATATTTCCAAACCTTGTAAACCCATAGGGAGTCCAAAGGTAGATTTGTACAGGCCCCGCCACACTCCGATGATTCAGCGAGTCTACAGCGTATACGGTCCTCATCCGGGTCTTCGACTGGGAGTTTAACCTCACTGGTGCATCCGTATGGTACCCTAGGAAAACATATACATGTATGCTGTTTCAAATGTATCTTATTTCAGCGTGATTTACTTCACCATATTACCCGCCTCCTTGTAATATAACCCGAGGGGATCTATTTCCTATTCCCAGAACACCCAAGATACCCTAAGTTAACTAAGAACCTTCTACATATGCTGGATAGCTTCTTGTGAAAAAAAATCAAAGAGAATAAAAGAATTAAACACCCCGCAAATTTATGCCGTATTTGGTTCACTAACTCCTTTTTCGATTCTGGGTTTCATCTTTTAATTTATTACTGGAGCTTACTGGTTAGGCGTTGTGTTTTTTTCTTTAAACATCTTTCTCTTTTACAACGAAAAATGTCCACAGTCGGGTGAAACAATAGTTACAAAAAGTTAATCGCATTCTGAAATTTAGGACTGTTAATCATACAAATCTCTAAATTGGTTACATTATGGTTTTTACTTTCTACGTATCACAATAATAGCAAAAGACAAAGAGGAACGTGTTCCTAATTGCTCGTCTCACCCTATATATGAAGGCAATGCTGTGTATAGACTTCCATTGGGCTGACCAGTGTCATTTCTTTTTCGTGTATCAATAAACGTTTCCATATATCCTCTGTTGAGAAAACTGACTTTATTTCTTGATGATATCCATGGAAACTTTAATAGTCTGGAATGTATAGAAAAGTAGAAAAAAAGATAAAATTATGCTCCATTTTTTCATCGTCATATTAATGTAATACTGAAAGCCAGTTTCAGACAGCATGATAGTAGCGCTTTACGTTTGTTGTATGTTTGTTTGTTGTGTTTGTATGTTTGTTTGTTGTATTTTTATGTTTGTTTGTTGTTTTACTACACTATACGATGTCTTTTGTTGACTATTGAAACATTTCTTTTCAAGTTAAACGTTTATCATTCAAAAATAAATATCGAGTGGTCATGTAATGAGACTGAAATTCTTTTGATCAACAGTTATCAAAATTTCATTTTGCATGTTTATCTGTGTAAAATTAGCAGAATAGCAGAACAGCAAAAGACTTCATGTTCTAGGATGGCTGGTTCTAGTTTAGTTAGTGATCGGTTGTACAGATGTGACCGACTGGTTTCACACCCGCACCGTCTCTGTTCAAATATCAATATATTCTGCAACATCAGGAGCGTATCTTTGCCACATGTTTTGTCGATGACTTTGCAATTATCCCACCCTCTTCATGAATATTCTAAGTTTCTTGATACATGGCACAATAAAGCCTAACAACACAGTCCTTTAACAAAACAGTAATGTTTCTCTTAACCTTTTATTATGTATATCGTGCATTTAATTGTGGCTACTAATTCTACTCTCAACTTGACATGATTAAAAAACTATGAAAATACTTACGCTATTATAAAAGACTGACTAAAAGGTCCATTTACTTGCAGAACACCTTCGCCTTGTTCCCAACCGGTATCGTTCCTTACGCTAACTGACGTCATCAGGTAATTTGCGTCACTGATAGTTTTTGTGACGTTTCCAATTACTGAGATCCATTTAACTGTCGACAGCTCGGGACCAGAGACATTTCCGGTCTTCCCAATATCAACAGGTGTACAGCTGGAACTGCAAGGACCAGTGCCTTTCTCCCAGGAGAGTCTATACGTCAGTCTTACCTAGAACAGAAAGAAAAAGGACACCTATAACACCACAATTCACAGTTATGCCCCTTTAAAATGCTTATGCTGACAATAACTTAAACAACTTTCAACAGTTCATCTTTTGACTTTTGGGTAAAAACAACCCCAAAGAATAATGTGACCAATGTGAAAAATATTCCCAGTTCATAGTACAATGTATACTACTTTCAAACATTCTTCTTTTACATATAAATTTGCTTTTCAAACCTATTGTGTTACCCGGGATACGCATTTAATTCCGCTTAATCTTTATTTTTCCCCTTAATTCAGGGCAAGTGATCTTGCACAGAGGTGTATTAAGATACAGAATATTCTGTGAAATTTAGATCTTTCAAGTATTCGGTGGTCAAAATACACTTACTTGAAACAAGCTGTGTCTTTGACTTCAGAGAACCCCAGATTTAGTAGTTACATTAACGGAATACTTACATTATTTTTGTTTGGTATCATTTTCCATGAAATGGTGCCTCCAAGAAACTCTCCGTGACAAACAGCCAAGAACATCGTCAAACAAAATGCGAATAAATATATCTCTTTCATTTTTGTTAGTTTCTATTTTTTCTTCAAATATTCATTTATGTTAACTCTTGTATGAATAGCTGAAAACATGCCTGAGTATATACTAATATAGTCGGTTAGTTTTCTGAACTTTTGCTGTACATTTTATTTTTCATCTTTTGAATATTTTGCTCCTTAAATCAAGCTGGTAGACTGAAAAACCGTCTGAGTGCGCATGCGCGGTGTGCATATTAAAGAGTCACGTTCTCATATATTTAGACTGAGAAATAAGTGCATTTGAATTTAAAGTGATAGAAATTCTTTAAGTATATCAAAATAACCATTACAGATATAATACACATTAGGGTTAAATCTGTCATCGCAGCAACTGAATGGACTCCTCGTCATTGTGAGGACGGGTTTTTTACCTTGTGGTAAAAGGTGTCGTGTGGACTTATCAGTCACAAGGACTCATTGTTTACCACTTATCTATGTAGCGTCCACTTCTCAAAGATATTGGCAAGAGTTTACCTAACTTCTGACTAAAATTGTAATATCTGAAATTTACTTTTCGAAGTTTGATTCAAAACGGTACCATCTAAGTTTAAAGACTAAAAGAGATACAATGGTTTGGTATATGTAGTGTTAGGTACTGAGACTAAATACGGATAAACAAATGCGTGAAATAAGTCAAATATTTTGATCGAAAAGGGGTCACAGTTCGAACTAGTCTTACATAGAACGAAGCAAGTATTGACGGGTCAGTGCAGGGTCTGTCTTGGTGCAAACCACTTTTAAACAGTCAGTGGGTTGCGGGTTTCTTCCGCGACTGTTGTGTCTAACACTTGTTTTACAGCAGAAATGGACGAATATTCTTCAACCAAAATTAACTAATTTACATGACAATTTCTTGGAGTTATGGCAATTTCTCAAACTGGAAGGCGATAATGAGCATTTAAGGTATCAAATTCATAATGCCTTACTGGAGATCACTGAAGAATGCTCAGTTTTAATGATACCATTTAACTGAAGGGCATCGGTTCAAACCCCATTCGAGCTATTTCTTATTTGAAAAATATAATTTTTATCAGAATGAAATTGAATTTCTTTCGTTTAAGATAGATTATTATCGTTTTAAAGCCAGTCTCCGTTTCTTTTCTGTCAGGCTTCACTGTTCAAAGGGCACTTGTTTTAATCTTTGTCTTTAATGTGGAAATCATAGTGTGTGCAATATCTTTTAAAACTTACAAATGTTTCAAGTGAAAATCACTTTAAATTCCTTTTGGTCTTTCAATTTTAAACCGGTGCGTTATTTTTGTTTTAAACTGGTTGATAAATAGAACGCATATTGTCAGACCATAACTTACAAGTACCGTTTGTGTCATTTTCTTCTTAAACGATCACAATATTTACTTAACCATTCATTTGTATCTGACACATTTGATCTGGACAACACTCTACATATTTCTGAATTATGTTTTGAAACTAGTGTATCAAACAAGTAAATGAATGAAAATCCACAAAAAAATTCAAACTGTTTGTAAGCTAAATAAAACTTAAAACAATTTAAGATTAATGAACAAAATCACTAGTAGAAGACAATTCAAGCGTCTTTAGTCCAACATGTATAGAATAAAAACTGGACTGTTAAGTACAAATAGTTACGGTGGCACAGAGGTGACATACACAACTTTTTTTTTAATTGCACTTCTCTTTTTTTTAATCTCGTTCCCACGAGTTACTAAGTCGTGGGAACGAGATAAAAAAAAAGAGAAGTGCAAATCTGAAAAAAGAATCGCATTTGAAAAAAAGAGTTGCGCAGTACAAAAAAGAATCGTGTTGTTAAAAAAAGAACAGCGAATGTAAGCTATGTCGAGGGAACGACTTACTAACTCATGGGAACGAGTTAGCTATGTCGTGGGAACGAGAAAGCAATATATATATTGTGCTACACTTTTTTTTCAAAGCAATACATTTTTTAAATTGCACTTTTATTTTTTTTTATCTCGTACCCACGAGATACTAACTCGAGGGAACGACTGAGTATCTCGTGGGAACGTGCCACCGTAAATAGTAAACACGTTTAGATTAATTTAAGTAGAAATTGCTCATATACTTTATTTTATTCATTAATTCAAAGCATTCAAATATAACTTGATTTTTGCACGTATAGTTGAGAATTTTTCTCAGCGAACGTTTTAAACAAAAACAATCTTTCAAGGGTACATTATTATTTTCTTGTAAATATTCATCTTCTTTTTATAATAAACAGTTTGATACACATAACTGGTTATTCTGATTTCTGTATTTCTTTGGTTTGTATTTTAATTGTGTTTATGTGTTGTGTGTGTTTTTTTAAATCCAGGTTATTTTTTAAACTTTGAATTAATAGCGATTTTGTTTGAGCAATTTCTTTGATACAATCTTTTTTCGTTTTTCATATGTGATAAATTAAAGTAACAAGAAACCCAGAAACCTCTGACACTCAAGTGCACACCAAACGGTAACTAAATGCTGCAACAGGGGCTTTGTGTTAAGTTTAGTGTAAACAGTTCTGCCTCTGTAAGACACAGTTCAATAAGAACATGACAAATCCTTGATGCATGCATTTTTCAACTATTTTTATTACAGTTTATATTTCATCATAAACATAATATGTCATAAGCAATATTTAAAAAAAAATCAAAAACAATTCCGACCCAAATTCGGACTCCATTTATAATTTTAAAAATTTGCTTCACGAATACTTTGTCTTTTAAATGATTTGTTTCTTTACACTTCAATTTAATTTATAATGAATTATCACAAAATAGACTAGCACCTTACAATTTACATAACATTTGTTGCTGTTTTTGTCATTATTTTTCCATCCATCTTAATAGTTACTATATTTGCTTAAAGTAGAAACACCATCAGTATTTAAAAAAGGGGTAAAATATTATATGTTATTTGGGTTTTTGAGTGATATATGTGGATATATTACCTGCCAAGATTTTATATCACCCGAGCCGTTGGGCGAGGGTGATATTTTATCTTGGCAGGTAATATATCCACATATATCACTCATAAACCCAAATAATAATTTTATTACCCTTCCCCTGCCGAGAAAGACGATTTTAAAATAAATCATTGCTGTTTCAAATAAAACGTCGAAATAACATTCCCTTTAGGTACCCCTTCACGGCAAAATGACGTCACAACATAATTTGTGCTGGCGAAAAGCGGTATTTTCCAAGTGGTGATATGTTTGTTTGAATATTAAATATATATCCTTAATGAAAGCCATAAATTTGGGTTAATATTTTCGCGCATTCAGTACAGATTATTTTCTTAAACTTTTTTAAAATTTTATCTCAATAGTTCGTCTCTAGATCTACATGAAGTATTTTGCTTTCGTACCTAACGAATGTACAATGTATATACACCGGTCTCTTTCAAATCGACCAGGTCTTACTGACCGGTGTACACACTGAACGAATGTAAACAAGAGAAAAGGAGTAGTCTGTTGAAGACACTTTTTGTGATTAATATCAAGGTTTGGCGAGGTCATATTTGTTTCAAATACTGATTAGAATATTTATAATTACTCTATTCTGGTAAATATATTCTATTTGACAATTAAAAAGTGCTTGTATATCGGAATTTACATTTTACAACACCGAACCGTACGCGCATCGTCAGAACGCATGTTGTTTACAACATGGGGTACCGAAAGGGGAAATTTAATGTGTATATTACCTGTCAGGCTCGGTAATATCAATTTCTTTTGACGGATCAATAGCCAATCAAAAAAGAGAAAAAAATCTGGAAGGGTAATAAAAAATTTTATAATATGACTCAGCCAAAATAAGCTGGTTACCTATTCTATATAGCAGGGGAAGTAACTTCCGTTAAGAAGGCAGTGCTTATAAATGTCTACTGTCATTCAGCTAGCATTGTAGAGGAAGTTCTAAGTGGATGTGAAGAATCAGCCTGAAAGGTAAGGCAGTTCAAAGTGTACGTGAAAAATCAGCCAGCAAGGTAGAGGAAGTTCTGAGTGGACGTCACGAATCAGCCAGAAAGGTAGAAGAAGTTCTAAGTGGACGTGAAAAATATGTCAGCAAGGTAGAGAATGTTCTGAGTGGACGTGACGAATCGGCCAGCAAGGTAGAAGAAGTTCTAAATGCACGTGAAAAATCAGTCAGCAAGGTAGGGAAAGTTCTAAGTGGACGTGAAATATCAATCAGCAAGGTAGAGAAAGTTCTAAGTGGACGTGAAAAATCAGTCAGCAAAGTAAAAGAAGTTGTAAGTGGACGTGAAAAATCAGTCAGCATGGTAGAGAAAGTTCTAAGTGGACGTGAAATATCAGTCAGCAAGGTAGAGAAAGTTCTAAGTGGACGTGAGAAATCAGTCAGCAAGGTAGAGAAAGTTCTAAGTGGACGTGAAAAATCAGTCAGCAAGGTAGAAGAAGTTCTAAGTGGACGTGAAAAATCAGTCAGCAAGGTAGAGAAAGTTCTAAGTGGACGCGAAATATCAGTCAGCAAGGTAGAAGAAGTTCTAAGTGGACGTAAAGAATCAACCAGCAAGGTAAAGGAAGTTCTAACTGGACGTGAAGAATCAGCCAGGAAGGTAGGAGAAGTTCTAAGTGTACGAGAAGAATCAGCAAGCAATGTAGAAGAAGTTCTAACTGGATGTGAAGAATCAGCAGCGAGGTAGACGAAGTTCTAAGTGGCCGTGAAGAATGAGACAACAAGGTGGAAGAAGTTCTAAGTGGGTGTGAAGAATCGGTCAGCAAGGTAGAGAAAGTTCTAAATGATGGTGAAAAATCAGCTAGCAAGGTAGATGAAGTTCTAAATGGACGTGAAGAATCAATCAGCAAGGTAGAGGAAGTTCTAAATGGACGTGAAGAATCATCCAGCAAGAAGAGAAATTTCTAAATTGACGTGGAGTATCAGCCAGCAAGGTAGAAGAAGTTTTAACTGGATGTGATGAATCAGCAGCGAGTTAGAGGAAGTTCTAAGTGGCCGTGAAGAATCAGCCAGCAAGACAAGAAAGTTCTAAATGGACGTGAAGAATCAGCAGCGAGGTAGAGGAAGTTCTAAGTGGACATGGAGAATCAGTCAGCAAGGTTGGGCAAATTCTAAGTTGGCGTGAAGAATCAGTCAGCAAGGTAGAAGAAGTTCTAAGTGTACGTGGAGAATCAGCCAGCAAGGTAGAAGAAGATCTTACTGGATGTGAAGAATCAGTAAGCAGGAATTAGAAGTTCTAAGTAGCCATGAAGAATCAGAAGCAAGGTAGAAAAAGTTCTAAATGGACGTGAAGAATCAGTCAGCAATGTGGAAAAAGCTGTAAGTTGACATAAAGAAACAGCCAGCAAGGTAGAACAAGTTCTAAGAGGACGTGAAGAATCAGTCAGCAAGGGAGGTAGTTCTAAGTGGACGTGAAGAATCAGTCAGCAGTGTGGAAGAAGTTCTAAGTGGACGTGAAAAATCAGTCAGCAAGGTAGAAAAAGTTCTGAGTGGACGTGAAATATCAGTCAGCAAGGTAGATAAAGTTCTAAGTGGCCTTGAAGAATCAGCAGCGAGGTAGAGTAAGTTTTAAATGGACTTAAAGAATCAGTCAGCAAGGTTGGGCAAGTTCTTAGTAGAGAAGAATCAGCCAGCAAGGTGGAGGATGTTCAAAGTGGACTTGAATAATCAGCCAGCAAAGTAGAGAAAGTTCTACGTGGACGTAAAGAATCAGTCAGCAAGGTTGGGCAAGTTCTAAGTAGAGAAGAATCAGTCAATAAGGTACAAGAACCTTTCAGTGGACATGAAGAATCAGCCAGCAAGGTAGAGGAAGTTCTAAGTGGACGTGAAGAATCAGTCAGCTAGGTTGAGCAAGTTCTAAGTTGACGTGAAGAATCAGCAGCTAGGTTAAAAAAAATCTAAGTGGACGTGAAGAATCAGCCAGCAAGGTAGAGGAGTTCTGAGTGGACGTGAAGAATCAGTCAGCAAGGTAGAGGAAGTTCTAAGTGGAGATGAAGAATTAGTCGGAAAGGTAGAGGAAGTTCTAAATTGACATGAAGAATCAGTCAGCAAGGTAGAGGAAGTTCTAAGTTGACTTGAAGACTCTGTCAGCCAGGTAGAGGAAGTTCTAAGTGGACGTGAAGAATGAGCAGCGAGGTAGAGGAAGTTCTAAGTGGACGTGAAGAATCATCAGCTAGGTAAAGAAAGTTCTTAGTGGCCGTGAAGAATCGTCAGCAAGGTAGGAGAAGTTCTAAGCTGACGTGAAGAATCAGCCAGCAAGGTAGAAGAAGTTCTAAGTGGACGTGAAGAATCAGCCAGCAAGGTAGAGGAGTTCTAAGTGGACGTGAAGAATCAGTCAGCAAGGTAGAGGAAGTTCTAAGTGGAGATGAAGAATCAGTCGGAGAGGTAGAGGAAGTTCTAAATTGACACGAAGAATCAGTCAGCAAGGTAGAGGAAGTTCTTAGTGGACGTGAAGAATATGTCAGCCAGGTAGAGGAAGTTCTAAGTGAACATGAAAAATGAGCAGCGAGGTAGAGGAAGTTCAAAGTGGACATGAAGAATCAGCAAGCAAGGTAGAGGAAGTTCTAAGTGGACATGAAGAATCAGCAAGCAAGGTAGAGGAAGTTCTAAGTGGCTGTTAGAATTTTAATGATTGGTAATGTTAATTTTCGTGTGTAAATCCTTGCATTATTTCTGAAGGAGATATCTGCCTACTTACAATTGTTTAAAACAAAATAGTCTGATTTAAAAAGCTTTGATGTTATGAAATCTCTTTCCATATCTTACCTGTACACCGTATACTATACTCGTCGGTTATTCTTATTGAAAACACATTTATCTGGAAGAAATATAAGTCAAGGAATGCCCTGTTCACCAGTCTTAAGAGGCACTAACCGACGATGTACTGCCTATGACTGTTTTTCTTATTTGCTATAGAAAAAAACAACAACTGAAAATGTATATTGTATAAAGGACATATTTTCAAACATTTCCTTACGGCAAAGTGTTCATTTGTAATAAATTGCTATTCAACCAAAACATATGCAACGACAGCTTTCTATGTAGAGACGAGACATCAATTGACATGTTGTTCTAGATTTTTCCACTGGCAGCTTGACAGCGTGATTCGTTCAATCTCATTTCAAATTATATGACTGAAGGAAATGATATCTACTAAATCTTGAGATATGCCTCTATAAACAATATACCTGTTCAAGAATACAAAATATGTTTCCAAGATTGGACTACTCGTTTCGATTAAGGGATGGGGTGTACTTTGAAGGAATTTGCTAAAGCAGTCCTATTGCTGAAAATATCAGTCAGATTATTTACGGAACACCTCTAATGTGATAAAAATGTGCACATGGCTTTGCATCCGAAATTTTATATACCGTTTTAACTGCACCTATGTGGAGACGCCTATCTGCTCAACTATGTATACATCGATGCTATTATCGACATGTTTTGGACGCCCGATTCTGACTAATGACTGTCGGCTTCCAGCCTAATCAGAGCACTGGAGAAACTGGTCGGGGAGTAAGTTTGAAAGGAATTATGAAATCATTGGAAATTAGACTTTAGTTCCCTAAAGCCAAATCAAGCAAAAAGCGACGTCTGTTCTATCATAATATTAGATTTTCCCCGGCTTCCTATGACTAAACGGTTGCGCATGGATACACACGCATGGATACACACGAATCAAAGAAACAGCAGTTTGTACATCAAATCACATTTTTTGTTTACCCTAAGAAGGTTTCGAAACTAGACAATAATTGGAGAGGAAGGCAAGTGCGTGAAAAACTTAATGAATCATCAAAATTTTCTCTCTCTATTTGAGCTTATTTATAGTCGGTACCGGTTGCCCATATGACCGACGCCCCCTGAAGAGATTAGTTATTTTATGTTTTTGGGGTAGAGCAAGATACAAAAAGCATCCCATTCCAGACACACCTCTGGTTCTTTTGCATGCTCAGTGTATAGCACTGATACATGGGACCTCGGTATAACGTCTCATTCGAAAGACTAACTGTTCCATCAAGCCCTCATCTCATTTTATTAGCTTCTGTAGATGTTACCTTTGCCGATTTCTTGTAAGAAGCAATCATGGGAAACAATTTATTTCAGATATTTCTTTTCACAGCATAACCATTCGTCTTTCCCGTATATTTTCCCGATGGAGATAGCCCCAGTCAAAGACCTAAAATACCGTAGAAGCGAAACTCCTTTGTCAGCCAAAGGAATGCACTGTTCACTAATCACACGGCAAGTCAACATTTTGTCCAGACATTAAATAACCTGTAAAAATACAAACTATGAGCCAATAGCATATAACAAATTGACAATTCAGTTTAAAAGAAAAAGGTATTACTAAGGTAAAAGGTTTTTTTTATAGAAAAAACTTTTGATATGTTGAAGAAATTCTGATTTTTAGTCGGTCAGATACGCTGATAAATTCCAAACATTGCTTACCACACAGGTGGTTTTTCTTCTTTGCATAAAACTTTATCATTTCTGGTTCGATTTTGTCAAGTAAGGTATCATATTGTAGACAAGTGTTATGCAATTAGTTTTTATCATTATGTAGCCGGGTAAAGGTTTATAGGTGATAAATCGTATTTTTTCCCTTAATTTACCAAAATGTTATAACTTTTGATTCGGAAATTCAGCAACGTGTGACTGCTGGTGAGTAATATAAAAGGACATCAAAAGATTTACCACGATTTTGTTCTTTTAATGTTGAAAGATCAAAACTAAAATAAAAATAAAAACCTAAACAGTAGATTTTTGTAACTCGGAAGAAACCAACATACAAAATCTTTTTGTTAGAATTCGTCCTCAAATTAATGGAGAACTGTCATATAACCCAGAAAAAATTCACATGTCCTGAGCTGGGTTTGAACTCTGGTTCTTTACATTACTTAGCGGCACTAGAACTCTACCACATCGCCTTTAAAAAATACTAGCCGACAGACAAGTGAATATAAGCGCCATTTTATATCTTTTTCGTAATTTGAGTCGTGTAGAAAAGGATAATTTAAGAGATTACATTCATTTTTATAATTAGATTAAATTTTATGTTGTGTCGTATATGTAAATGAAAAAAACAAAACAAAACAAAAAAAAAAACAAAGTATCAACTAGGAATAACTTCAAACAAATAATACTAAACAAACCAAATTACAATAACCAATATTTTCTCAACATGATACTTCGCCTGTGCACAATTACTTATATGTTTTGTATATTTGAAACACCGAACTCAATATTTCTTTTTTCAGCAGCTATATGTTTTTTTCCAGCGTATTCGTCCTTTTTTTCACTTCTGTAGACTCTTACAGACCACTTAAATTTCTAACAATCACAAATTAATAATAACTACTATTCCATCCGTGCAAAAGTCGTAAAATGCATAAATATAATTTGTATCCAAAGGCGCTAATGACACACGACTTTTAATACGACCCATGCTGAAATGCATTTAAAAGGGAAAGAGTTTCACTATTTCTTAAGTCATTATGGTATTTGCATAATTGCATTATGTATAGTAAGACTGCATATGTAATCCCAAAATATCCAAAAGATTTTAATGAAAATGTCGTATCGGTTATGAAGTAGCATAAATAAGAAACCGTAAAAAAGAAAAAAAGTTAAAATAATACGTTCAACTATAAATAGGATTAGCTTTAAATTTAGTGGTAAAAATATCTAGCCAGAATATTTACATAAAAGTTCACGGAATCAAGCTTAAATATTTAAGTACAGCTGCTTCGAAAATAATATGTCGGTCAGGAAGATAAGGTCTGAAAATAATTTAACTATAATTCAGTTAAGAAATCAAAATTGATAATTAATATTTACCATTTTAAATGATAAATTAGTAATATTCATCAGTTAAATACACTTAATTTTGAATGTATAGCAATGTTCTAATTTACTTATACAAAAGGTGTCCTGCAAGCACTGCTAAGTCACGCAAAGGTAATTTTCTTTTTACTTAAATCCAATTAATAATTACACTTAATGAAGAAATTTATTATTTAAAAAGTGAATTTCATGTATAAACTATTAGAAAAAAGTCAACCAATGTCGGCCATACTTGAGTCTGGAATAACATTTGAAGTCGATATACACTGCAATCAATTTGTGACACCAACACTTTGTTTAACAGATATGATTTTACTATTCGTATGTTTCGCTTTTTTAATTTCAAATTTAGTAATTATTAGACTTTTCTATATGCTACCTGCCTTTCTTTGAATTTGACAGACCTAACTAGACTTTTTAATGTTTAGTATTACCATTCCATAAGTTATATTCGTGAAGAAGTCAATGAGAAAAAATAAAAATCTTGTACAACGGTCTTTTATGTAAATTCATGAAATACAGGTAATTTTGAACTGTTTTAAATACTAATACTTATTCAACTATCAAATTACATTCCAACCATTAAAAATTCATTTATACCAACTTACAAGGTTATTCTCGTAAGTGGCATAACATTTTCGCAAAAACATCGGTACTGTCTTTTGTGGCTAAGGTTCTGGATGACCGGGTCACGTGACCCAATAGGAGGAGCGATACCATCGCTGGCGTGATGTCAACTGAAAAGAAGTCTGTTATTTGGTGTACTTGTAAGAATAACATGTAAACCAGAATGTAACATATAACATTTCGAATGTGAAGTTTTTTCCCCCTGGAAGCATGCCCACGTACCTAACAAGACGGGTTAACACTTAAATATAAGCCAAGCTACGGACGGCCTGTGAGATGCCAGCGTGGATTTTTTTTATGTATAACGGTCAGTGTTTTCAAAATCCCAAAAATATCTGCGTTTAAAAAGATTAGATTGCAGTATGATTAACAAATACAGTTATTTACGAACAGAAATTACGTTTGCGAACGGACGTTAAAATTAGAAGTTATGTCTACTACGACTCTTGAAACTATCAAGTTCATCTTGCAATATCCCATCAGCGGTAATTCTACTGATGAAAATGACAAAGAGATATCAAATTAAAGAAAAAGTGCATACGGGCGCAGATGACTTTCGGCAATTTTCGCGGTGCTTTTATTTTTTCCCGCCAAAATGCATATGTTACACTAGAGCTTCTTCGAGAAAAATGCATGGCAGGTAGGCCTAATTAGAGAGAAAAGAAACTTAAATCTAATTTTATTCCGTTCAGAGAGAAATTTGTAATTCCTTAGATATATCTACTGCCCTTGCAATATTTCTTCTCGACCAGTTTCTTTCTTAGGCCTATTTTCAAATGTTTTATCAATGATACACTTATCATGTGTTATGTTTATGTCAACTGACTGCCAATTATGACACTTTTTATGTAAAAACACAAACCGCAGATTTGAAACAAATATAACTTTAAGAAAAGTTTGCTTGAAAAACATTTTTAACGTGGTTTTCTTTTTGTTTAATAAAAGTGGTAGCGACGCTTGCCGTTTACCGCACCTGCTACGCCTTTGTCTAATGACGTAAACATCAAGTGTTGTCGAAGAAATGATTAAATATGGAAATATTAGATAGCTAGTATGATCTTTTAAAAAAGATTTACATAGTAAAGGGAAAAAAATCATTAAGAGATTGAGATAAATTTGTAATAAAGGTTTTGATACAACCCCTAACGTTTCAGTAAATCTCACTCGCTTGGTGTCAACATTAAACAACTTCAAACTTTTATAGATATGATATCTTTTATATATATTTTTTCTCTCACATCTCTGGGACGTTCATACACACTTTACAAGAATCCGTTTTTCTATCTGGTCCTTTCTTTTTTACCCTCATCTTTTATTTCTACAACCTTATACAAGTTACATTTATTATTGTTACACAAAAAAAATTCAATTCAATTCTGTCACCATATTGTATGAAGCTTATATATGTCTGGAAGGGCCAATTTTAATCTTGCGAGAACTTGTTGTCCGATCCTTTTGCATAATATATAAATGTATGTATACTTATATTTGTGAAAAAGTTAATGCAATCAAATATATTTAAACTAAGATACAGCCCCTGTATTTTTCTTGGAAATCTCGCGAGCTTTCCCGGAAAAACTCCAGTATTGAAAAGTCAAGGTCAGTAACGTCCATGCAAAACAACCGATTTTACCAAGGTGAAAATGAAAACCAGATTTGAAAGAAAACGAGAAAGCTGTCACAGAAATGTATGCAATTTTTCTTAAATCACGAAACAGGTATTCCGTCAGATTTTCTTGGTTCAAACTCCTCGCACCGGTTACGTCACGCTTTGCTACTTTAACTGTTTCTGTACTGATCAGGGGGAGTAACCGCTGCGGGGAGTTTGTTCTTGGTTTGGTTCGAAGTTGTGGTACAGACTTTAGACAATATTGACTGGTTTCCGACGGCACTGATTTGGGAGGCTCGATTTGGTGGTGTTTAATTACATTACGCTGGGAATCAACCCGGCGACTGCGCGGTAAAAATACGGTAAAAATTCAACTTTCGCTTTTAAATTTCTAGAAAATGATGGAGACATGATGGTTTAAAAACTTTTCTCTGCAATTTTCATGTGAGAACAATTAGTAATGTCGTAGATAAAGTATCGTACCGTAGATTAAAATTGAGAAGTATGAGAAGAACGTAGACAATCGATCCTGCCATCGTGTTCTTCCTGATTTGACTCCATCTTCCTAGTTCTGGCTTCCATAACTTTATATGTCGCTTTTATGATTTTTGACGTTGCGCGACAGGTCTAGCAATACTATAAAACCTGTTCGCTGAAGTCTCTTTAGCTACCATCTTCCAAGTGCACTGCAGCTCTAGTCTCAGTAGGGTCATTGCGTACACTCGATGCCATTACCTTTTGGTTTTATAAGGTCGTGTGTTTTGCATGCAACATTGTTGAGTTGATGGGTTTATTGGAGTTGAGTTTTGCCACTAACCATAGAAATCGGAGCGAGGCCGAGGGGTAATTTTTTGAAAGTTGAGAATTCGCTAAAATAGGACCTAGCATTTAATTTCTATTCTTCTGCAACAGTGCAAGGGAAAAAAAAGCAAAATTCTGCCAAATAGATACGATCCTGGACCAGTGCTCCTATGCCACTTACTGCTCCAAGGCAGTAATCCCATAAGTTCTCATTTTCGTTAAATTGTTTTTGAAGTCTCTTTTTTTAACTGATCACTTTAAAAATCTATGCTCTTTGTACCTCTGTTTTTATATGCCCAAAGGGGCATATTATGTTATGGTCCTGGTCGTCCATCTGTCTGTCCATCTTAGGCATCTATCCCTCCATTAGCAATTTGATTTCTGGAGGATAACTGGAGAACTGTATCATTGTATGGCCTAAAGTCTTTTAACTTTGTGATTGCCCACACATGACCCCTATTGATTTTAGGGTCAGTAGCGAAAATGTCGAGGTCACAGTGACCTAAACATTGAAAACCATTTCTGCCATGTAACTTGACAATCATTTGTTATAAAGACTTCAAACTTTATATCTTTAAATTGATGACCCTATACATTTTGGGGTCAGTATGTCAGAGGTCAGCATAGTGACCTAAATGTTTAGAATCATTTACACTCTGTAACATGACAACCTTTTGTCTTAGAGACTTTAAAGTTCATATAATGGTTGCACAGGTTGAATGAATGACCCATATTAATATTAGGGTCAGTAGGTCAAAGGTCAAGGTCACAGTGACCTAAACACTGAAAACATTTTCCACTATAAAACTTCATAACCATTTCTCTTAGACACTTCAAAGTTCATATTATTATTGCTTACAATCAGAAAATGAGCCCCATAGATTTTGGGGTCAGTAGGCCAGAGGTCAAGCTCACATTCACCTAAACATAGTAAACCATTTCTGCTCAGTAACTTCACAACTAATTGTAGTACACAGTGCTCCAGATAAGGTTTTGTAAAAGTAGTAATGATACTACCACAGATCAGAAATAATGGAGTATCACGGAAAATAAGGTGGTATCTGTACTACCTGAGTTGAAAGATAAAGTAGTAAAAACCACCAGAAGTATGGATTTAACTGTAAGATTAGAAGAAATATGGACCTTACAGGGAAATGTATATACATAAAGATATGAAATTCATTTTATTGTTATGATCATCACTTGCAATAGATGTTGGCATTACAGAAAATAAGTTTAATCTGCATTCAGTACATGTAGCTTAATATTTACTTAACGTGTGAACCATACATGTGAACTCTCCCGATTCTGGCGGTAGACTACCGATTTTGGGCAAACAAAATCCCCCTCTCGCTCGGGGCTTACATTCTACCGACTTTTTTCATAACATCCCCAAAAAAATGAAATTACAAACATCTGAGTGATGTTGATGAATGTAAACAATATTTTGACTGGTTTACCAATAACGCTACGTGTACTACGCTGCTGTATATTGGAAAATGACACCCAGTCTAATTACACCTTGACCTTAGTATGTTTGTATATTGTCAATTTGACACTTTAAGCGCTTGCAATAATGAAGTTGTTAATTGCCAGGCAGAATAAGCACACATCAAAGACACAAGGGAGACTAGAAACTGGTAATTACTGTACTTCCACTGCCACAAAGCAAAACAGACCTCGAAAGATTGTACTGTACTGTTATATCAAAACTGTCAAAAGTCAAACGAACCATAGCCTGTCGAATAGCACTCCGAATTTATTGTTGTGCATGAAATTCTGTTGCCAACTGTTATGACTTCCATGTGACCAAGGAACTGTGTGGTGTAGTGGAAAAGGCATGTGTCAAAAGGGAGAGTGACAAGAGAAAAGAGAAAAGGTATAATATACCAATGTTCAACTTGAGTGTAAATAAGACAAATTTGATTGTTAACTGATAAGGGCAGAGTGACAATTCAGTGTAAATAATGAATGTTTACTGTTTAATTTTGATACATATTAAACCGATAACAGTTTTTTCTGATATCAATACAATTTTTAGCATCTGTACTTGGACCATGCCTAAAATAATGTTGTGTCGGTAAATCTCCCACTTGACAGACCCAATCTCCCTACTTTCTGAGCCAGATCTCCCTACTTGGCACCAGGAAAAGTTCACATGTATGGTGTGAACAGATCAAACTTATGCCAAAATGGATATTTAAATTTCCATGTATCAAGGGTTTTCAGTTGAACATTTTTCCCATTGTGTTTTCTAACAGGTTTTACCACAGATGTGATCAGTTTGTGAAAAATTGTAAGCAGAATACCTTTGTCTGAACGAAACGACACATTCTCTGTCTCTAGGACCTTATATACAGTACAGCTCAAGCAATTTTTCCAAAGTCCGCCGATCCCCGTGATTTTTTTACGGGTGGATTGTCACCGCGATGTCCCTGCGACAGTTGTGACTTTACGCTCGTCCACTTGATCGGGTGAAAATTGCGCTGCGGGATATCGTCACCGCGGATCACTGTGAAATATTGCAGCGGTATTTCACTCTCTCGGGTGACCATTAATTTATTTATTACACGGGGACATTTATTACTATTACTGTACGTCTGTAAAGTATAACGAACTCAAAACACAGTTTTTAAAGAAGAAAATCTTTATGTGAATTATGGTCGTTTCGTCAAACCGTCGTTTGGTCAAACTTATTTTATATAGCAAGCAAAAAGTCGTTTCGTCAAATTAATAATATATAGTATTTCACACCTATTGAAATCAAATTATAATTGATTGCTGAAGTGTGTTTGTGATTCATTAAAATGAATGTGCAATCAACCTAATTAGCGGGATAATAATCTAATTTGTATAATTACCGATAAGACAAACAATTAATCAGCGGTACCTTTGCGCGACGTTTAATGTGAACAGCTTTAACGTTAATAGTCTGTTTGCATGTAATTGCATCTGTTTGACACTTCGGTAAAATTGGTAATTATCTACTCTAAAAATTAAGTTTGACGAACAAACTACCTGTTTTGTACAGAAAAATAAGTTTGACGAAATGACGGTTTGACGAAACGACCAACACCCCTTAATGTTATGTTTTTAAATGACGTAACACCTGTCGTATGTAAATAATTACAAAATTTAAAGATTTGCGTGTGAAATTTCCTCAACAGCTATATCATGTTTATTCACCTGAATAAACATATTGATCATGACTGTTACAGGGTTCCCGCTGTCGCTTGCCAAAATTTTAATTCTGGCGCATAAAATCTTTAATTGGTTAATTTTACTGGCGCCAACGTAAGATTGACCCTAGAACTTTAGTCATTAACATTTGAAATGACATAGGTGCATTTTTGAGACCAAAAGGCATCCTATTGAACTCATAGATTCCGGAAGGAACACAAAAAGCTGCCTTGGGACGTGTTTTGGATCGTTTTTCCGTTTTCTTGAAACTTTTTTTATTGAACTGTTTAGTGGTGTGATTCTTCCCGGTAAATGTACATTAATATCGCCGAGCTTATTAAATAATTTTATTGGTTAAAATCAACAGTAACATTGTAAGTCTTACTGATTTTTTAAAAGAAGACTACGTTGTACATTTACGTTAAAATTTACATGTATATCCGAATTAATCACGGCAAATCTCTGTGATTTTTCACCGCGGATTGCGGGGTTCTTTTACTACCCGTCCGCGGTGATTTGTCACCACGGCTGATTATAGTATGTCCCCCCCGATTTTCCGCTCGCCGTTAAAAGTGTCCGCGGTGACAGAGCGGAAAGTGGAAAAATTGCTTGAGCTGTACTGTAATAAGATTTACTCTTCACTCTCCCTTTATGTGACACATGCCTTTTCCACTACACCACAGTTCCTTGGTCACATGGAAGTCATAACAGTTCATTCAGAGTCCTATTCGACAGACTATAGTTTGTTTGACTTTTGATATAAACAATAAAGTACAATTTTTCGAAGTCTGCATTGCTTTGTGGTAATGGAAGTACAGTAATTACCAGTTTCTACCCTTGTGTCTTACATGTGTGCCTTATCTGTCTGGCAATTAACAACTTCATAATTGCACTTAAAGTGTCAAACTGACAATATACAAACAACAAGAAATGTTTGTAAAACATACATGCCCCCCAGCAGCACCTAATTGCTGGTGGTTGGGCCAAAGCAATCTCTAGTTATTGATCAGAAACCATTTTTAGGATAAAGGTCCCTGTGGCCTTGACCTTTGACCTAATGACCTCAAAATCAATAGGGGTCATCTACTGGTGATGACCAACCAGCATACCAAGTTTGGTGAACCTAGGTCAAAGCATTCTCTAGTTATTGATCGGAAACTGTTTATAGGATGAAGTCTATGTGAGCTTGACCTTTGACCAAATGACCTCAAAATCAATAGGGGGTCATCTGCTGGTGATGACCAACCAGCATACCAAGTTTGGTGAACCTAGGTCAAAGTGTTCTCTAGTTATTGATCGGAAACCGTTTTTAGGATGAAGGTCCCTGTGAGCTTGACCTTTGACCTAATGACCTCAAAATCAATAGGGTTAATCTACTGGTGATGACCAACCAGCATAGCAAGTTTGGTGAACCTAGGTCAAAGTGTTCCTTAGTTATTGATCAGAAACCGTTTTTAGGAAGAACGTCTCTGTGATCTTGACCTTTGAAATAATGACCTCAAAGTCAATAGGGGTCATTTTCTGGTGATGACCAACCAGCATACCAAGTTTGGTAAACCTAGGTCAAAGTGTTCTCTAGTTATTGATCAGAAACCGTTTTTAGGATTAAAGTTCCTGTGAGCTTGACCTTTGATCTAATGACTTCAAAATCAATAGGGGTCATCTACTGGTGTTGACCAACCAGCATACCAAGTTTGGTGAACCTAGGTCAGAGTGTTCTCTAGTTATTGATTGGAAACCGTTTTTACTATGAAGGTCCCTGTGAGCTTGACCTTTGACCTAATGACCTCAAAATCAATTGGGGTCATCTACTGCTGTTGACCAACCAGCATACATTTACCAAGTTTGGTGAACGTAGGTCAAAGCGTTCTCTAGTTATTGATCGGAAACCGTTTTTAGGATGAACGTCTCTGTGATCTTGACCTAATGACCTCAAAGTCAATAGGGGTCATTGTCTGGTGATGACCAACCAGGATACCAAGTTTGGTGAGCCTAGGCCAAAGCGTTCTCAAGTTATTGATCAGAAACTGTTTTTAGGATGGACGTCTCTGTGATCTTGACCTTTGACCAAATGACCTCAAAATCAAAAGGGGGTCATTTTCTGGTGATGACCAACCAGCATACCAAGTTTAGTGTACCTAGGTCAAAGTGTTCTCTAGTTATTGATCGGAAACCGTTTATAGGATGAAGGTTTCTGTGAGCTTGTCCTTTGACCTAATGACCTCAAAGTCATTAGAGGTCATTTTCTGGTGATGACCATCCAGCATACCAAGTTAAGTGTACCTAGGTCAAAGTGTTCTCTAGTTATTGATCGGAAACCGTTTATAGGATGAAGGTCCCTGTGAGCTTGATCTTTGACCTAATGACCTCAAAATCAATAGGGGTCATCTACTTGTGTTGGCCAACCAGCATAGCAAGTTTGGTGAACCTAGTTTAAAGTGTTCTCTAGTTATTGATTGGAAACCGTTTTTAGGATGAAGGTCCCTGTGAGCTTGACTTTTAACCTAATGACCTCAAAATCAATAGGGGTTATCTACTGGTGATGACCAACCAGCATAGCAAGTTTGGTGAACCTAGGTCAAAGTTTTCTCTAGTTATTGATCGGAAACAAAGTGTCTAACGACAGACCGACCGACATTTGCAAAACTGTATGCCCCCTCATCTTCGATAGGGGCATAATAAAACTTTCCAATACTAAGGTCAAGGTATAATTAGACTGGGTTTTATTTTCCAATACAGCAGAATGGTACACATAGCGTTATCAGTAAACCAGTCAAAATATTGTTTACATTCATCAATATCACTCAGGTGTTTGTAATTTTTTTTTTTTTTTGGATGTTATGAAAAAAGTTGGTAGAATGTAAGCCCCGAGCGGCTGGGGGATTTTGTATGCCCAAAATCGGGAGTCTACCGCCAGCATCGGGAGAGTTCACATGTATGAATAGTAATTCCCGTCTCCATCAAGGACATCAGTGGGGTATTAATTGCATTCAGCGATAGCTCTAGTTTCAGCTAACTTCTTGTCAGTACAGTATCTCAAATTATGGTTCTATTTAGTGTGACATTGCCCTTTCCAGTAGGGGACTTTTATTGCTTGGCAATATTCTTACTTGTTATTAATAATTCATGTATTTTCAGGACATTTCTAGAAGAAAAAAGCAACAGAGAATGAGAATGTTTACAAAAGAATAAATAGCGAAAATGGGACATAAAAAGAAGAAAAAATTTGCGAAGTCTAGAGGTGAGAAGATTTGCTTGATTTTCGTAGTGCAAAGTTACATTATTCTAGGCAGTTTTCAGAGTTGTGATGCTCAGTTCTAGCTAAAAGTTGCTCCATTTTTAGCTCACCTGACCGAAATTCAGATGTAGCCTTTATCATGTCATCTACAATTGACTTTTAACAACATCTTCTATACCACTGGGTCAATTGCAATTAAACTTTACAAAAATGATCCTTGAATGGTCCTCTTTCAAAGTTGTATAAATAATGGAATTCCATGCAGAGCTCTGGTTGCCATGGCAACCAAAAGGGAAAACTTAAAATATCTTCTAAACTGAACCACAAGGCCTAGAGCTTAGATATTTGGTAGATAACATCATCTATTAGGCCTCTATCAAAGTTATTTAAATCATGGCTCTGGGGTCAGAATTGCCCTGAGCCCAGGGGTCACTTGATTTTACATAGACTTAAATGTACAGGAAAAACTTAAAAACTTAGAAACCATAAAACCTAGAGTTAAGATGTTTGGTGTGTATTATTGTCTAGTGGACCTCTACCAAGTTTATATAAATCATGGCTCCTTGATCAAAAGGGATCACTTGATCTCACTTAACAGTTATATAGGAAAAAGTTTTTAAAAAATCTTGTCTGAAACCACAAGGCTTGGATCTTACACATTTCGTTGACAGCAGCATGGTTTATTACCCGTGATATGAAACCTTAACATTAGAAAAGAACATTTTGAGCAATGCTGATTTTCTAAAATTCATTTTAAGTTTATTTCCTGAAGATTCAGATTTTATATGTAGTGGTGGGATTATTGTGTATTTGTTGTGAGTTGTAAGTTGTTTAAAGAGAAAAGTCACAACAGCAAAGTTGAGCTCATCAAATCAGCAAATTGTATGTGAACCTTTTCAAACTCAGCATTGTGGTCCTGGAAGAGAAATTTGTGGCATATATCATAGCCAGTAAATTATATTATCAATTTTAGTTTGTGGACTATTAACCAGTCAGAATAAGGAATCAACCTGCAAGGGTTGTAAATTTTTTTATAATAGGTTTCATTTGAACAATATCTTTCCAAAAAAGCTTATTTTACAATTTTTTCATGCTTTTGTTCCATATACTGACTGCTTTTTATATTTCAGAAAGTGATGTTCTTGATGCAGGGAGTGAAAAAAGAAATGTACAGGCATCACAAGCTGCAGATTCAAGCATAAATATAAACTTGAATGGTAAGTTGTATTAAGGAACAGTTTGCACAGTGAAGACTGTCAAGGGGTATCCCTGTTTTAGTAAATATAATGTTTAAGAAAATCTTGAACGTTCCTTATGTATGAACTACGAGGTCCGAATTTCTGAAATCTGGCATGAAACATTGTTTTGTTCTAACTTTGCTCCAGGCATATTTTTTAGCACCAGCCTAGGGATCAGATGTTTTATTAAGACTTAAAAATTCTTAAAAAACATGTTCTTGTCCGAATGTCTGTCCGTCAATCCATTTGAAATTTGGTTTCTTAAGGATAACTTGAGTAACTCTTTGGCCTACATTCTTTTAACTTCATATGATTATTGCCTACATTAAGTGGATGACCCCTATTGATTTTGCAGTTAGTAGCTCAAAGGTCAAGGTCACAGTGACCTAAGCATTGGAAACTATTTCTGCCATGTAACTTGACAGTCATTTGTTGTAGAGACTTCAAACTTTATATCATGAGTGCACACATTATTTGGATGACCCCTTTTCATTTTGGGGTCAGTTTGTCAAAGGTCAAGCTCACAGTGACCTAAATGTAAAGAATCATTTACACTCTGTAACTCGACAACCTTTTGTCTTAGAGACTTAAAAGTTTATATAATGGTTGCACACATTGAATGAATGACCCCTATTGACTTTGGAGTCAGTAGGTCAAAGGTCAAGGTCACAGTGACCTAAGCACTGGAAAGTATTTCCACTGTAAAACTTCATAACCATTTGTCATACAGACTTCAAACTTCATATGATGATTGATTACATTGAGAAAATGACCCCCGTACATCTTAGAATCAGTAGGTCAGATGTCAAGGTCACAGTGACATAAACACTGCAAAGCGTTTCTGCTGTATAACTTGGCTACTACTTACCATACAGACTTCAAGCATCTTAGGATGACTTCCGTCATCGATTACATGATCCCTATACTGTTTTGGATAAGTACAATGTACATAAAAGTCAAGGTGGCAATCAACTAAACAGTCAGTATTTCTGCTCTATAACTTGATAACCATACATCACAGCATGAATGTTAGCCATAATGAGTTGTTCTTCACCTGGAATTTTGTTTGCAGCTTGTCCCAGTATGTCCACAGGTACGGATCTTCAAGTTTTTTGCTCAAAGATCTTACAAAAATGTTATAAACGTAATAATATTAATAATTAATAATATTACACACATATTATGTGAACTTGTGTACTCTGATTTGTGTGTTAATACTGTCTCTTTTAATAGTTTTAAAGATATCTCTATACTATAATGGCTCAAATATACTATGCTAGCTTGTATAAAGCACATCTCTCATCTGGCCTCGAAATTTGGAATATAATTTGCACAAAGATTTTGTCAGGAAATTGAGGTACCATTTTGCAACTTTTTTATTCAGGAAGTGGCCATTTTCGAAGCACATTATAATTACTGTGAACATAGCTACAGTTGCATTTACCTATGTGTATTTCATTAAGGGTAAATAAAGCTCATTCTCCTGGCAATCTTGAGTTGGCACTGTTGACAATCGTATAGAAGCAATCAACATGTTTTGGATGTGTAAACAAACATCTTGTAATTACGGCTACATCAAATGACACTTATTATTGTGTTTGTTTAAAAGTTATATGGGCAACTCCATTGATCTAAATAGTTGGTTGATAACCAAACAAGTGCGAATATTGACCAATTTAAGTTTTTGAATACCGGTAAGCATTGGTTATATGTTTTAATCAATTCATATTTACATTGCAATTTTTTTATTTATCTTTAGCAGTCATATATTTGGAAAAAAAACAAACAAAAGAGCATCGTTTACAATATAGTTTGGTCCACAGCGTACTTACTATAGTAACATAGTGAAGGGGTAGGTAATCCAGACTTTCAGTACTGATGACTCTCGTTTTCTCCCCTTGATTACGCTCTCCTCAAAGAAGGTGCACCATAACAAAAAACATGATTATTTCATCTGAAATTACTAACTTTTGGCCAGAATTTTACGGGTTTTCAAGCTGGAAAAAATTGTCTGAGAGCCCACCCTCTTGTTAAATACAAACCCCATTGAGGAAACTGAAAATTCTTGAAAAAAAAGTGCATATATTTGAGCCATTACGGTATGAATATGTAGATTTGTAAACTGTTGCAGATGCTTGACTTTTCTATCTTACAGAGGCAGAAGTTGTTGGCATGTTTGTCCTCTGGACACATTTCTAGTTAAATTTATAGAAATGAAATTTGAATGACTCAGATGAGCAATAAACAGAGCAGTCATGGCCTTTTTGTTTATTGATAGATTATCATGAAGTATAAGATGAAAATTGGAGGCTAAAGTCGATTGTTAAAATCTTTTATTCATCTTTTTAGCTCACCTGGGCACATAGTGCTCATGTGAGCTTTTACTTGATCGGTGATTTTCTGGCGTCCGTCCGTTGTCCACAATTCATTCAAATGACATCTCCTCTGAAACCACTGGGCCAAATTTAATGAAACTTGCCTGGGATGTTCCTTGCATGAAGCTCTACCAAGATTTTTCAAATGGTTCTGGTCCATTGCTTTGCTGGGTCACTGGAGCTAAAAACAGATATGTAAAGTTGGATCTTTAAATATCTTCTTCTCAGAAGCCGCAAGGCCTGGAGCTTAGATATTTGATTTGAAGCATCATCCAGTAGACCTCTACCAAGTTTGTTCAGATTATGATCCAGGGGTCAGTTGATTTTACATAGAGTTATATATGAAAAACTTTAAAAATCCTCTTGTCAGAAACCGTAAGGCATAGAGCTTAGATATTTGGTATGAAGCATTATCCAGTAGACCTCTACCAAGTTTGCTCAGATTATGATCCTGGGGTCAAAACTGACGCCACCCCAGGGGTCAGTTGATTTTACATAGAGTTATATAGGATAAACTTTAAAAATCTTCTTGTCAGAAACCGTAAGGCATAGAGCTTAGATATTTGGTATGTAGCATTTTCTAGTAGACCTCTACCAAGTTTGTTCAAATTATACCTCTGTGGTCAAATTTGTCGCCACCCTTGGGTCATTGGTTTTACATAGACTAATATATGAAAAACTTCGAAAATCTTCATGTCTGAAACCACAAGGCCCTGAGCCGTAAGATTTGGTATGTAGCATTGTCTAGTAGACCTCTACCAAGTTTGTTCAAATTATGCCCCTAAGGTCAAATTTGGCTCCACCTTGGGGGTCAATTGATTTTGCATAGGGAAAACTTTGAGAATCTTCTTGTCTGAAACCACATGGGCCTTAGCCTTAAGATTTGGTTTGTAGCTCAGCTAGTGGACCTCTACAAAATTTGTTCAAATTATACCCCTAGGGTTTAATTTGGCCACACCCTGGGGTCATTGGTTTGACATAGGCTTATATAGTGAAAACTTTTGAAATCTTATAGTAGAAGGAGAAGTAAAATTTTCAGTCCAAATAATCTGGAAATTTGTCAGACAGGTTTTTTCTATAATTTCTAGCTCAAGTTCGAATATGGATCATCTGGGTTCAAAAACTAGGTCACAGAGCCCAAAAATAGAAAAACCTTGTTAACAGTCTAGAGGTTACATTTTTAGTCAAAATATCCCAGAAATTTGTCAGAAAGGTTGTATTGATGATTTCTAGCTCAAGTTCGAATATGGGTCATCTTGAGTCAAAAACTAGGTCACATAGCCCAAATATGGAAAAACCTTGTTAACACTCTAGAGTTAAGATTTTAATTCCAAATAACCTGGAAATCTGTCTCAAAGGTTGTTATACCCACACCACAGAATGGGGGGGGGGGCTGTAATGGATTCGCTTTGTCACGTCCGTCGGTCAGTCCGTCCGTCCGTCTCCATTATCGTGTCTGCTCTATAAATCCTATACCAATTGAAGGATTTTCTTCAAACTTGGCTGAAATGTTCACCTCAACAAGGGGGTGTGCAGAACCCATGTTGCCCATGTGTCAGCTCAAGGTCAAGGTCACAATTGAAGGTCAAATCTCAAACAATCAAATATTAGACATTATGTCGTGTCCGCTCTGTAAGTCCTACACTAATTGAAAGATTTTCTTTAATCTTGGCTCAAATGTTCACCTCAACAAGGGGATGTGCAGAACCCATGTTACCCTTTTGCCGGCTTAAGGTCAAGGTCACACTTGAAGGTTAAAAATTGACTTAGAAAATATTCTTAAATTTTAACATGTATTTGAATATTTCTGAAACTAGAAAACGTATTTGCTTGAAACTTAAAATATATATGAAGTGTCACAATTAGGATATGCAGGTCAAGTTTCATAACTCTGTATTGCATTTTGACAAAGTTATGCCCCTTTTTAAGTCTTCAAATGTACATACAATCAATTATTAGACAATATGTCGTGTCCGCTCTATAAATCCTATACTAATGGAAGAAATTTCTTCAAACTTTACTCAAATATTCAACTCAACAAAGTTATGTGCAGAACTTATGTTACCTTTGTGCCGGCTTAAGGTCAAGGTCACACTTGAAGGTAAAAATTGACTTAGAAAATGTTCTTAAATTTTAACATGTACTTAAATATTTCTGAAACTAGCACAGGTATTTGCTTAAAACTTAAAAGATATATGAGGTATCACAAGTAAGATATGCAGGTGAAGTTTCATAACTCTGTTATGCATTTTGACAAAGTTATGCCCCTTTTTAAGTCTTTTAATTTACTTACAATCAATACTAGACAATATGTTGTGTCCGCTCTATAAATTCTATACTAATGGAAGGATTTTCTTCAAACTTGACTCAAAGGTTCACCCCAACTGGGCAATGTGCAGAACCCATAACATTTCTAAAACTAGAACAAGTAAGCTCAGTATGCAGAGTTTTTCCACTCTTAATTACATTTTGACATAATTATGCTATTTTCTTAACTTCACTGCTTTTGTTTGTTTTAGTACATTGGGAAAATGAAAGGTTATTTGTAACTTTTTCCAACATGATTTGACAATATATATTTATACTATTACCTGTACAATTTGTTGTTTTTTTTTCACCAGAGATAATTTCTTTTTATGTATATGTATTTGTGCCACTAAAGTTATTCCCTTAACCACCTTTCCATGTCGTCTTCTGTCAAGGACATTGGTGGGGATATGAATCGCATTCTAGTTTCAATGATTTCTAGGTTAAATTTGAATATGGGTCATCTGGAGTCAAAAACTAGGTCAGAGACCCAAGTATCGAAAAACTTTGTAAACACTCTAGAAGCTATATTTTCAGTCCAAATAACCTGGAAATTTGTCAGAAAGATTTTTTCAATAATTTCTAGGTCAAGTTCGAATATGGGTCATCTGGGGTTAATTATCCAGGTCCATAGCAACTTTGTTAAAAGCAGTCATATTCAAGTGAGTGATACAGGGCCATCATGGCCCTCTTGTTATGTCTCCCCTCCTCTGGGGGAGACATATTGTTTTTGCCTTGTCTGTCTGTCTTTCGTCTGTCTGTCTGTCACTCACACTTCGTTTCCGCTCAATAACTGGACTACTGTTTGACCCAGAGCCTTCAAACTTCATAGGGTAATTGCACTTATTGAGTAGAAAAACCCTATTGATTTTGGGGTCAGTAGGTCAAAGGTCAAGGTCATAGGGGCCCAAAGAGTGTTAAATGTTTCTGTACAATAACTGGAGTTCTATTTCACCCCGAGCCTTCAAACTTCATAGGATGATTGCCCTTACAGAGTAAAAGAATCCTATTGATTTTGGGGTCAGTAGGTCAAAGGTCAAAGTCACATGGACCCGAAGAGTGTAAACCGTTTCCGCTCAATTACTGGAGTTCTATTTCACTCTGAGCCTTCAAGCTTCAAAGTGGGATTGCCCTTATTGAGTAGAAGAACCCTATTGATTTTGGGATCAGTAGGTCAAAGGTCAAGGTCACAGGGGCTTGAAGAGTGTTAACTGTTTCCGCTCAATAATTGAAGTCCTATTTCACCCAGAACCTTCAAACTTCATAGGTTGATTGCCCTTATTGAGCAGAAGAACCCGATTGATTCTGGGGTCAGTAGGTCAAAGGTCAATGTCACTGCTGGAAGGACACTTCTCGATCATATATACATGTATGTTAAAAACATGGACTGCATTGAAGCTGGTGTTACTCCAATACATTACATCTACCAGGATGTAATATATGCTGTCTTCCACACTGCCATTGATACAAACAGTTCCAGTGTGATGTCAGGTGACGTCAGCCGTGCCTAGAGTAAGGTGTGAAACTATCATAACTATACATATGATTATATATGTATATATAAATAATTATATAATGTTCTTTACACCATAATAAATGACAGAGGCTTCTGTTTCGGAAAGGTGATATCTCTTCCTTAGCCTTCCTTCCATCGAGTGCAGGTAGGGAGACATGCATTTTTCACAAAAAAAAACATCTAGTTTCATTTTTTTCCAGTCAATGTCAACAGAAACATAAGACAGCAACCATTTGATGAAAATAGAGAAGATACTGGAGAGCAGCAAGAAGATACAGGTACATGACAGAGTAGTTGTTGAGTATCACAAGCTTTATAGCTCACCTGAGCATAATGTGCTCATGTGACCTGTCATGATCGCATGTCTGTCATCAATCGTTAGGGCTTCAACATTTTGATTCAAATGACATCTGAAAAAAACAAGGCCAACTCTAATAAAACTTGGCAGGGATGTTCCTTGCTTGAAGCTCTACCAAAGTTGTTCAAAGAAATTAGTTCTATGCAGAACTCTGGTTGCTATCATGCAACCAAAAGAAAAATATTTAAAAATCTTCTTATCTGAAACCACATGACTTAGAGCTTAGATATTTTACATGGTGAATCATCTAGAGGTCCTCTACCAAAATTGTTCAAACTATGTCCCTGGGGACAAAATTGGCCACACCCTAGGGGTCACATGTTTTACATAGAAATGTATTAGAAAAACTTAAGAGTCTTCTTCTCTGAAACCGCAAGGCCCTAAATTCTAAAATTTTGCACAAAGTATTGTCTGTTGGACCTCTTCTAAGTTTATTAAAATTATTTCCCTTGGGTTAAAACTGACCCTGCTCCAGGGGTCACTTTTTAGCTCACCTGAGCACGTAGTGCTCATGTGAGCTTTAAGGATCGGTGGTTGTCCGTTGTCCATCTGTCGTCCATCTGTTGTCCACAATTCATTCAAACAACATCTCCTCTGAAACCACTGGGCCAAATCTGATGAAACTTGCCTGGGATGTTCCTTGCATGAAGCTCTACCACGTTTGTTCGAATGGTTCCCGTCCATTGCATTTCTGGGTCACAGGAGCTAAGAACAGATTTTAAAAGTTGGATCTCTAAAAATCATCTTCTAAGAAATATCAAGGCCTGGTGCATTGATATTTGGCATGAAACATCATCTAGTAGACCTCTACCAAGTTTGTTCAAATCATGACCCTGGGATCAAAACTGGCCCCACCTGTGGGGTCACTTGATTTACATAGACTTATATAGGAAAAACTTTAAAAATCTTCTTGTCAGAAACCACAAGGCCTAGAGTTCAGATATTTGGTGTGCAGCATTGTCTAGTAAACCTCTACCAACTTTGTTCAAATGATAGTCCCTGGGTCAAAAATGGCCCCGCCCCAGGGGTCACATGTTTTACATAGAGTTACACGTATGTAGGAAAATCTTTAAAAATCTTCTTGTCAGAAACTGTATGGCATAGAGCTTAGATATTTGGTGTGTAGCATTGTCTGGTGGACCTCTACTAAGTTTTTTCAAATCATAGCCACTGGGTGAAAATAGGCCCAGCACTGGGGGTCAGTTGTTTACATAGAGTTATATAGGAAAAGGTTTTAAAAATCTTCACATAAGAAACCATAAGGCTAAGAGTTAAGATATTTTGTATGTAGCATTGTCTACAGGACCTTTACCATGTTTTTTCAAGTCATGGACCCTAGGTCAAAAATGGCCCCGCCCCAGGGGTCACATGTTTTACAGAGAGTTATATAGGGAAACTTAAAAATCTTCTTGTCATAAACAACAAGGCCTAGAGTTAAGATATTTGGTGTGCAGCATTATCTAATGGACCTCTATCAAGTTTGCTCAAATCATGGCCCCTTGGTCAAAATAGGCCCCGCCCTAGGGTCACATGTTTTATAAAGAGTTATATAGGAAAAACTTGAAAAATCTTCTTGCCAGAAACCACAAGGCCTAGAGTTAAGATATTTGGTATGCAGCATTGTCTAGTGGACCTCTACCAAGTTTGTTAGAAAAATTTCCCTGGGGTCACTGTTGGCCCCGCCCGAGGGGTCACAAGTTTTAAATAGCAATATAGAAGAAAATCTTAAAAGTCTTCTTGTCTGAAACCACAAGGCCTAAAGTTAAGATATTTGGTATGCAGCATTGTCTAGTGGACCTCTTCCAATGTTCAAATTATGCCCCTAATTTATTGTAATTTGCGCCTTCCTAGTATCATTTTTGGCCCTGCCGATTTGGTCACATTTTACATAAAAATATAAATTCTTCTTGTATGAAACCACACAGTCCAGTTCTAAAATTTTGCACAAAGCATTGTCTAGTAGTTTAAAGCATTCAGCAGTGGACCAAAAAATGTTTGAAAATCATTAAAATTCTTCTTTATGTTCCATAAATCTCCACGCATGTCTTGAACCCAAATATTATCTGGTGGATTTTTATATTGAATGGATATGAATTAACACTCCTTGATCTGCTGTCCAGGCTATTCTCAGTAGAAATGCCTAAATGACGTACAATTCATGTATGTTTAAGACAGTACTTTAATTTCATCTATGATTAGATAATGAATTGAGGGCTGTGTATACAACTCCATCTTGATGTGTTTATTTATAACAGAAATATAGACCTAGTTTGGTTAATTCTGGAACACCCCTCGTAAATTCAGGGGAAGAGTTTAAGGCCATTTTGACTCTCTTAATAGGAATTTGGTAACTTGTTTCAAGTTATACTGATATTTCTCTCCAGTTACTTTGACCATCTTAACTACCTTAGACACTTTCGTTTTGCAGCAGATTTTCTCAGACTCCATGATTTAATCCCCCAAATACAGTAGAATCTCTTCAAACCAGATGGGCTTGGGACTGGGCCGTTAGTCCAGTTAAGAGGGATTTTCTGACTCATTCTTTGAAACTGAATTGAGGTCTGTCAACACTCATTATTTAAATAAGAAAAACAAGCAAATAAGGAGACTATTAGGGCATCCAATAATGCATTGGAATTATCACATTGACAAACTTCAAGTTTGTTACAAGTCTTATACACATGCAGAACCAGAATTGTAACAATGAATGTTTTCTTTAATCATCCTTATTCTCAATATAAATCTCTTTTTTTCAGTCAAAGGGCAATTGATCAAAACAAAGCAATCAACCAACCTGCACCAAATATATAAATTATCGAAATAATCACATTCTAATCAGCGGATGTGGTCCAGTGGTAACGCGCTGGACTGGTATACCAGGGGTCCTGAGTTTGATCCCCCGCTCCTCCACTAACATTACTAATAGTCTTTCAGATGAGACGTTAAACCGAGGTCCCATGTATCGGTGCTATACACTGAGCATGTAAAAGAACCAGGAATGTCTCTGGAATGGGATGCTTTCTGTATCTTGCACTACCACATAAAATAACTAATCTCTTCAGGGGGCGTCGGTCATATGGGCAACCGGTACCGACAGTAAATGAGCTTAAGTAGATAGATAGATTCTAATCATCTTTATTCAAAATTAAGATGGTTTTTTTCACATCTTGAAAATAGACATTTTTTATTGGCAAGTCATCAAAGTTTGAAAAACTTAAGATTAATAATTGCAAACAAATTTGATTTTTGGCAAGTTTGAAGTGTATATGCATGAACAATGTTTTAGCCTGGAGAAATCTGACATGACCAGTTTTTGAAAGGTAGATTTAAGTTGAAATCTAAGAAATCTAATATAGGAAATACAGGGATATTGGGTTTTTAGGTGTAAATTATATAAAGAAAATATCAAGATGTGTTGGTTTGGTGAATTTAGAGGGTGAGACAATTTGCAGGGGGGACTGGATTGGGGGGGGGGGGGGGTTCTGCTGAACCTAAAATTTGCAAAAATCCCGTTTTTATTTTAACTAGCAGGAATGGGGCATCATATCCTATTGAGATGGGTTGTAGCATAATATATTGAGAAATTGTATTGAGTTTTGGTCTTGTTTGATTTATTTTTCAGAGGAAAGTGTGTACAGATCAGTTATAAGAAAATGTACACCAAAATTGGTGGAAGATCTGGAACCAGATTACCTTTTGGATTGGTTTGCCCAAGCTGGATTTCTTACCAGCGTCAAAGTGAGAGATATAAGGGTACGTCACAACTTTGAAAAATGTCTGAATAAGACATTAACTCTAGAATACATAGCTTCAGAATCAGACAATTGGTATATCCAATTTAATTTGTATTCCCTATGCATGAGCAAGGATGCAGTCTACTAGTTACTCTGTTTTTCTTGTACATGAGCAAACCTTACAGGGAATCCTATTGATCTTTAGGTTTACTGGGTCAAAGGTCAAGTTATAGAAGCTGATTTTTGTTCGGCTACAGTAACTCAAGATTGACTGAACCCTTGACCATTAAACTTTGTTCAGTAAAATGAGTATATTTGCACTGTTGTTTTTGGACTCACAGCATTAGAGGTCAAGGGACTGAACTTTGATTCTGTACAGATTCTGATCAGTTATTCAAAAACATCTTGCACCTTAATCTTATGGTCAGGTGACTTGAGGCTGCCGCATTAAAAGTCAGTGTCACTATGACCTGTTTGGCCTCAATTATTGCTAGTCAATATCTCAAGAAACACTGAAGGATACATTTAGGATTTTCAGACTTTTGAGAAAGATTGGGTGAGTTGACATACCTTAATGATCTTAAAATTTTGGATGCAAATAAGATGGCATCTTTGTCATTCTCACAGCTCTTGTTTGACTTAATTTTAAAGCGACTGACTCACGGGCCGACGATGAAAAAAAAAAGAAAATGTTCTTACATCTTGAAATTTTGGCTGCAATTGTGAAGAACATATTTAAACTAAGTTACTGATTCATTTTTTGGTACAGAAAAAAATCAAAATACAAAGTTTTACACACTTTTATCGGTAAAAAATTTACCTCGTTAGTCACGGGGTAGATATTTTAGTTATAAGGTTAATTTTGACGCAACCGTACAAGTTGGCGCTGTGGCTCAGTGGTCTAGATCGTCGCTGTATATTTTACTGACCGAAAGGTCGTGGGTTCGAATCCTGGTTAAGACAAAAAATGTTTTTTCAGTTTTCATAGTGTATAGAAGCATAATATTATATTTTTTCCATAGTATATTAAATTCTCTTAAATTTTAAAGAAAAAAAATTTCAGCAAAATTCTGTGAGTCAGACGCTCTAATCACTTCTTTTACAGTTTCAACTTTCAGATGGCAAATGTAGTTACTTCCTTTACAGTTGTACTTTTCAATGAATAGTTACAAGAAGAAGTGACAAGTTTAAAAGTTTTACTCTCTACCAGGGCTCCTAAATTTTGAAATCTCAATCGGTCCGAGACCTCGACCCCCCCGGAGACCAAGAACCAACAAAAAAAATAGAAACGATTTAAGGGCAAAGAACAATTTGAGTTATGATAGTGTTGACGTCGCGAAAATATGTGTTTGCCAAAGTGAAAGTAGAATAGAGCTAATTTTACAACGTCAAACTAGTCACTGATATTTTAAGTGTGCTTTGTGCTGCAGCTAGCCACTACAATTACTATTAAGCCTTTAATGAAATTAAGCAGACGACAGTTATCGCCTATTTCGATGCACACTCCTCGCACCGGTTACGTCACACTTTTCTACTGTTTTCTGTACTGATCAGGGGAAGTAACCGCTGCGGGGAGTATGATTTCGATGAAATTATATTTCACAGTTTGAGCCGGTCAACTTTAATCGATTGGCGGCTGCAAATCAAGCACACTTTTACTTGTTTACAAGTTAACTGGTGATAATTGCCGCGGGCAAAGTGACAGTTTTATGGTTTTATGATAGGTGTGAAGTACCGGATTAGCGATCAATTGAGGTTTTGGTTTGAGATTTTGCCTGTTTTTTGAAAAGTTAGACAGATTTTTTTTTTTTTTAATTATCTTGACCGATTTTTTGAGGACTTTTGGACATCGAAATCGGTCCATAGAGATATAATTCGGTCAAAACCGGCAAATTTTCGGTTTTCGGGAGCCCTGCTCTCTACATTTATATCACCCTGTCATTAATGGCTGCCACATTGATAAGGGTCTTTTTTATTGCAACATGATATTCCATTACCTTGTTAAATTAAAACACTATACATGAGTCAAGAAAATTTGCTTAAAATTCTGGTAGTTATATAATGTGAAGGTATTGTGTACAAACTATGGTTATCAGGCATTAGAGATAAAAATTTTGTAAGAATTAAAGAAATTCAAAATGTCAGAATTCACCTTCTTGATAAGGATAATTAAAACAACAAACAGAATAGGACCTATTTTCTCAGTGTTTGTAAAAAAAAAAGCATCGAAATTACAACAGCATCCTCACTATATAGTGACAGCTGTTTTACTACACTGTTAAGCAGTGTCATATGAGATATCAGTGAAGGTCTCATCAGGACCATCGTGTGTCATAAAAGAGCTGGTAACTGAGTGGCAATCTAAAACATTATTACTCCATTAATATTACAAACAGACCACAAAATTTAATGTGTTCCTCTCATCTCTTGTACAGGTAAGGAAAGAGTAACAGTTTTTGTGTAGCATTGATCAACTTTCATTTTGACAGGTGATTGTACATGCTTTTTTTTTTTCTCCCAGCATTTGATAGATCAGTATCTCTAAGAATAATTTACAGAAAGCCAATGCAGAGTAGAAAAGTAAGGTTCATTGTTTTATACTTTTACTCATACTACAACCATATGTGAAGCCCATAGTTCAAGGTTTACTTAAAAGATATATAAATGGGGTACTCAGAGAGCATCCATGACTTCCAGCCATTTTTATGCCTCCCTTCAAAGAACAAAGGATATATAGTTTTCCTGATGTTGGTAAGTTGTTTGGTCAGTCAGTATGTCCGTTGGTAGACTGTTGTGTTTCTGTTCAATGACTTGTTAACCATTTGTCTTAACACCTTTCAAACTTCCTAGTGTGGTTGTTCTTATTGAGTAGAAAACCTCTATTGTTTTTGGGGTCAGTAAGTACAAGGTCATGGTCACCTTTAATTTGAAAATGCTTTCTGCTCAATAACTCTAATACCGTTTGACCTACAGCCTTCATAGCTTCATAGGATGTTTGCCTTTACTCAGTAGAAGATCCCTTTTTATGCCCCCACTCTGTGGGGTGGGGGGTGGTGGGTAGATTTGCCCTTGTCCGTCTGTCCTTCCATCTGTCTGTTCGTCCGTCCCAAAAAGTTGTGTCGCCTGTAGCTCCAAAAGCACTGGAGCTAGAGTCAAGAAACTTTACAGGAGTGTTGATCAGCATGTGAAGTTGTGCACCTGGGGGTTTCCCTTATAGATTTATTTGGAACTGTTACAGTTATGGCCCCTTACTTAGTCGCCTGTACCTGCAAAAGCGCTGCACCTACAGTCAAGAAACTTTGCAGGAATGTTGGTCAGCATGTAAAGTTGTGCACCTGGGGTTTCCATGTAGATTTATTCGGAATTTTTAGAGTTATGGCCCTTACATACTAAAAATTTGCAATTTTCAACTTGTTTCGCCCAGTTCTGAGCAGGGTTGACATACTGTGTCTGGTTGAAGCAAATGTCTATGAGAATCAAGTACAGTACCCTCAGCGTGTTGGGTAGAGCTTGACATGTTTGCCTATGTCAAGGGAAGACAACTCCCATGGTTTGTTGTTCTACACATGAGATAAGTTGCCAATGACAACTTCCAGTGTTTCACATCAACCTCATATGGAACCAGTGTCAGTTACCATCTCTTCAGAGCTCTGTCCAAGGTCGCTCTGTCTTCTCTATAGATCTCCATCGTCAAACATAACAGCTTATTAATGATATTACACATATTGCAGACCAAACTTCTCCAGGTGTACTTCTTGGATATTTCAACTTAGCTTTTAATTCTACAAATTATACAAGACTGTCACAGAAATTGAATAACTATTTCCAGTGTGTGCAGCTCCCAACTCACTGAGGTGGTTCTACACTTGACCTTGTCTACATACAATAATATTCTACAACCCAGATTATCGTGCCTGTCAACCTACTTCTTAGACCACAGCATTGTTGCCCTACAGTTTGATACCTAAAAAATTTTCCTTCTTCTTAGTGAGTTTAATGCTGTTCCAATGGTCAAATTGCAGACTCAGTTTGATTGAGCATGTTCATGAACAGAAATGGAAAATGCAAGTTACCGTCCATGCCCGTTAGCACCAGCTTAAGCAGAATTCAACATTTAAGTATGGAATTGGTGAAATTTTGTTCCAACAATTGCTTAAAATTGTTTGCTATTTAGATGACAATGGACATTTTATAAACAGCCTGACTTACAGAACATATAACTTAGGAACTTAGTACAAATTAGACATGAAAACACCTGTTTACCATCTGCAAACTCCAGGAATGTTGTGACATAATGATAATTAGATGTCATAACTAGTCTAGACACGACCAGCCTGAGGGATCTTAGCTTGTATATATACCAATACACATGAATAAACTGGGTCGAAACTTGAACTGAGTAACTTGCTGTTACACTGGCGCCGTGACCAGCATACGAAATGGGGTAAGTGTCTGATTTATTTTATTTTCTTTTGATGGCAGTCAAAATTGTTTCTCATAATTTACAAGATAGAGTAAGGATAAAGCCGATCAAGTACAAATGATTTTTAATTTCAATCGTATCGCTGTTTAGATTTGTTAAACCTTTCAATAAGAAAATGACTGACGACAGAGTAGATAGATTGACGGAGGAACTGGCAAACATGTCATCTCTCGTAAGCACCCAGAGTGCAGGACAATTGGTCCCTATTTTTAGCGGGATCCCCTCTCAGTTTCGGGAATGGATAAAATGTCTCGAGAAATTTTGTCAGATAACACAAATTCGCGAAGATAAAAGGAAAATTTTAACTGCATATCAAATGACCTCAGGCAGCGTATCCGACTTCATAGGTAGATTTTTAGAGGATCCAAACAATGCAAACACAACATTTAATGCATTCAAACAAACACTAGAGGAGAAGTTTGGGGAAGTATATGATGCAGGGGTAGCTTTTGCAAATTTAAGAAAGGTTAAACAATTACATGGGGAAACTGTCCAGGTCTATGGGGAACGACTTTTTTCTTTAGCACAGGAAGCATACAAAGAGCAACTTTCCCCAGCTAATATCGGGCAAATTGAACAACAAATTGTTCACATATTTATTGAAGGACTACTTGACAGGTCAATTAAATTAGCGTGCCTAAGGGCAGGAACACAAAATTTAGAAGACACAATCAAAAAAGCTGTTTCTGAACAAAAACTTAAGGTCCGGTTCGAATTAAGGTCTGAATGTGAAAATCAATACCACGAACCAATGGAATGCGATATGACTAGCAGCCGACATGTCAATCAACAATCAGCTAGACCTCACGGTAGAGAATTTCCTCCTCGCTCGCTATATCAAGATAATGCTCGAGATTTTTGTCAGCAACGGGAATTTAGTCAACATCTTAATCGTGGTTCTTTATCGCGTGGCCAGGCTCAAGGTAACAATTTCTTTCGCGGTCGCGGGAACTCAGATAGCCGTCAAATTCAGTCTCGCTCGTACACTGATAACAATTACTATGGTGGTGATAATAAAGAAATTCAAAGATCGCACGGTAGGAAACACGACGCGAACAAGAGAATGAATTATCGTAGCAACCCGCGTGAATCGAATTATTCTCTGAATTATCGTAGCAACCCGCGTGAACCGAATTATTCTCATTCAGGACAAACTACCCGACGAAACGATTTCCGAAATCAAAACACTAGATTTCATGAAAGGCCTTGTACAGGCTATTCGTCAACTCCAGGCAGTCATCATTTAAACTAACACCCTCTCGCGATTTAAGAGCCGAACGCGAGAGAAACCACTTGCCTGTAGTAAATTACCAAATTAATTTGACAGGAAACCCAAGTTCATGTATTTTACAAATTGGCAAAACCAGATGGCGCAGTTTACTTGATTCAGGTAGCGATGTGTGTTTAATAAACAAGAGGGCCTACCTTGCCCTGACCTCGAAACCAAAATTAATTCCAAAATCAGTATCATTGAAATCAGTAAATGGGGGGAACCTTACAGTAGAGGGCTCAATAAAACTTCGGTTTAGACTCGGGAATACCGAGATTGAGCAAGTATTTTTTGTAGTTGATGGCATTTCTAGAAATTTTATTTTAGGGAGAGATTTTCTGGTTCAGAATAAAGTTAGGGTTTACTATGATTTAGGTTTATTACGAGTTCACGGGGAATACGTCAAATTAGAAAATGACATAAAAATCTCTTCTCTGGTGAGAATGTCACACGATACTGTTTTGAAACCACATTCGATTACGTTATGTACTGGTAAAGTAAAGAGTCACTTCCCTTCACGCGACGTTACAAATTACGAGATTAACGAAGTTGATTTCGGGTTTATTACGTCTGATCCAGGTATAACCGTCACGCCAGCGGCAATAACCTTGCCAATTAATAAATGTCCAAATAAAAAGGGGTTGCATAATAGCTTATGTCTCGTCAGTCCAGGAAGGGTCAAACTTAACGGTCAATAATGTTACTCAAGTGCCTCAGGCTTTAGACACTCACGACCTAACTAATTTACCGTTATCAGCTCATCCATCTCCAATAAACAGAACACCTGATGACAACAAACAAAATCTCCAGGCTAGGGAAACTCCTATATCAAATGCTCAAATTAATGTGGATGAGAAGTTATTACCTCAAGTTTCCAAATTAGTAAATGAATATTCAGATGTTTTTACAATGTCGAACGCCGAACTTGGTTGTGCCAAAGGCGAAAAAATGGTAATCGATGTTGGCGACACACCCCCCATTACTCTCAAACCATATCGTTGTCCACTTAATCATAGGAAAATTATTGAGGATACGATTCAGGAAATGTTAAAGGCGGGGATTATTAGGAAATCGAACAGTCAATACGCATTTCCAGTTATATTGGCTAAGAAATCAGATAACACCTTCCGTTTCATTGTTGACCTAAGAAAACTTAATGCTGTTACAAAACAAATTAATTTCCCAATGCCGAATGCAGACGACATGCTTTCGGTCTTAGGGGGGGCAAAGTACTTTACCAAAATTGATTGCCGTCAAGCTTACTGGCAAATAGAACTCGAAGAAACCAGTAAACCGCGTACTGCTTTTATCACTCACACTGGGTTATACGAATTCAACCGGTGCTGCTATGGTCTCTCCCAGGCACCATCATTTTTTCAGAAGGTCATTACTAGGGTCTTAGAGGGTTGTTCAGCCTTTGCAATGGCTTATCTCGATGACGTTATCATTTATAGTTCAACCTTGGAAGAACACCTTCAACACGTTAGGTCGGTTCTAGATAGATTTAGAGCAAACAATCTTACGCTCAAGTTAAGCAAATCGGTTTTCGCAAAGCAAGAAGTTGATTATCTTGGTTTTACAATAAGCCCAAAGGGCATAAAACCTGATGCAAACAAGGTGAAAGACATTAGATCAATAGCTACTCCAAAATCGGTTCGCGAAGTAAGAGCATTTATTGGTACAACTTCATTCTTCCGCCGCTTTTATCATAACTACACCAGCTTGGCTGAACCGTTGATCAAACTTACTAGGAAAAATGCAAAGTTCATTTGGACTGACGAATGTACAAGAGCTTTCGAAGCCCTTAAGTCCGAATTAACGCGTCTGCCTTACTTAGGATTCCCCGATTTGAACAAGCCTTACATACTGTACACCGATGCCTCACAATCAGTTATATCAGCTTGCTTGGTACAAAAGACAGACGAACCGGACGCATCACCGGAATTCCCAGATGAAAAACCAATTTACTTCATCAGTCACAAACTCTCTGACACTCAACAACGCTGGAGCACCATAGAGCGCGAATGCTATGCTATTCATTATAGTGTTTCCAGGCTTGCAAATTACCTGCAAAATGCTTCTTTCACAGTAAGGACGGATCACCGCCCTCTCGAACATTTATTTTCTAGCAAAATTAACAATCCAAAAATACAAATGTGGGCAATAAATCTTTCAAGCTATCAGTGCAAAATAGAATATTTCCCGGGGCGATTCAATTTCGCGGCCGATTGGTTATCGAGAATAACGCAATCAAATGAAACTCAAGATACACATTGCTTATCTGATATTAATGACAACGCGTACACTGCACCGACAACTAGTAATAGCACTTCACCATGTTTGAACTCATCTGATATGGCTGGAGAACAAATATGTCAGCCAAACGATGACAGGTTAGATGTTACACACCAAAATAAAGATCAGTCTGCTCAAGCGGACATCACGATTGACAACACACAAGGTGAAGTTTGTGTCATTAATACAAACCGTTTACAGCCTGAGGACATTTCAGAAAACAAATTTCCAGTGCAATACGATTTGTTAAAAGACGGTGACATGACATCGGTGGATATATTAGCAGAATTTGATATGGTCCTAGAACAAAATAAGGATCAAAAGATAGAAAATCTCAAGCAGAAAATAACCCGAAATGAGCTTTCAAGGGCAGACCAGGACAAATATGTCATTATAGACAATCTTGTTCATAATATTTCCGAAATAAATGAGAATCCTACTTTAAGGTTATATATTCCTGAACAACTTCAGTCAGCTATTATAAAAGCATACCATGATGGCAATTCTCATCCTGCAACTCAACGTTTGTACATAACACTTCGCGAAAAATTCTATTTCCCGCGGATGTACCAACTTGTCTATGAATACGTCACTCAGTGTGTCACATGTGCAAGCCAAAACTTGAAAGCTACTAATACACCGGTTCAAGAAAGTCACATAAGCCCTTACCCCTGGCATTCGGTTAGCATCGACTGCTGTGGACCTTATGAAACGACGTTAAAAGGGAATAAGTACCTCGTCTGTTTTATGGATATGTACAGCAGATGGCCGGAGGTTTTCGCAACTCCAGATATAACAGCTGATACAATAATTCATTGCTTTTTGGAACACATATATAGTAGATACGGTTGTCCTAGAATTGTGGTCACAGATAATGGTAGTTGTTTTATCGCAAAGAGTTTCACAGACGTCATGGACACGCTGAACATCAAACATATAAAGACTAGTTTCTATAGGCCCCAGAGTAATGGGATAAACGAACGAATGCACAGTACGCTTACACAGATCTTAACAAAACAAGGGAGGAAATCTGACTGGGATACTGGTCTTAATTATTGTTTAGCAGGTCTCAGATTTAACACGAATCTTACTACTGGATATAGCCCTTTTTACCTCAACTTTGCACGGCATGTTACGCTGCCAATTGACAACTTGATAACGCCCAGACAACCATACAGAGGCGAGAGCTATCACAAATATGCACTAGAACTTCAACACAAGATGTTTGTACAAGTTTATAAACGCACACGGAAAGAACAAAAAAGACGAAATAGACATGCAAATAAAAACGCGGTGGTGGAAGAATTAACGGTAGGTACACCAGTTTATTGTAAGAACTTCAAGAAAACCAGCAAATTTGATGTTAAATTTTGTCCATACTACGTAATCACTAAGCAATTGTCTCCTTTTACATACATTATAAAAAATCAAATTGATAATTCAACTATCAAGGTTCACCAGTCCTATCTAAGGAAAGCAAGGGTCGATAAATGGACTCTCCCAAACAGACAAGAAATTAGAAATACGAGGAAAGCTCGGTATGTGGAATCTCCAATACATAGTGATAACACTTCCGCAACAAATTCCGACAGCACAGGAAATGACACGGATTGTTCTGTAAAATCACACACTAGTCCCACTGCAAACAAATTCAAAACTCTTAAAAGACGGAAACTGAGAAGCAGGACAAGACGTCATTCGTCAAGCTCTTCGGACAGCGAAACTTCTAATACGGACAGTGAGGATGTCCCGTTAGCAGTTATAAGGACTCGTCTCCAGGACCAATATCAATCCACTGTACAGAAGGAACCAATATTAAGCAGCCCTAGCGACGATCAAAGCACCAACACAGCCCATATCAGAAATGCACATGTTGTCTCGGAAAACACAATTACGAACGAGGCAGTCAGAGGTTCTTGTACAGCTGAAACAAAACAACATTCATCAAAGTCCGTAGCTGATCTTGGTCCAGAATGCATGGGTGAGTCCGAAGGACTCAATAATAAATCGACCAAAGTTAGGAATTTACTGCAGGCCTTGGTCGGCCTTATGGATTGACACTAAACAGGCGGATTACAGAGGCCTGTTGACTGAGGAAATCTTCAGTTTATTATTTTATCTCCTATTAAAACTATATGAATAACTTCACAAGTAATTGTCTTTGTGTGTCAAAACGTCTGCTACAGGCAAGTGGAATAGGCTCACACGTATTCATTACAATAACCTTTGTATATATTCGCGTGCCACTATTTGTTAAATAATTCAATTGAAATGTTTCTTGCTTTTAACTTATTGCTTCCGCCGATTATAAGTGCATGTCATACTTAAAATGAAGAATTGTCGTTCGTGTATAACGCATAGCCAAATCAACTACCGTTACTTCGGTCCAAATCTACATTGTTGCGCCAATATGTTTAGAAGAGAAAATTGCCAGTTATCATTACATCGCGTATAGCGCGTTTAACAATATATTTGATGCGGTTTCACTTTGTTGTACATAAAATTTGATCAGAAGTTAAAACGTATTTTAGAGCGGTAGCTCACACATTGTTAGGAATTTAAATATAATAGGGTTTAGGAACAGTGCAATGTACATATATGTCTACATGCTAGTATCTTTATTTATCAGAAGAATGTGTCTTCTATCTATGTTTATCTTTCTTCAGGCTGCTACAAATGACTTATCTTTGGTGTCTGATATTGTTTCCATTCTCTAAATCACAGTTAATTAGTTGGGACTCAAAATCTCTTGCCCTCCAACATTCGGAAAGCGTCATATTTAGAAAAACAAAGGAAATTTCTATTTCGAAAAGTTCTTGGCGTCTAGCTATCGTGTATGACATGACTCATTTAGATAACCTACTTGCGAAACTACAGATCGATACTCAAGCAATTGCAAATGTGACGAATGACGCAATAAAGTTGTTATCCCCCCTTGATTCAGATGACATATTACACGAAGAACTGGTAAATTCAGTCCGTACATTACAAACCGAAGTCAATTACCTCGAGTCAAGTCGCTCGGTATTGTTCGATGAGTATATGGATTACTCGTCGTTACAACAACATCGTCCCCATAAGCGAGCATTGTTTGGGTTCGTGGGTTCTGCGTTGAAATTTCTCTTTGGGGTAGAGACTGAGGGTGATTACAGCGGCCTAAAACATAGTGTAGTTAAACTGCAAAGAACACAAAAAACTTTACTTCATGTGATGGAAAACAGTATATCAGTCTTAAATATGACTAGACACGAAGTGTCGACCAATCGTCTGGCCATAAATAAACTGATAACATTGCAAGACCAACTCGCGTCAAACCTGCAAAGATTTGCTGATTATTTTAAAAAGCAGCTTCAGGCCATTCGCAGTTATGCTATCCTCTACAACAGAATTATGTTGGTTGTAAATCAAATAAAAGATGTTATCTCAGTTACACAACGCCAATTAGATTTATTTAAAACAAGGCTAAGCATGCTAAGTGTTGGTCATCTTTCCCCAGAAATTATATCTCCGATACATTTTAAATCAGTCTTAAAAGAACTTAGGGCAGTCATGCCTAAACATTTCGAATTCCCAGCGGATATCGACACAGAGTTGTGGTCATTCTATCGCATGTTGTCCTGCAAGACCTTGCTGCTAAATAATTCTCTAACGGTAATTGCAGATATTCCCATTTTGTCGGTATCTGACAAAATGAACTTATACACCGTACACAATTTAGATATCCCGTATATGACAAATTCCTCTGTCGGCCTAGGAACTCAGTTGACAGCTAAATACAACATTTATTACCCAGCGATTCTAGTCAATGACGCTAAGACAAAATTTTCCCCCTTGTCAATCGTAGAAACTCAGCAATGCCAAAAGTCTTATACTAACTACTGTATCATTCAAAGCCCTCTTTATCACACGAGTCTTATTTACGATTGTGCGGTTGCTCATTTTATGTTGGATCCTTCAAAAATCAAATCAGCATGTGACGTAACTGTTCACAAAAGCGCACTCCCTGTAGGAAGATATTTATTTGACGGTCTTTGGGCAGTTGCTACTGACATGGACATAAAGTTCACTATCATTTGTGAGGGTAAAATCCCCAAACAACTTGATATAACTATTACGAAACCTTTGGGCCTTCTTCAATTGAAACCGGGGTGTAGAGCATTTAACGGTCATATGACCTTGGACTCGACAACAGAACTATTTACCTCATCAAAACTAAACGATGCTTTAGTTCAATGGGTGGGAACTTTTAAGGTTCCTGATATAAAACTTTGGTCACCACTGCAATCTTTCAACTTCACACAGAAAGATTCTATCTTAAAACATCTAGGCAATATGACTTCTGTCCCCCTCGGTCAACTTATTAATACTTTACAGAACACGGATCTATCCGACTCCAACGATCACGTTCACACCCCCTTATGGCCATACATGATAGCGATCGCTTTATCCATACTTGTTTTAGTTACAGGTTTATTTTTCATTTGGCGATTTAAATTTAAGAAACAAACCAAATCTATTAATGCCATCAAAATGAAATATGTCACAGACACCAAACACAACGCGGATGACGTCATCCCTGAAGGCGTACCCATGAAGGCAGAAACAGTACCCCTGAAGGCAATATTACCAAGCCCACTTACAACTACAGAGAGCTGCGAACCTTCCGCACCTTGGCGACCGTCTCTGTTTTATCAGTTCAAATAAGAACCTTAGCAACCCACGGAAGGGCCCGCCTTTATGGTGGGAGGTACCGTGGGTAAGGTTTAGAACGCTTAAAATACAATATATAACCTAATAATCCTAGCAACTCGGTTAAGGGCTCCCTGTGGGAGAGGATACCCGAGTAGGATTCCTCAAATCAACAACATGATGTGATGTACAGATGCTGGCCGACATTTCAAATAAAAAAAAATAACTATGCAACAACGTGATTTACGCAGCAACGTGATCTACTCAATCCCATGTCAACCTATATCTTTAATAATACAACTATTTCAATTAAAACGACAATTATAACATGATGGACAAGAGGCCGTCAACATTTCAAATTAAATTTTTTAAAAGATCACAATACCATAACCTGATTTTCTCAACTCTACTCGTAACCTAACAACACACAAACAGGATCAGCCAGACGCCGGAACAACGATTCGATTTGATAAATCCAGTCCAGATGCCAACGCACAGGAAATTTAAACATCCTTAATCGCAGCAACATGCCGACCGGTAACAACAAGAAGTTATTTCGATCAACTGAAGCCGATGGAAAAAGAAAAGAAATAATACGACCGCACGCAATCCATATTGATATTATTATTATTTTGTATACCACATTTATGTAGTGCTCTTTTAATCTATTCATAATGTCAACAACAAAAAAAAAACAAAAAAAAAACGCTTAAATGTTGTGAATCCAACATAGTAATAATTTACCTCAAGTCCATGAATTGGTTACAGGGTTATTTAAACAATATTAATCATACGTCGGTTCTTACTTGAGATATTTCGTTACTTGTTCTTCCTGAAGAGTTTGATACTTCCCTGTTACTACATGAGGTTTTATAATAAAAAAAATCAGATAATTAGTAATTATAAGTAATTATCAGTGACATGTCCGGCACTCTATACAAACGATTAACACCATCTCTGATGGGACATCCTGACACTAATTATACCTGCTCATCTACATCTAAATCTATGACACCTGTAGCGATTTTGCAATTACTTTAATTACTCTAAATAACAACCAATTACCTAACCTACCAAGACTTGTTACTGGGGTATTTATACCCCACAATCAGTAATGTTCTGGAGAAGATGCTAACAAATCAGGATAACATTTTAATATAAATATATATATAAAAAAAAAAAAGATGTTTTCTTTCTCGCTTTTATTTTTGTTGTATTTATATTAATTGCACTTATTCACTATTGTTAGGCTGTTACTATGCCTTTGTGTTAAGTGTTCACGCTTTTATTTTTGTTGTATTTATATTCATTGCACTTATTCAATATTATTACGCTGTTACTATGCCTTTGTGTTAAGTGTTCACGCTTTTATTTTTGTTGTATTTATATTCATTGCACTTATTCAATATTATTACGCCGCTACTATGCCTTTGATCTTTAAGTGTTCACGCTTTCATTTTTGTTGTATCTATATTCATTGTACTTATTCACTATTGTTACGCTGCTACTATGCTTTTGTTCTTTAAGTGTTCACGCTTCATTTTTTTTTTCATGGTACTTAACGACTACTGTTAAGCCTTTACTAGGCCTTGCATTGTTTAAGTATTCACGCTTTTTCATAACTCTGCATTACTGGATAACACTCTGTTCTTACTTGTCCTATTTTTTTGTTCTATGTATTACGTATTGTATTGTCTTGATATGTTACCTTGTACTCAGATCTCTCAGGCCTCTTGTCGAAATCTTTGGGAAAAATATATATATGGAAGGGACGGATGTGACATAATGATAATTAGATGTCATAACTAGTCTAGACACGACCAGCCTGAGGGATCTTAGCTTGTATATATACCAATACACATGAATAAACTGGGTCGAAACTTGAACTGAGTAACTTGTTGTTACAATGTCCAACTATGCATACAGAATTGTGAAGGATAATATTCATCCATTGGTCACAGTGTTGGAGACAGTATTTTGAGTCTTCACCACCACAACAGGTTTCTTATAGTTGTCATTTTGTTAAACCAGTCTTTTTAATGATTCAGCATGTATGACTATCTTGTGGCCATTATGCTAGCTATATGTGTAGCTAGGTTGAGTGGGGGCATCTGTGTCCTATGGACACATTTCTAGTGTTTTTTAAAGTCAGTAGGTCAGAGATCAAGGTCGTGGTTACCTTGAATTTAAAAACCATTTCACTCATATTTTAAGTACCATCTGACCCACAGTACTATGGTTGCCCTTATAAGCTATTGAGTGGAAGACCTTTTTTGTGTTGCCTGCTACAAAGTTGCCGTGGGATCACTTCTCCTTGGTCTGCCTGTCTGTCCTTCTGTCTGTCCGTCAATCACAACTTGTCTGGACTACTCAAAAACTACTAGTGCAGTTTCATCCAAACTTTACAAGAATGATCAATACCAAGTCTAGTTGTGCATATTATCGGCATTTTCCAGCTCAGTGTTTTTTGTCAAAGTTATGGCCCTTTAATGATTTTTATTTTTGAAGTTTGTCCGGACTACTTCTCTTATACTACTTAAGTAATTTGAATGAAATGTTACAGGATTGATTGGTACCTCAAATACTTCAGCACATTTAACAGGTATTTTGGTTTACACAGTAACTGCGACATGCTACAAAATAGCCGCGACATATAGGGATCACTTCTCTGTCGTCTGTCTGTCCATCCGTCACAAAATTTGTCCAGACTACTCCTCAAAAACTACTGGTGCAATTTCATCCAAACTTTACAGGAATGATCAGTACCAAGTCTAGTTGTGCATATCATCGGCATTTTCCAGTTCAATGATTTTTGTGAGAGTTATGGCCGCCTCGTAATGATTTTTTAAAGTTTGTGCGGACTACTTCTCTTACACTACTAATGCAATTTGAATGAAATGTTACAGGATTGATTGGTACTTCAATTTACATTTCTAACAAACTGTCCAATCACCCCTCAATACAGCTGCTAAATTGGCTATCATCAGGCGACACATGTGATCACTGATCACCCTTGTTATTTTTGTGGTCAGTGTGTCATAGAGGAAGGTCATGGTCACCTTGAATATTTTGAAATGGTTTCTGCTGAATAATTTGAGTACCATTTGATCCACAGCCTTCAACCTTCGCAGGGTGGTTGCCCTTATTGAGAAAAAGACCCCTATTTTTTTTATGGACAGTAGGTCAGAGATCAAGGCCACCTTGAATTTGAAAATGATTTCCATTCAATAACTTGAGTAACATTTGACACAGCCTGCAAACTTCAAAATTCCGGTGGTGGGTGGGTGCAGGGAAGGGGGGTTCATTCTGACATCTCTTGTTATTACTAGAGATGTAAAAATACCCTTTTTATGCACCCACAAAGTGGGGGCATATAGCGTTGCACTTGTCCGTCAGTCCGTACGACCGTACGATAATACGACCGTACGTCTAGTACGTCCCGAAATTTTGTGAACACAACTCCTCTTAAACCGGATGGCAGATTTTGCTTAAACTTTCAGGGATGAACAACCTTAATGTGTTGATGATAGTAAAGGAAGGAATTTTTGCTTCGACCAAATTTAACGGAATTATGGCCCTTTGTTGAGCGTTGCACTTGTCCGTCCGTACGTCTGTCCGTACGTCCCGAAATCTTGTGAACGCAACTCCTCTTAAACCTGATGGCAGATTTTGCTTAAACTTCCAGGGATGAACAACCTTAATGTGTAGATGGTAGTAAAGGAAGGAATTTTCTCTGCGACCAAATTTAACAGAATTATGGCCCTTTGTTGATTTTTTCACTATATACTATGTAGAAATTTTGTGAATGCAACTCCTCTTAAACCGGATGGCAGATTTTGCTTAAACTTCCACGGATGAACCACCTTAATGTGTAGATGGTAGTTAAGGAAGGAATTTTTGCTGCGACCAAATTTAACAGAATAATGGCGCCCTTTGTTGATTTTTTCACTATATACCATATAGAAATTTTTTATACCTTCAAGCACTAAGAATAGTCAAGCGTGCTGTCCATCCGACAGCCCTTGTTTCAGTATAAAATATCTAATTTTGAAATAAAAGGACAGCATTAATAATATACAAAACACCTCAATTCATTTGCAACTACAGAAAAAAATTGTTCCCCACCTAAATCTTACATACAGAATATACATGCTCTTGTTTATGAGCACTTATGCATAGTGGCGGCATCCGTGTCCTATGGACACAGTTCTAGTTTCACTATATACCATATAGCCAAATAAATTTGTGAACGCAACTCCTCATAAACCGGATGGCAGATTTTGCTTAAACTTTCAGGAATGAACAACCTTAATGTGTAGATGATAGTTAAGGAAGGAATTTTTGCTGCAACCAAATTTTACGGAATTATGGCCCTTTGTTGATTTTTTCACTAAATATCATAAAGTGAAATAAATTTGTGAACGCAACTCATAAACCGGATGGCAGATTTTGCTTAAACTTTCAGGGATGAACAACCTTAATGTGTAGATGATAGTAAAGGAAGGGTAATGTCTTTTACGGGACCTGACACACCTGGGGTTTCTATACTGTAATATAATCTGTAGTTAACTTTCATGGGTAACATTTTTTAAATTTTACCTGCTTATTTTAATATCAGCAACATGTAATTACTTGTGTGTCTCTTTCTTCGTCTTCGCTAATGTGATTCCTCATAGTACATAAATATTTACAACACTTTTATGTCGACTTTTCAAAGAATAAAGAGGTCTATTGTACTTGCGGCGTGGCTATCGGGTTAAAGTTTTAGGGCAAGCTTCTCATTTTCACTATTTCTTCCCTTTCTACTGCATATATTTGGTTCAAACTTGGCCGTAGACTGTGTCATTCCATCAAGGCCCATAACTCAGTTAAGGATTTTTATTAGTTATTCCCCTTTTAAGACTTTGAAAAATCATTAATTTCAGGCTTTTATTATACCTTAAAGCACTAAGAATAGTCAAGCGTGCTGTCCATCCGACAGCCCTTGTTTCAGTATAAAATATCTAATTTTGAAATAAAAGGACAGCATTAATAATATACAAAACACCTCAATTCATTTGCAACTAGAACTATCGCTGAATGCGATTCATACCCCCACCAATGTCCTTGACAGAAGACGACATGGAAAGGTGGTTAAGGGAATAACTTTAGTGGCACAAATACATATACATAAAAAGAAATTATCTCTGGTGAAAAAAACAAACAAATTGTACAGGTAATAGTATAAAGATATATTGTCAAATCATGTTCGAAACAGTTACAAATAACCTTTCATTTTCGTGAATATCTGTTCTAGTTTCAGAAACATTTAAGTATTAATGGTTATATCAGAACATTTTCTAAGCCTAAAAGGGGCATTACCTGTGTCATAATTCAATGGAATTGTAGAATTTTCGTCATCTGAACTTGCTTGTAACCATTCATATAAATTTTAAGTTTCAAGTAAATATCTGTTCTGGTTTAAGAAATATTATAGTAAATAAATTTAAAGACATAAAAATGGACTTAACTTTGTCAAAATACAATACAAAGTTATCCCCCCCCCCACTTTTTTTAGTTATGAAACTTGACATGCATATCTTACTTGCGACACTTCGTATATATTTGAAGTTTCAAATGATTATCTGTTCTAGTTTTAGAAATATTTAAGTACATGTTAAAATTTCAGAACATTTTCTAAGTCAATTTTTGACCTTCAAGTGTGGCCTTGACCTTAAGCTGGCACAAGGGTAAGATGGGTTCTGCACATTGCCCAGTTGGGTTGAACATTTGAGTCAAGTTTGAAGAAAATCCTTCCATTAGTATAGAATTTATAGAGCGGACACGACATATTGTCTAGTATTGATTGTAAGTAAATTAAAAGACTTAAAAAGGGGCATAACTTTGTCAAATTGTAATACAGAGTTATGAAACTTGACATGCATATCTTACTTGTGATACCTCATACATCTTTTAAGTTTCAGGCAAATACCTGTGCTAGTTTCAGAAATATTCAAGTACATGTTAAAATTTAAGAACATTTTCTAAGTCAATTTTTACCTTCAAGTGTGACCTTGACCTTAAGCCAGCACAAAGGTAACATGGGTTCTGCACATAACCTTGTTGAGTTGAACATTTGAGTAAAGTTTGAAGAAAATTCTTCCATAAGTATAGGATTTATAGAGTGGACACAACATATTGTCTAATGTTTTATTGTATATTAATTTGAAGACTTAAAAAGGGGCATAACTTTATCAAAATGCAATACAGAGTTATGAAACTTGACCTGCATATCCTAATTGTGACACTTCATATATATTTTTAGTTTCAAGCAAATACGTTTTCTAGTTTCAGAAATATTCAAATACATGTTAAAATTTAAGAATATTTTCTAAGTCAATTTTTGACCTTCAAGTGTGACCTTGACCTTAAGCCGGCAAAAGTGTAACATGGGTTCTGCACATCCCCTTGTTGAGGTGAACATTTGAGCCAAGATTAAAGAAAATCTTTCAATTAGTGTAGGACTTACAGAGCGGACACGACATAATGTCTAATATCTGATTGTTTGATATTTGACCTTCAATTATGACTTTGACCTTGAGCTGACACATGGGCAACATGGGTTCTGCACATCCCCTTGTTGAGGTGAACATTTCAGCCAAGTTTGAAGAAAATTCTTCAGTTGGTATAGGATTAATAGAGCGGACACGATAATGGAGACGGACGGACCGACCGACGGACAGACGCGACAAAGCGAATCCATTATAGCCCCCCCACATTTTGTGGTGGGGGTATAACTACAAAAAAAAAATTGTTCCCCATCTAAATCTTACATACAGAATATACATGCTCTTGTTTATGAGCACTTATGCACAGTGGGGACATCCGTGTCCTATGGACACAGTTCTAGTCCCTACTTGCTTATTTCAGCAATTGTTTTTGTCCATCAACATTGTCAGTTTGCCTTTAAACAGTTCAAATCAGGATAATAAATTATAATGTTTGTATGCTATAGCTCAGATGCAGATAAAGTTTGTTTTTTTAGCATGAGGGAAAAAAGAAACACTGATATTTTTATTTCAGGAACTTAACACAACAACTGAGAAAACCCATAAAATTTTAGAACTGGTGTCTTCAAAGGCTGACAGAGGATACAAAGAGTTAAAGGATGCTCTGATCAAAACACGCCAACATAATCTGGTGGAATACTTAGAAGATACAGAAAAAGAAGTAGAATTAGAAAAAGAGGCAAAAAGGAAAGATTTGGGCCCCCTGACAGCAGACAGGCCTACAGGTATGTATTATTTGAGTAATGAATGTTATGTTTTGCTCAGCTGACTTACTTTGAAATCATTCAAATTCACTGGCATGAAAAAGAAATTAAATGAAAAACAGACAACATTTTGAGCCATTCACTTTGAATAAACAAACTGACAGGTTCTACTTGTAACTGTTAATTCTTGTTAATTGACACAATTCTTACACTCCCACCAAACTTTTACAGTCCGCAGATCGGTCTGTTGCAGAAATCTTGTGAGACAAACTTCTTCCATTTCTAGGACTCCCTATATATGAAACTTGGTGTGCTTGCACACCAAAAAGTGTAGATGTGGTTGAGATGTTTTTTATGCACACCAGTGCCCACTCAGTAGTTTTATGGCCTGTCGTTGCAAAATCTTGCAACCCAACCTACATCCACATTACTTGGACTATCCATTTGAAACTTGATGTGCGTGATAACCAATAATTATAGATTTGGGTGATGTTTTTCATGCAAGCCAATGCCTGCTCTGTAGTTTGATGGCTGTCATCGCAAAATATTGTGACAGGAATTCTTCCACATCTGTAGGACTATTGATTTGAAACTTGGTGTGAGTGAACACTAGTCAGTGTAGATTTGTGTGACACATTTTTCATGTGTGCCAATGTGTGCTGTGTGGTTTATGGCCTGTCATAGAAAATTATTGTGACACAAACTTCTTCCACATCTCTAGGACTGTTGATTTGAAAATTGGTGTGCAAGATCATTTCCCCTAACCTTCTGACAAAGCAGTAATGCAGTGGTATTAATCACATTTAGTGATAGCTCTAGCTCATAACAGATTGATAGGCAAAGAAAGTCTGATGAGGTATTGTCAGGCCTCCTAGTGAAACTTTTGAAATCTTTAAAAACCTTTAAGAGGAAACTTTCCAAACCTTTTTATCTTCAGAAAAAAGAACTTAAAAATTTTTGTACAGACTGTTGACCTGTGCCAGGTTAAAGCAAGTTACAGTTGTAGTACTGCCCATTTGAAGTTTTGTCATTAGGATACTGCTTGATTTCTTTTCATCATGCGTTTTTCAGAATGCTGTAGTGTTCACCAGACAATGGATGTTTAACATAGTCAGTTTTTTTATAACTGGTGCCTGACAAGTTACATTAAAGTAACAATGCCCAGTGCGAATAATCCTTTTACTTATTCACATATTGATTGCTGAAGGTCTTTTGCGATGGATGACAAAAATAGTAGGGTTTGTCTACCAGCAAAAAAAATTTTTAAAAAAAGTGATGAGGATAAACCAGTCTAGCTCAAAGTTGGGGTATCAAAATGGGATGGGATAAAAAAAAAAAGCACTGTTTTATCTAAATTGGATTTGGTTATCAAAGCATGCTGAATTTTATAGTAGGGATGTTAGTGAACGTTTGAACGTTCGGCCCTGATTATGAACGTTTGAATGTAATTTTGGCATTATAATTATATAATTCAAGTGCTTCCCATTAAATAAAAAACTGAAAAGGCCAGCTGTTCATTGGCATTAATTGACACAAAAAGATCAATAGACTGTAAAAGTCTGATGAGATCTTACCACAAAGCCTTATTCCCTGCCAAAAAGGTGGCGGGGATAGGGTTATAGTCTCCTTCTGTCTGTCTGTCCGTCCTTCCTTCCCACATTTTTGTCCGGAGTATAACTCGAAAGTATTTGAGATATCTGTTTGAACTAAATAGATTGATAGGTCTCACTGAGGAGGAATGCAGTGCACATGAATGATAACTCTTCCCTTCATAATTTTTATATGCCCATCAAAGAAGGGACGTATTATGAGATCACCAATGGCGGATGGGTGGATCGGCGGCGTCCAGATGTTTGTCTGGAGCATAACTCCTACACTATCAAAGCTATTGACTTAAAACTTCATAGTTGGATAGATCTTATTGAGATGGAATGCAGTGCACAAGAACCATCACTCTGCACTTCTTGATTTTGGAGTTATTCCCCTTTAATTTTCTTGTCTGGAGCATAACTCCAACACTATCAAAGCAATTGACTTGAAACTTCATAGGTGGATAGATCTCATTGAGACGGAGTGCAGTGCACAAGAACTGTCACTGTACACTTGATGATTTTGGAGTTATTCCCCTAAGTTCAATTTTCCTACTTGATGTTTGTCTGGACCATACTCCTACATTATCAAAGCTACTGACTTGAAACTTCATAGGTGGATAGATGTTATTGAAACAAATTGCTCAATTGATGGACATATTTATACCCCCGCTTCGAAGAAGTGGGGGGTATACTGTTTTTTTGCTCTTGTTTAGTTATTGCCCTTTGTTATTTTTCATGCATAATTTTTGTCCAGAGCATAATTTGAAAAGTATTTAAGATATCAACTTGAAACTTCATAGGTGTATAGATTTCATTGAGGAGGAGTGCTGTGCACATGAGTGATAACTCTTCCCTTCATAATTTTTGTTCCCTTTGTTATTTTTTATGCTTGATTTTTGTTTGGAAAATAACTCAGAAAGGATTTGTGATATCAGCTTGAAACTTCATAGATGGATAGATCCCATTGAAGGGCAGTGCACAGCACAAGAATGATAATTTTATCTTTCGAAATTTTTTAGTTATTGTTCATTGTTATTTTTCATGCTTAATTTTTGTTTGAACAATAACTCTAAAAGTATTTGTGATATCAACTTGAAACTTCATAGGTGGATAGATTCCATTTAGGAGAAGTGCACTGCACAAGAATGGTAATTCTTAGTTTCATAATTTTTGAGTTATTGTTCTTTGTTATTTTTCATGCTTAATTTTTGTCCAGAGCATAACTTGAAAAGTATTTGAGATATCAGTTTGAAAATTCATAGGTGGATATATCTCATTTAGGAGAAGTACAGAACACAAGAATGATAACTTTACCATTCATAAGTTTTGAGTTACTGCCTTCTGTTATTTTTCAGGTTTAATTTTTGTTTGGATAATAACTCAAAAAGTGTTTGAGATATCAACTTTAAACATAATTTGATAGATCTCATTGGGGAGGATACTGTGCAGAAGAATGATAACTATATAAGAAATCACATTATTCAGTTGGGGTTGCCATGTCAACATTGACCTTTTTTGCATGTCATTGTTGTGTTTGAATTCTTTTAGACTATGGAAAATACTGTGGGCATTGCATTATTTAAAATACACCATGAAGAACCCACATTACAATGATGTCACTATAAATGATAACTGGCAGGAAATATCTGAATGTAAAAACAATGACTTATGGCAGTGTTTAACAAATGCAGAGTCTGGTAATGAAAAAACAGAGAAAATTATGAAAACATTTTGACCAACCTGGATAACAATAAAGGCAAAAATGAAAATTTTAATCGCATTATTGTTTCAGATTTTTCCGATGCTCCTATCTTACGGTAAATTGATCACCGTGTCAAGGTGGTATCTGATGGTAGTCGTCACTTTTAGTGATAGCTCTTGTTTCACATGAAATTTTATATGTTGGCGGTCTCTCACACTTTGTGTGATTACAATATTTGTCCTTATAAAACAAGTTAACAAATAAACTTATCAGGTGTACACCTTTCCTTTTCACAGATGCAAGTGAGAACCCTGTAGATAAAGCTCACAAAACAGTTGTTCAGGAGGAGTCAGTGAAGACATATGCAGAAATTCTGAATCAGTCAAGACCAGTTGAAGAAAATATTACATGTAACATTGTTAATTATATCAGTGTACAAGATAAAGCTACTACAGACAGTAAAACTGATGACAAGAAATACTCTGAAATAAAGAAATTTTTAGATTCTGTTTCAAATTTTAAAGGTGATTTTATACTACTAATTGATAGGTATGAAAACTTGTACAATATAGAGGCATTAGCATTGGTTCCATGGATTGCAGTGCTAGATTTTGATCCTAAAAGCAGACAGTCGGGAGTTTTGACTCGGGTAGAAAACAGTCTGAAAAACCACAGATCCCTACATATATTAAGTGTGCAAAACAAAAGCAGCATAACTGAGCAGAGTACAAACTGGATATTTATGAATGGCTGTCATGATTGGCCTGATACAATTACATCTGTTGAATACAAAAAATGGAGAAAAGAAGTCAGACCACATTTAGAGAACCATTTAAATATATTAAAGGAATTCAGCGAAGTCTATACTCATTTCACTCTGCTCATTGTTTGGCCAAATGTAACAGAAAAAGCAAAACATGTAAAGTTTGTAGTGGAGGAGCTTGAAGAATGTCTGTCTCCAACTGTTGTCTTAGTGTATGAAAGTCTTGAGCAGGTAAATGAGAAAGACCCAGATCTTGTTGCCATTGAAAGGGATGATGACATCCACAAAATACATATAACATTACAGGACATGTGCACTTTGCTCAGCTCAAGGTTTATAAAGAAACCCAACTCTTTCTCAGCTGATTTTCAGCTACCTAATGCAGTGGACTCAGTTCTTGGAATAACTGAAGAGAAGGCACAATGGCTCAGTGAAGAATTGGAAGTGATATATTTCAAGAATAACACTGGCATCTCCTATGAACAAAAAGAATTGCAAGAAGAGGAAGATAAGTTTTTCAAAGGAGGCACACTGAATTGGGCATGGTGGTATCAAGTTGGTCCAGGCCATTTGGATGTAGAAAGAGACCAGTTAAATGATATTGTTGAATATCTTCAAAAGAAATACATAAACGCTTGGAAGTCTGGTATTGTTACATTGTATCATGCACCAGGAAGTGGTGGAACAACCTTAGCTCAAAGAGTGTTGTGGACATTACGGAAGGAAGTCCCATGTGCACAGCTTAGACGAGGATCATCTTCTGTTTTTGATTTAGCAGAACGGATTAGATTCCTTTGTGACAAAACATCAAAGCCTGTCTTCATACTGATAGACGGGGAAGATGAACAACGAGTTGAGTCAGTACAGAGGTCATTAAGAGAGCATTGTGTCATAATCTTTTATGTGAAAAGATATCCATATAAGATAGTAAATGGTCGCTTAAAAATTCATGAAGGAAAGGTTTGGTTGAACAGTGGTGTGTCAAAAGATGAGGCAAGAGTACTTGGGTTGAAGCACAAAAGGCAATGCAAATCAGCACAGAAAACAGAAGCTATAACGCATTTGGTAACAGATGTGGAGCATGGAAAATTCCACAGCATTTTTGACTTTGGACTTACTGCTCACAGTCATGAATACAGAGGCATAGAATCTTATGTTGAAGGATACCTAAGATTAAATAAGAATGAAAGTGCCTTTCTTGAGCCTTGGCAACAGGCTGTGGCCTACTTGGCATTTGTTTATTACTATGGTCAAGCATCATTGCCTTGCTTTTTCATCTCTTGTATCCTTGACAAAAAAGAATGTAAAATGTTACGTGTTGAGGATCTACCTAGAGAGATGTCAGAATTTATTGTGAGAGATATTAATGATGACAAGAAAAATGTTGTTCGCATTAGTCATTACTTGATTGCCAAAGAAATTCTAGACCAGATACTGACAAAAGGAAAATCAGTAAAGCGATTACCGTCACCCTATTTATGTTCTCAGGCAAAACAAATGATGGGTAAGTTTGCTGTGCAGTTTGTCAAAACAACAGGAGAAATAAATAAGGGAAGCATGACAAACATGCTTTGCCACACAATAACAAGAACTTTTATCAGTAGGGACAACAAAGTTGTTGGGGAGAGTGAAACACAAGCAAGTAGGTCTAAAAAGTCCAAGCTTTCTCAGATTCTTGAAGATGTATGTCCCCATCCTCCATATACAGAAAGATTTAAGATACTGCAGCAGTTAAACCAATCATTTCCATCAGAGCCACAGTTTGGAGCCCATTTAGGACGTTTGTATACAATTTGCCGTCCTGAGGAGGAACAGAAAGCTGAGAAATGTTTTAAAGAGGCACTCTCAATGTGTCTGAAAGATGTGGATGGTTTGGAAGTTGAAGACATACCATATACAAAGCGACAAGACTTGAGAAATATTTACCATATGTATGGTAATATGTTTGTGCAGAGAACTGCAAAGTACACAGGAAGGTATCTCGGTGATGTTCCTGAAAAAAATGCTGATGTTACACCATTTCAGATAATGGCATTAACATTGCTAGAAAGTGTTAAAAGTGCATGTGATTTGTTTGACAAATGCCGGTATTATACACCGTCTGGTTGTGAGGAAAGTTTTGGGTATATTGGTGAAATCGAAGTAAGACTGATGTTTTGTGATTTTGTCAATAGTAGATGTGAAGAAGGAAATCTTCATAAGTATGTTGAGAACAATAACGATGAAATCGCAGAATTTGTAGAGGAATGTTACACAAATCTTGATGAGCTGTTCACAGAATGTTTTAGTGCAATTGAGCCAGAGAAGATGGATAACAATGTCAAGAATTGCACTGAGTGGTATGCTGCCCTGTTTAAAGACAGACCTACTCATGGGATTTAAGTAGACTTAACCCAAAGGATGATGTGTTTTCAAGAAGAATAAGCATTGCTATCAGGAAGATGAAATATAGCACAAAAAAATCATTTGGTGTCCTTGAATTAATCAATGATACAAACAAGTTGGCTTCCTTTAAAAAGTAAGCCAAAGAGAGGTCAGCAGCTGTCGTCACTGAAAGAATGAATCTACTTGTTTCCAAAATCATTTTGAATTTTTTAAACGTTCTGTGACTTAAATAATTATAAAAACTAGTAACCTAACTATTATTAATAGTTAATACCTCATTAGGCAAAATGACCGAAACTGACTATAATTTAGTTATTTCAAATTTTTTATGGTGGCGTATCTACCATTTAAATAAATGAAACAAATCAAGATAACCTCATGTATTTCATACCTTGTAGAATCTTGGGGATCTTCTTATAAGCCTCTAAGGCTTTACTCCCCCCTCTTTTACAACAATGCATGTAGTTGTTAAAGCCAGAACTCCCATGTTAAGCTGCTGCTTTTTTAGGCTCATTAAGTTTTGTTTTCCCTTTCAAGCTTTTATTACACCTTTCTTAGTCCAAATATTTTACAAAATAATCAGCGATAGTATCTGTTAAGCTGGACTAAATATTAAAAGGGCGTAAATTTGATCCAAATCGAGGAAATGGACTTGTCAAAAATGCTCTGAAATTCGTAAAACATATTTACCATTTTTTCATGACCATGGCTAAATATTAATTTGTTCAACAGGCTGATGAGTTTTTCAGAAAAAAATGCATTTTAGAATTTGTAGTTTTTAAAAAGTAGCATGCATTAAAAGAAATGCATCCCTATAATTGTATTTTTTGTGTTTAGTTAAGGGAATACAAAATTATTCTGTACGTTCTGTTCATAATGGGCCGTTTTAACTATGGGCCGTTTTAACCATTAGCCGTTTTGACCCGATGTTAAATTTTGGTTTCGTTTAAATAAATTCGTATTATGATTCGGAGCATGCGCATAACTATCTTTGTAGACTGGTTTTCACGATTTTAGGCTTAATATGAGATCATTAACTAACATTTGATATGCAAAAATGGATGCCTCCAGCAATTAAAGCCAACACTGTGGAGAGGTCTGATGACCTCTCCAATGATATATGTTTTATTGTGAGGGGATATGAAAGAAATTTTGAAGATTATGAAAAAACAGATGGTCAGCGTTTTTCCAAAAGAGCCATTGATATTGACTACAGAGAATGGTTATATGCAATAAGACATCCCCTGTTCCAAGAAGATTACGAGATTGAGATAGTTCTTCAGCATGTCCAGGCATGGCATGATCTAAGTAGTACTACCTACTCCAGATTTTACCTGTTTGTGCTGAAGAGTTTGATGGGCATTGGTGTTGTGAAAGGTGCAGGTAACCCAAGGCTTCTTCTTGAAGCACAGAAATTAAAGGAAGATGTCCTGAAGTATTCTAAATACATGGCAAAGCCTCGTTATCCAAGAGAATGGCTAGGCCTGCCAACTAGTACAATACGTAGGCTTGCCCAGGGAAAAAGATTTTTTGGTACATCTCAGTCACTGGAATTAGATTTAGAAATCAGAACTGGCACAATAAGGCCTCCCAATGATAAACCAGCAAGTGGATTAATTTACTTAGACCTTGGCCCAGAAAATTATATTCCAGTGACTGTCTTCTTTGTGCCAGCAAGATGTGAAATGAAAGGAACAAGTTACCAAGGTGCAAGAGTGGAGTTTAAGATTGGCTTCAGCATGTCACATGGTTATGAGGCATTTGATGTGAAGCAGTTAGGACATGCTCTTTGTGAAAAATGTGGTCAAAGAAACGAAATACGAAGTTGTGATACAACTGTTCAATGTTCTAGTTGTAGAGCAGAAGTTAAAGCCAAGTAATGAATTTTGGTAAGGGATGGATATGTCTATGGTACAGATGTTCAACATGACATTGTAACTGTGTCAAGTTAAAGACATAATTTGATGCTACAATTTAATGCAGTCATGTAAATTCATTAATCAAGTACAGTTAAATGAAGCCAGCAATTTTGATACTTTGCAAATACAAACTGTGTTAAGGGTAGGTTTGGAGATTTATATTTTTGAGAAAATTTCAACTAAAGCTCATTCTGCTTGAACATTTGGCTGTTGTTTTTCCTTCCGAGATAAATACATTTTACTATATATTTATACTATACATTTTAACAGTATAATGATTTTTGGAGAGTCTATGATAGCTTGATAAGTATGGAATGGATTATACTTCTGCTTAAATTCAACACTGATTTCAGGAAACTGTATGCTCAATGCCTCCATATGCCTTTTCAGAATATCAGCTGTTTTTCCTCAAACAAAATGACCATATTTTCTCTAAAAATATAGGTAAATTATAATGTTCCCTTAGAGTAATACTTTTGCAAATTTTGGATCTTTTGAAAAATTGGGGCACTACATCCTTGACATTTTAGTTGGTTTGGAGCCATATTGTTAAACATTAGTGGTGTTGCACATTTTGCAGTCCAAGTGTGTTTCTTTGAAATTGTTGAATCCAGTTCACATCTCTTAATAAACCATGTGATCAAAATCATAAGAACAAACAAATCTTAATTATTTTTGTCAAAAACCTTCAAAAATAGCATTAGTGTACCTGTATCCAGATGGTCAAAATCTGTATTCAAAACTTGGATGTTTAAGTGTAAGAAGTCACTTGAAAAGAGGAAAACATATTAGACTACATGATTACCTTTAAAAGTTAACAATAACTATATTAGTACATATTGAGTCCAAAAATACCAGATGTCAGAATTCAAGCTCTCTTAAAGAAAAAAAAAAACTTGTTTTATCTGAGAAGTTAAGATGAATACTTCAATATGTTTTTCAGTTTGTTTTTTATTTGCATTCTGTCAAATGTATTTGCTTCTATTAAAATAAACTTATCCCCTCGCCAATGGTGGAGGGGATATTAGAAATGGTCTCCCTCTGTGCGTCCATGTGTCTGTGCGTCTGTGCCAATTTTTTCCAGAGCATAACTTCAAAAGTACTTGAGCGATTTTCTTCAAACTTTATACACTGACATAGCACATTGGGAGGAAGTGCAGTGTGTAAGAACAATAATTCTACCTTACCTACTTTTAGAGTAATTCCGCTTTATCAGATTTACTTCAAAAACTTTGTCCGAAGCATAACTTCGAAAGTACTTGAGCAATTTTCTTCAGACTTCATACACTGACATAGCACATTGGTAGGAAGTGCAGTGTGCAAGAACAATAACTCTACCTTGCCTACTTTTAGAGTTATTCCCGTTTATCAGATTTACTTGGGAAAAAAATCCAGAGCATAACTCCAAAAGTACTTGGGGGATTTACTTCAAGCTTATTACACTGACATATCACATTAGTATGAAGTACAGTGCACAAGAACAATAACTACCTTGCCTACTTTTAGAGTTATTCCCCTATATCAGAATTACTTGGAAAAAAAATCCAGAGCATAACTCCAAAAGTACTTGAGGGATTTTCTTCTAACTTAATACACTGACAAAGCACATTGGTAGGAAGTGCATTGTGCAAGAACAATAACTCTTCCTTGCCTATTTTTAAGGGATTTTCTTCAAACTGCATACGTGCATTATTACATCTAGTTTTTGAAAGTACAACCTTCAGGTAACTATTTCTTGGAAGAGGGATTAACCATGTGTAACATGGCTCTTGTTAAGTGTAGATATGCTCTCTTTCAAAGAATAGCTTTGCCCATGTGAGTTGGTTGGTCAGTCTATAGACCAAATGGTTGCCTCGAGACTTCATACTTGGTAGGAAGATAAAGATTAGTTCACAGGGGCTTGAACTCTGAATGATCAATAGATAAAGAAAAACTGTTCCAAGGACTTTGAGACTTTACAAGTGGTTGGGCATGAGGGGAAGATGACCCCTTATTTTTATGGTTCATGAGGTCAAAAGAATACAGTTTCTATTTGATTATTCAAGAACAACTGAACACAAGTCTTTCAAGGATAGTAAAAAATGATGAGTAGATTAACACTATCAGTTTTACAAAGGTCAAGCCTATAGAGACCTGAGCTCAAAAAGGGTTTTAGATCAATAACTCACTAACAACCAAACCCAGGATGCTTAAGTTTTATAGGATCATTGTGCATGATGAGTAGATGATGTTGAATTCAATTTGTTTGAGTTATAGCTCAAAGGGGCTTGCACTTTAAAAAACAGTTTCCAAATAATTACTCCAGAAATATTTGGTCAAGAACTTCAAAATTTAAAGGATGGTTAGGCATGATAAGATGATTACTTGTCTTATTTTGGCAAGTTCAAAACATGTCACAATTTGCAGTGAAAAGAGAAGAAAAAATGATATTATTTTCTATAATATAATTAAATATGATATAATTTTACCCTGGTGAATAATATTTCTTAAACAGTTATGTTATTTTCCAAATTAAATGGGTTTTTTTTTTAGTTTAAACCATGTTCAGAGTTATAAATTGTTTAAATGATGATATGACAATAAATTGAAACTGTTTCAGGTCTAATAATATTTATCAGTTTGTTCATAGGGAAAATAATGTTTTTATACAAAGTTTGGGTTGAGATGGGTGGGGGTATATAGGAGTCACCCGGTGGTCGGGCGGTTGGTTGGTCGGTCAGTCTGTTGCAATTTCCTTGTCCGGAGTATAACTCGAAAACTAATAGTTTGAATTCAGTGCAACTTCATACAATGGTCAAGCACAATGAGAGAAAGTGCAGTGTTCAAGAATCATAACTCCATCTTCACTATTTGCACAGTTATTGCCCTTTGTTGATTTTCCTTGTCCGGAGCATAACTTGAAAACTACTGGTTGGAATTCAATGCAACTTCATACAATGGTCAAGCACTTTGACAGAAAAAATTCATAAGTAAATAGATGTTATTAAGGAGAGGTGCAGAGCATAAGAACAGTAACCTACATTGTGTCATTTTTGAATTATTGCTCTATGTTAATTTTCATATCATATTGCTGTTGGGCATATAACTCAAAAGACTGTAACAGGTATCAAGATGAAACTTCATAGGTGAATAGATCATATTGTGGACAAATGCAATGCTTAAAAATCTTAAATCTCCTTTCTGTATTTTTTAGCTCACCTGAGCACAAAGTGCTCAGGCTGAGCTTTTCTGATCGGTCTTTGTCCGTCGTCCGTCCGTCCGTCGTCAACTTTTCATTCAAATGACATCTCCTCTGAAACCAATGGGGGAAATTTAATGAAACTTGCCTGGGATGTTCCTTGCATGAAGCTCTACCAAGATTGTTCAAATGGTTCTGGTCCATTGCATTTCTGGTTCACTGGAGCTAAAAATAGATTTTATAAGTTGGATCTTTAAAAATCTTCTTCTCCGAAACCACAAGGCCTGGAGCTTTGATATTTGGTATGAAGCATCATCTAGTGGACCTCTACCAAGTTTGTTCAAATTATGTCCCTGGGGACAAAACTGACCCCACCCCAGGGGTCAGTTGATTTTACATAGAGTTATATAGGGAAAACTTGAAAATCTTCTTGTCAGAAACCACAAGGCCTAGAGTTAAGATATTTGGTATGTAGCATTGTCTAGTGGACCTCTACCAAGTTTGTTCAAATCATGGCCTCTGGGTCAAAAATGGCCCCGCCCCGGGGGTCACTTGTTTTACATAGAGTTATATAGGAAAATCTTTAAAAAATCTTCTTGTCAGAAACCGTAAGTTATAGAGCTTAGATATTTGGTGAATAGCATTGTTTAGTGGACCTCTACCAAGTTTGTTCAAATCCTGTCCTCTGGGTCAAAAATGGCCCCGCCCCAGGGGCCACTAGTATTACATAGAGTTATATAAGAAAATCTTAAAAAATCTTCTTGTCAGAAACCGTAAGTTATAGAGCTTAGATATTTGGTGTGTAGCATTGTCTAGTGGACCTCTACCAGGTTTGTTCAAATCCTGGCCTCTGGGTCAAAAATGACCCCGCCCCAGGGGCCACTAGTTTTACATAGAGTTATATAGGAAAATCATAAAAAATCTTCTTGTCAGAAACCGTAAGTTATAGAGCTTAGATATTTGGTGTGTAGCATTGTCTAGTGGACCTCTACCAAGTTTGTTCAAATCCTGTCCTCTGGGTCAAAAATGACTCCGCCCCAGGGGCCACTAGTTTTACATAGAGTTATATAGGAAAATCTTTATAAAAATCTTCTTGTCAGAAACCGTAAGTTATAGAGCTTAGATATTTGGTGTGTAGCATTGTCTAGTGGACCTCTACCAAGTTTGTTCAAATCCTGGCCTCTGGGTCAAAAATGACTCCGCCCCAGGGGCCACTAGTTTTACATAGAGTTATATAGGAAAATCTTAAAAAATCTTCTTGTCAGAAACCGTATGTTATAGAGCTTAGATATTTGTATTTGGTGTGTAGCATTGTCTAGTGGACCTCTACCAAGTTTGTTCAAATCCTGGCCTCTTGGTCAAAAATGGCCCCGCCCCGGGGGTCACTTGTTTTACATAGAGTTATATAGAAAAAACTAAAAAATCTTCTTGTCAGAAACAAGAAGGCCTACAGTTAAGATATTTGGTATGTAGCATTGTCTAGTGGACCTCTACCAAGTTTGTTCAAATCATGGCCTCTGGGTCAAAAATGGCCCCGCCCCGGGGGTCACTTGTTTTACATAGAGTTATATAGGAAAATCTTAAAAAAATCTTCTTATCAGAAACCGTAAGTTATGGAGCTTAGATATTTGTTGTGTAGCATTGTCTAGTGGACCTCTACCAAGTTTGTTCAAATCCTGGCCTCTTGGTCAAAAATGGCCCCGCCCCAGGGGCCACTAGTTTTACATAGAGTTATATAAGAAAATCTAAAAAAATCTTCTTGTCAGAAACCGTAAGTTATAGAGCTTAGATATTTGGTGTGTAGCATTGTCTAGTGGACCTTTACCAAGTTTATTAGAGAAATGTCCCTGGGGTCACTATTGGCCGCGCCCAAGGGGTCACAAGTTTTAAATAACAATATAGAAGAAAATCTTTAAAAATCTTCTTGTCTGAAACCACAAGACCTAGAATTTTAAAATTTGGCATGAAGCAAGCTTTATCAAGCTTTTTCAAATTATTGGAATAGGTTAAAGATCACGGAGGCTAAAAGTAGATTTATCTACTGTACCTCATAGAGCCTTCATTTATAGACCAATATCTTTGATATTCAGTATAGAGGTTCCTTGCATGGACCTCTACCCATGGGTAGGGTTTGAGGTCACTGGGTCAAGGTCAAGGTCACCATAGCTTATAATAGATATTTCTACTTTCTGTCATAGATCCTTTATTTATTGACTGATATTTTACATATTTGGTTTGTAGGCACTTACATATTTTCAATTAAAAAATGAAATACTGCTTAACAGCAAACCTACAGCCAAAGTACTCAGGTGAGCGATCCAGGGCCATCATGGCCCTCTTGTTTAGTAATTGCCCTTTGTTAATTTTCTTACCTTATTTTTTGTACAGCTCAAAACTCGAAGGCTATAAAGAGGGATAAACATGAAACTTCATATAGATCTCATTGAGGAGAAGTGCAGATTTCTCTTGTGTAATTTTGGAGTTATTGTCCTTTGTAAATGTTCATACTTATGTCTGGTCCACAACTCTTACACCCTATATAATAGTTTTTGGGCCTGTTTATTAATGTAAAGTTACTTTTCAAATTGACTTGTTTGGATAATTTCCAACATACGTTTTACATAAAAGTGATAATTTGTATTTAAAGCGAATGTGTATGTATAATGGAATATGTTGTCCTATGAACTAATTTAAATAATATTCATAAATTTTGCATAAAAAGTCATTCTGTGCATTTCTTTACCCATTATTGAATTCAATTCAATTCAGATTACTTTCAGCACAATAAATTACATTTCCTTTAAGTTCTAAATCCTATGAATGAGAGCACTTCAGGGAGCGTCCACTGGTTTCTTGTAGTTATACAAGTTATAAACATGTTGGATAAATTTCCAGAAAGAGAATTTTGTTTTAGAAATGTGACAGAATGAGCTTTTGAAATTTACCCCTTTGCTTTTTTTTGAGCATCACACTAAAATTATATGTTGTCAAGTCATAAAAATGTCTGCTTTAGAATCATATCTGAGTTCAAAAGTGTGTTTAGTAGTAAAATTGTATATAGTCTAGTTTTATAAATATAGAGCATGACATTCTTTTTGAAAATGCAGTATTTAATATTTTGTTGTTATATTTAGTACAAGTTAGTACAGCTGTGTTCTTTAGTGTTGTGAATGTATTCTGGTAAGAAAAAAACTTGAGTACAACTGTAATATGTATGTAACTAGAAATGAGCGATGGAAATGTATAGCAGTTCTGACATACCTATTTTGCTTTGAAGGGCTTTTGAATAATTTTCTTTTCTTTTTAATGTAATGAGAGTATCCTTTGTTCCTGTTTTAAGCTTTGTTCATGTTGTTGAAACTCTCCTAGCACGCTTAATATATTGAAAGCAGAGAGAGAAAGAGTGAAGAATATCTGGCTAATTTGTATATTCTATGGTCATACATGTTTTTTTATGCTTACAATATGTACAAACAATACCACTGAATATTTTAATGCAAAGTGCTTGCATTAACAATTTTTTTAATGTGACCACTTTTTGTAGTTATATGCAACTGTTATATACTTTTGTACTGTACAGTCATAATATTTTTTTTTATTGTTTAAAGACAAAGTGTTATTCTGTTTACAGAAGCAAACTCAATTTATATGTATGCTATTACTGTTTTCTTTCTTAATATTTCTAAGTGTTTGATTTGTTTGTGACTTTTAAGGATATCCTTACCAGTTTTAGCTCATCTGTTTTTTGTGATTATGTGGTAGGATTCAGCTTAAAGTGATTGAAAGGGAGAGTGTATGGATTTTGAATCATTTTTTAAAGTTCCCCACTCCCACAAATATTTTGCTCATTATAATATGTATGTATAATATGTCTGTGAACTCTGCTTTTGTACTCATACAAATTGTATGAAGTAAGTATAAAAATATTTTGTATTTTTGTATTATAAAAATAGTTTTTTATAACATGAAATGGATTTATGATGTAAAGTAATTGCCTTTATTTATTATTGTCATTTATACCTTGATATGCAAAAAAATCATTTGCGTTTGTGATATGCTCAGAAAATATCAAATTAAGTTGCTTATTTGATACCATGTTGATGAACACATTTAAGGAAGTATATCTGTTCCTTATTCATCAACAACCATCTCTTATTGTCGAGCCCGCTTGTGGATAGCTCCACATAGTCATCAGCTTGGTGTATTTACGTGCATGCTTGCTTTAGTGTGTGCTTGTGTCCAGCCATATTGCCTTGTGTGGGTCATAACTTCTCTGTGCATGGAAAGATTTTTAAATACCTTGGCTCATTTGTTCACCTTGATGAGACAGTGTGTCCATGCAAAACCCAAGTTCCCAGCTCAAAGGTCAAGGTCACAGTGCCAAGTCAAAGGTCCAAAATTTTGATTATAGACCTTTGGGCCATTACCTCTTTATGCATGGAAGAATTTGAAAATACTGTGATCCGTTTGTTATGCCCCATGAAAGAGACATCATATATGCCTGCATTGTCTTCCATCATTATGTCATTTTGTCTAGTGTGGGGAAGAACTCCATAACTAAAAAAGGTAATGATTGCCTTGCCCAGGCCTTAACTTCTCTGTGCATGGAAGGATTTTGAAATACCTTGGCACATTTGTTTACCTTGATGAGATGGTTTGTTGCTAGCAAGACCCAGGTTCCCAGCTCAAAAGTCAAGGTCACACTGTCAGGTTAAAGATCCAAAATTTTGATGATAGACCTTGTCCTGGCCATAACTTCTCCCTGCATGGAAGGATTTTAAGATACCTTGGCAATTTTGTTCACCTTGATGAGACAGTGTGTCACATGCAAGACCCAGATTCCTAGCTCAGAAATCAAGGTCACAGTGACAGCTCAAAGATCAAAAATGTTGATGATAGACCTTGTCTGGGTCATTACTTCTCCATGCATGGAAGAATTTGAAAATACTGTGATACTTTTGTTATGTTCCTTGTAAGAGACATCATATAGGCCAGTCTTGTCTTCCATCATTATGTCATTTTGTCTTGTGTGGGGAAGAACTCCATTACTAAAAAAGGGATTGAAGTCGAACTTGGTATGTATGTGAATAGATCTCTAGTTTCACTGTCCCATCCCCATAGGTGGCTTTCCCTTGGCGGTCTCGATATGCTGCTCATGGGCATTCTAGTTACACAACAGAGGCTACATTTTACGCCCCCATTGAAGATGAGGGGGTAATTTGTTTTGCAAATGTTGGTTGGTTGGTTGGTTGACACTTTGCTTCTGATCAGTATCTAGAGAACCCTTGGTCCCACCTTCCTCAAAATTTAGGTTGGTCATGACCAGTAGATGACCCCTATAGTTTTTCAGGACATTAGATCAAAGTCACAGTGACCTTGGAAAGCAAAACCTTTTTTGACAGATATCTAAAGAATCCTTGAGCCCAGGTTCCTCAACTTGGTGTCTGGGTTGGTCATGACTAGTAGATGACTCTTATAGTTTTTTAGGTCACTAGGTCAAAGGCCAAGGTCATAGTGACCTTGAAAAGCAAAACCATTTCCGATCAATAACTATAGAATCCTTGGGCCCAGGCTCCCCAACACATCATATGCAGGTTGAACATGGCCAACAGATGACCCCTAAAGTTTTTAGGGTCACTATATCAAAGGTCAAGGTCATATTGATCATTAACTGACATCATGACAGTCTTATCTAAGTATTTGTTTGTGGTTTTTTTTACATATTCCAAAAATGGATTTTTTTGACTTTGTACTTCTTTATATCATCAGTATTCTTAAACAAGTTGGGGCCATGATGCAAGGTCAACATGGCGTTTTATCTATATTTTGTCTGTTTTGTGCCTTTGATATAATTATGTGATAAATTCTTTAAGGAATGTATTTACATTCATGACAGTTGTCATGTGAATATGTTTAGAAGCACTGAAAAATTGGCTTTAATTTATCGTGTAATTCACTCACAAAATTGTAAAATGTGACTAATAGTTGCAGTGATTTTGTCAATTTCAGGTGATGTGAATTTCGAGTAGAAGCTATTTTGTTTTGTTTTATAACTTTACTGTGCTTGGTTGTTTGAGTATGTGAATTAAGTCTCTCAGCTAAAGGCAAAGATGAGTTTCGTGTTTGCTGTGAGCAACAGGCTTCCCTTTTCACTATATACTGAATGAGTTAAGAGTCATTCTGTTAAATATAAGTAAAGCCTTATAATGGATAAGAATAAACTATTTTACAGAGAAAGGAGTAGTTTTGAAGACCCTTTTTTTTAAAGTGAAAGCACTGTTGATTGTTACTGGATGCTGTAAGTTCTGTAACAGATTCTAGTGAGCAGATTCCAAGCTTGCTGTATCTTTTAGCAATGATTAGTCATTTCACATTTAAAAGAAGAGATAATTGTGCTTTGTGATGCACCAGGTTAAGTGCTTTAATTGAAATAATGCAAATACGACAACATTGAAAAACACTTTTTTTCAGTTTGTTAAAGTTATATAATACAATTTTTATAAAGTTTAGTTTTTAACTGTAAAAAAATGTATAGAAAAGCTTAAAAAATGTGAAAATCTGTATATATTAATAAAAATATGAATGAATAAAGGAAGACATTTTAAAACTCTAATTATTATGCATTAGTAAAGAATTTTTTTGTTGAAATCTGATTCAGTTGATTACTTTCTTTGATATATGATTTGCAGTTGGCTGTGTTGATATGTCAGATATGTCAGTAAACACAGAAATAAATTTTTTCAAGTTTGCTGTGATTTATATCTTAATATAAATTCGTTTATCACAATGATGTGTAAAAGGCAATCATTGTTGGTAATTGAAAATTTGCTTGTATGCCTTATTAACTAATGATTTTCAGATTGGTTGTGTTAATTATGCAAATCGATATAGATAGGAGGAGTGATCAGAAACTAGACTAAGCATTTGAATTACAATGAATTTATTTATGTACAGTACTACAAGCATTTGAATTACAATGAATTTATTTATGTACAGTACTACAAGCATTCGAATTAAAATGAATTTATTTATGTACAGTACAGTAAAATCCACCTGTTAGAGGGAGCGTTAGCCTACTGGTAAAACAAAATCCAAATAAATTCATATAACTACAGACTAGTATAGTACTTCTTATGTGCTTATGTTAGAAAACTGTCTGAAAGTTGTTTTAAGAAAATGTGGCAATTACACAAACCTGAATGTTTTTACCTCAAATGAACATATGCTCAGGAAGAGAGTTTGTGATCTCCCCGTGTTCATTGTATGGTATGGGTTGTTTTTACCTTTATACAACATTTCTCCCTATTGCTAATTAAAGCTGGTAAAACTTGATAGGGGTTTCGTTGCAATTGAATCTCTACCAAAGTTTTCAAAAAATTGAATAATCTATCAAGAACCCTGGTTTCTGTGGCAACAGGATGGCAAAATTTTGAAAATCGTCTTGTCTGGAACCACAAGGCTAAAGATATAAAATATTTTTCATACAGGTTCACCAAGAGGTCCTCTACCAAATTATTCTAATTCTGCTTCTTGGATCATTAATGGCCTTGCCCTGTGGGTCACTTGATTGTAGAAAGGGTTATTTAGGGAAAACTTCAAAAAATCATCTTCATTTATTGTTCAAAACCACAAGGCCTAGAGCTAAGATACTTTGCAGGAAACATCCACTAGAGGTCTTCTACTAAAATTATTCGCATTATTCTCAGGGGTCAATATTAGCCCCATTCTAGGGGTCTTGTTAGTGTATAATATAAAATCTTTGAAAACTGTGAGTTCAGAAACTAATTTTGCTTCTGATATTTACACAACAACACACCCACAGCCAAAGTACTCGGGTGAGCGATGCAGGGCCATCATGATCTACTTGTTAAAAGTACTATGTATACAAAATTTATTTGTTACAATGATCAGTTCTGTTGAATATTTTGATTGATCAAAAATAAAAAACGTTTGAAAAAGAATCTTGTCCTCTAAAGTCTTTTACCACCATAATTATTGGCCTGTTTTGTATTTGGGTATTAAATTCTTTACCTAATTATTGGTGTACTTCTTAAAAAAATGAATTAAAACAACTATGTTTAGCTATCTTCCTACTCATAACGTAACACAGATCAACTTTTTAGCCAACACGAAAGATAAAATATTCAATTTGACAACGGGAGACTTGCAACACGAGTAATCATTGTAAAGAATGTTCAGTGTGTGTACATATTAGATTTCATGGTCCAGTACTACAATGTGGGAATTCTACTTAAACAATAATGGAAAAAAAAACTTGGAAATAAAGTAGAGGTGAGAGGTGTATGTCCTTGTTGCATGATAAAGCACGTACCTTCTCACTGCTGTACAGATTATGTTAATATTGGAAGCAGTATTAAATGAGGGCCTGGTTCAGCAGAGGTCGTATCACTGTTTCCTGTCACTGTTTTCACTTCTGGCTCACTAAAGACTGTGACTGCAATACCTAGATGTAACAATGAAAATGCACTCATGAACAGTATTTAAACTATGCGTTATTAATAAAAGGGTAAAAGTATGAATGTTTAACATATTCAAAATTATTTTCTGAAAATTAAGCGTTTTCAGGACGAAAACAATGCAACCATTAATTGTTACGTCATTAAATGGAAAGTTGGTCAAAAAGACGGCTGCTAGTACTAGTTTTTACTCTGAGGTTGCGAAATTAAAAAAAAAAAATCTTGAAGGTGTATGTTAATCATTTTATACCGATATCACATGGTTTTAATGTGAAGCATTTTTACATCCAACTAAAGTAAATTGCCGATTGATGTTTAAGTAATTCACTGCTTTGATTTGGCGTGTTTTAATTGCGTCGAATGCAGATTTTCGCAAAATAATTGCATAAAAACGAAAATGCTCCCACGCAGTTCAGTTTCAAAAATACTTCGATGCGGATTTACATTTCAAGCGACGGATTGTTGACCAAAAAAACAGTCCGCTTTGGGGCATAGAACAGTACGTGCGCAATGACGTAGTATCCCACTATTAATGAAGACAGATAAGTTTCCCGGACTAAATATGTCTATGACCTATAGCGATGATTCTTACAGGTGGGAGTAATTAAGTGATATTGGTCAATGTGTTTGTGTGTGTCCAGTATCATTTTGTGGAGACGTTGCTTTTTGTTGTAGTTTAGTGAAAAAAATATATTTTAAGTATTATTATTTATCCCGCTTTTTGACTGATTCCCTGGATAAAACATGTACTCGAGCCCTGCTCGAGCCGAAGGTATGGAATCCAACAATCTCATTAAAATCATATCCTAATCTGTGCAAAGTATGAGCAAATATACTGATTTTATTTTAATAAGATGGGGAATACAAAGAGCTACTGAAGTCTCCAACACCGATTGGGATTTGAACCAGCCACATCTGGATCGGGAGAACAGCGCTAAAATCTTCTACCACTGCTCATTTTATTTCCTCTTCTACCATTTTAGAGCATATGACTTTCACTTTAGTTTTAGTTTTCAATCTCCGATCAGAATTCACATACAGTTCCTTCTTTTGTCTTGGTAGGGGCTCACTAATTTCATTGAAACATGAAAATGATAAACTCCTTCCTGGGCATAACTGACGACAACGTTTGACTGGTGATTCCCACCCCTGCTAGCAATAGTCTAGCAAACCGGCAACCCGAGGGCTCTAGATCAACCAGCGACCTCCGGTTTGGGAAACTGGCGTTCTTGTCCATTGACCAATGCTCCTTTACAAAATTGATGTATGTATTAAATTCTTTCAGAAACTGAGTGATACAGATTGCCCTACATATGCATTGTTGGTCGGTTGTTTTGGTCTAAAATAGTTAAAGAAAGTAAAAACGGAGAAAAGGGTATGGACAATAATTAAATAAGAAAAGTAGAAGGAAATGAGCCGGCATTTGGTAGTGTTGATTATTATCTCGCATTTCAATGCATTTTTACACAGCATACACTGGAGAGAGAGAGAGAAAAGCAAAAATTCGAAATAGCAATTCATTTAAACGCTAAAATGTGTTCGACAGAGGGTAATGTAAGCTGGTGTTTGACCACCCACCAGTCTTCATTTATACCACCCCTACTAAACGGTGGCTCTTTCACATTTTGGTGATCTGTTTAAATGAGAGCCCTCGACACTTCCGTTGTAGAGCCCTCGACCAAAACAAAGCTGAAAAAGGTAAGCACATTTTATAAAAATATACGTTTTTAAAGAGCATGCTTGTTTTTCAAAAATCGAAGAATGTCATGCCACGTAGAACATTTTGCTCATCATTTTAGATGCAATTTCGATAAGAAATGCCCCATAATGACGTTGCTAGAACTTGTACCAAATATCAACTCATGTGTTTTCTTTTACAAGGAGACACATCTTGAGTGATTTCTTTACCGTGAAGTAGGTGTTGGCCCACATAATCGTCATGTAATATTGTTCCAACCTCCTCTTTGGCTCAACACTAAAAATATTTGACAAAGTTCGGTTAAAAAACAAAATACTAACATTTTTTCAAATGTGATCGAGCCATCGACAATGTGATGGCGCCATCGGCAATGTGAAAGAGCCCTCGAAAATGTGATGGAGCCAACACCATCATTCATTAAGTGTTAATATTGTGGAATTATACCAATTAAATTTATGTATAGATTAAATTGCATGAGTTGATAATTACTTTCTTGAAATCTTTCGAATTATTGTTCAGTCAGATTTGTTCATATGAACTAGTTTTTCATTACTCTATAATTGTATATGCATAGTTTAATTACAGATAACGGTCTTTAGAGGTAAACTAAGAACAGAGTAGCGGTTAGCACGAAAACGAAAATTTCGTCAAATCAATGCAACACGACTAAGAAGTCGTCAAAACAATGAACATAAATAAAAGAAACATGGGGGGAAATTTTTTCGAGGCACCACATCGGCGAAAACGAATAAAAGAAAACGCATTAAGGTTCAAGTTCTACAAAGCAAATCAAATACTCTATATTAAAGACAATATTTTCGGCAACAAAACATTTTCCACCTAGAAAAACATCAAAAAGAACATTGAATTGTTCACTTGAAAGCCATTCAATCAGTGATGAAGAAGTTATTTGTAACCCATTAGACGAGATTTTTTTACAGATAGTGATGTAGCAGATATTGAAGAACCTATCTCAATTAGTCCAGAATATGAAGAAGAAGACATTAAAAACAATATACCCAATGATGCTGGAATTGAAGACAAAACAATATCCGGTGTTTTCAATAAAGTTTTACCAATTTTGAAAAAAAAAAAAAAGAAATCAGATCGTCGCTTTTTTCGTGCTTTTTAACATACAATATTAACACTTAATGAATGATGGTGTTGGCTCCATCACATTTTCGAGGGCTCTTTCACATTGCCGATGGCGCCATCACATTGTCGATGGCTCGATAACATTTTAAAAAATGTGAATATTTTGTTTTTAACCGAGCTCTGTGAAATATTTTTAGTACTGAGCCAAAGAGGAGGTTGGAACAATGTTACATGACGATTATGTGGGCCAGCATCTATTTCACGGTAAAGAAATCACTCAAGATGTGTCTTCTCGTAAAAGAAAACACATGAGTTGATATTTGGTACAAGTTCTAGCAACGTCATTATAGGGTATTTCTTATCGAAACTGCATCTAAAATGATGAGCAAAATGTTCTTCGTGGCATGACATTCTTCGATTTTTGAAAAACAAGCATGCTCTTTAAAAACGTATATTTTTATAAAACGTGCTTACCTTTTTCAGCCTTGTTTTGGTCGAGGGCTCTACAACGGAAGTGTCGAGGGCTCTCATTTAAACAGATCACCAAAATGTGAAAGAGCCACCGTTTAGTAGGGGTGTATACGTTATCTTCAAATTAAAACAATAAAGGTAAAGTATCTAAAGATTGAAACAAATGCAACGATGTGTCACCGATAGGATTTAGATAAACATGTAAAGGGAGGTAAATAAGGTAAAAAGTCCAACATCCTAAATTTTGAACTGTACAGCGGTAGGAAAGTTTCGTCTAGAAAGTAAGTCTTATAAATGTATTGGTCTTTTTATGCTGTCATACACAAAACCATTCTCTTCCGTAGTTGATGCCTAGCCAGAATGTCTGGCGTCGTTAATTTTAGATCTATGTAATAATATTAATTAGATGTAACCAGAGACAAGCCATGGCGGTAGTAAGTGAACATTCGCTTTAGGAAATTACTCTCAAAATGCATCATTAGATTTAAATGAATATCTTTGTGTATTTAGATGAGCTTGAATAATATTGAAATTCAAGGACAATATCAGAGTTAAATCTCTCGATCGCAATAGACATGAAGCAACAATTAAAACAAACACGAGATGTTTACATCACGTGACAAATGATATAAATCCCGCCAAATTTGAAACTATATTTTTATAAGAATTATTTCGACTTTTTTTCAAAGAAGAGATTATAACTAAACTCGTCTGCTAATTTGTGAAATTTCATTTCATCCGGAAATTAAAGCCTACCTTTGTAGATATTTTGCATGGCTGAATTTTAGAAGCCTAATTCATCATGCTTAAGAGTTGAACCGCTTTTATAACTGATATTTTTCAGTTGTTCTACCTTTAAGACGTAGAACGTGAACAGACATAAAATATAGGCCCTTAAAATCGGTTCACCTTCGAAGGCGAAATAGTTAGGCTTAAGGTATTAAATAAAACTTGAAATCAGCCGTTTTATTATCGGGTCGTTTGGTCTCTTAGGCATGTCCTTAAAAATGAAATCTTTAAAGTGCTAAGAAAATTTGGAGACAACAGCAATACTCAAGTAGGTATCCGTTAAGTGTATTTTCATCTTCATGCAGCAGCAAATTAATGGCGAAAAGGGTAAACTTCTAAAATTTACTGGTACTTTTTAAGAAATATACCAGGGTCATTTTAAGTGAGGCTTTTACGGTTTTACCCTAATTTTAAACTGTCATTTCTGGGTGAAAGAGAATCATTGTAAATGCATAATTTCTTGAATATTCAGATCAGTACTTGTTATAAAAGAAGTAACTGAGACTCAAAAGTGTTAAAAAAATTTAAGATTCATACCTTGAAAATAAACTTCTTGAAAACCAGTTTGACAGTGATGAAAAAACTATCTTACCACCCTGTAAATCATTTAACTCTGCACCATGTATTTCAGGACAATAGACACGAACCATTCTCCAAATTTTTGTGGTTTGTCATTTTTTATATCCTTTTACAATTGCTTTGAACAATTTTAAAATCAAGATTTAAAGCGACTGACTTTCACATAGTTTCCCCGATGCATAAAAGAGAAAATGTATAAATAATATAAATAAATATACACATTGAAATTATACACGTGTACTAGTTGCATTTGTCAAGATCTCATCAAAACTTAGTGTCTGGCTCATTTTTATAAAGGAAACACATCAGAACTGGTAGGTTTTTTTTTTTTTTTTAATTTTTAATCAATAAATTTGTATCTTCGTTTGTCACAAGGCTAAAGGTTTCTTTCGAAGCTTCGATTTCGGATTCGCGAGTGTCTATAAGCTAAAAGCTTCCTACACAAATTTGGTGTAAACTACTGAAGTATTGTTATGCTCCGTAGTGCAGTTGAACTCGTCACCTATCACTTTACCGAATCAGTGGGTATGGGTACGAATCCAGCTCTCGACAGGATTTTTCCCTCCGTTTTAAAGCCGTCTTGAGGCATAAATTTTTGTTTTTGAAGTTGAATTTTGACTTATCTTTGAGTTTAAAAAAAAGGCGCTTAAATCTGTGGGTCAGCAACTTAAAACCTACACACATTGAGTAAACTAGTGACCAACTCGAAGATAATGTTCGATGAAGAACGAGAATTTTATTCATCTTTTGAAAATGGAAAATGGGTTTTTGTTGTTGTTGTTTTATTTTCATTTAAAGCGTCATTTATATCTATGCTTAAAGTGTCGCATGCAGTGAGAATTCTAGTGACAGAGGCGGCATCTCCGACTGCCTACCATCTACTTCCTATTTTAGCGTCTGGTGACGTCATACGAGGGCAGGTTAGTAACTCATATACTTTTTTCTTTATTGAGGTCCCACCTGTGTAACCCCTGGTAACTCATACACTATAAACGGGTAGTTTGATACACTGTTTTCACGTATAATAAAATTATTCTGAGAGGGAGTTTTAGTCGGTTGATCCAAAGACCTAAATTACCACAGCTATTTGTCTAAACCTCACAAAATCTTGCGGCAGCTGAATAAGATTTCGCAAAATCTCATTTGTATTTTATCTCAAATATCTAAAAAGCTATACAATAATTTGCATCATGCAAAAGAGCATTCATTCGTCGACAAAATCTTACCTTGATCAACAAAATTGAACCATCTTTGCATAAAGTTTGATGCAAAGAAGGAAACCACCGGTTCGGTAAGGAATGTTTGGAATCTGTTAGCATACTTGCATCTTGACTACCTAAAAATCAGAATTTCTTCAACAGGTAACAAAATCAAAGTAAAACATTTTTTTTTCTTTTTATACTGAAATGGTCACTTTATAATATGCTATTGGCTTCTAGTTAGGATTTTCACATGCTATTTAGTTTTTGGACAAAATGTTGACTTGCCGCGTAATTAAACAGTGTATTCCTTTGGCTTATATATGAGTTTCGAATCTGTGGCATCTTAGGTCTTTGATTGATCGCAGCTGAAACATGAATTGTCAAACTCCAAACACAAAGGAAGAAAAGTGGTTGGGAGAGCTCTAAATTTTCTTTTGACATGTAAGAAATTATTGTCAGAATTGAAATTTTATATTAGATAAAGAAATAAGTGTCAAACATAAATGGAGTCTAAATGAATATTATTAAAATCTGCATCGATACCACTGAACACTAAATTCAAAACTTGTTGCAAAGGCGTGTAATACATTGTCTGCCTCAGGTGTTTTGTTTTAATTCAGTTCTGTACAGTGTACTTCATTGAATCATTTTCTTTGTTTTATTTTTGTCTGCCATGTTTGCAAACGTTTTATTTGATGTTGTTTTATGTATGGAGTCATCTAAAACTTTTTTGTTCTTTGAATATTTCTGGTATAGCACGAAGGTAAATCTAATCGTGCTGTAACAGCAGGATTCGTGAGTTATAGCACGGCGTAGGTTTCACGCTATGGTACAATGTATTTTCAGCATATATTGTCATGTATACGATTGTATTGCTTACTGGGACCTACTGCTACTTCTAGTTTTCAAATAAATTCAAAACGTTAAAATCTACCAGTATTTATATGTATTGTGGCATTTCAGAAAGTAGAGTTGATACTATGTGATTGTGCTGATGCCTATAATGATATTTGTGGAGTTGCCATGGAACTACAGGACTGTGCCTTCCCAATGTTGTCAGGTAAGCTATAAATCTTATATCCAGAGCATGTACTGAAAAACAAAATATGTACACTTAAAGAAACTCTGGTGTCTTTTAACTGGTTGATGACAGAGCTGCAACAGTAAAGATAGTATTGATATGAAGCTCATTTCAGTAGTTTTCCGTCATGTATTTTCATATGACCATTGGTTTTTAATTATCTAGCAATATCTACAACGAGCGACTTCTGTGAAACTTGTAAGACTGCTGACGTCGTAATTGTTTTACCCACTGCCAAAAACGAGACTGGTTGCCATGGTAACAAAGAGGTGGATATATGCTACAGCGAACTAAGTCAGATAGATTTTAAAAGCTTAGATATTGTTATGCATCCGACTACTACTTCTAAAACAGTAAGTTTGGGGAGAAAAGAAACGCAAGTTGCCTTTTTAACACGACATAAGAAAGTTGCGGCGGGTATTGTTGTTTTCTGTATAAATCATAATACCAATATGTGGTATTAATTAATATCTATAATAAATAGATCAAAACAGAATATTCAACGTCAGTGACCAAAGAATGAAATAAAACATCTTTTAACATTTCTTTCAAAACGAAAAGAACATTTGAGTTTCTTTCTTCCGCAAGTATATTTCTAAGTGTTTTTAATAAGCAAATGTACCTAGCTCGCTATTTAACTTCTGCAGACAGAACAGTGTAGGATCCATTGCTTTCTTGAGCCTTATTCGATGTAAACTTTATTACTGACAACGCAAACCAAAAAAGTTCTTTTTTATGAACACGGGTCGACTTGAATGTTAATGTGATCATAACTGTCCCGAAACTAAAGATTGATATTATGATGTTAGCCACCGGCTGGATTATGTCTCCTTGTAGGTTCCTACTGACATAGCATCAACTCTAGACACTTATTTGAAAGAATTTTAGCTGTAATCCAAAAATATACTTCAGGTAGTGATGTAGCAAAACGAACAAGGCGGGTTGTAGCTGGAAACAAATACCTATATGAAATCGCATTCTGAATCATCTTATGCCCTTAATATGTCTTCCATGATTCCAGGGGACAGCAACTGCTCAATGTAGAGGGCCTTTGTCTACAGCCATGGTCATTGCTGACTACCTGAGACAACTTCACGAAGGAAGTCTGAAGGTAATTATTGTCTAAAGAAATTAAAAGAGAGACCATATTGGGATAATACGGATAGTGTCTTCAGAGAATGTTTTAATAAAAGAATATACGTACAATGTGTGCTGTATTACAACTGTTTACTAGATTGGTAAAAAACCCCTAAAAATCCATGCCAGCATGCTTGACATAAAATGCGAGTTATTACTTACAGAGTAAACTGTCGTTGTTTATTTTTATTTTGATTTTTTTTTCAAAAAAACTATACTCAGTACATAGACGATTTCATAAGGCGCCATTATGAAGGTCACTTCGCCCGTCCGCCATATTAGTACATTCTTAGGTACGGTCAACACAAGGCGAGGCCTGAGCTATAACATTCCTTATATCGACCATGCGTTTCAGTCCTGTTTTGCCTTACACAAAATTTATTTTACAAAAACAAAGACCGATCTTCAGCCTGATATTTTTTGTTCCAGGCCATTCAAGACGAATACAACCTTCGCCATGAAGAGGCTGAATTCGGTTGCCCACCCTGCTTTGTTGTTGAAGACGTAATTTTAAACCACTGTGATAATCACTTTGGACCCATGTATACCGAATCAAGATCACAGATCATTTTCGTCAATTCGCGTGATATGAATGAGAATGTATTTGAGAGTGAAGACACAAAACTAAGTGAAAATCACACTAGACTGTTCGCTAGGCTATAAAATTATTGTTGGAATGATTATGGTAGAGGTCATTTAAATTTCAAACAACAGTTGTAAATGATAAGTTCAAAAGGCTTTTGGTTATTTTTTATAGTTGTAATCATTGAACAAACTACAGTTTCATTTAGGTTTTTTAAAGTTTCATGATCATATAAAAACAAAACAAGGTTTTTCCCATTATAAGCAAGATTAGAAAATATTCTCTGCAATGGAAATGCTAATAAAATGTTGTATGAAAAACTGTTTGTTATTGTAGTACATATTCTAATATTGCCCTACCAAATTCTAATATTGCCCTACCAAATTCTAATATTGCCCTACCAAATTTTACGCAGGGATTACTTCCCATTACATTACACGATAAAGGAAGTATCTCTGCGTGGAGTTTGTGACAAAACTCGTTTTTAGGGAGTTGTAACTCAAAACATTCCCAGCTTTGTCCCACATTATCTGAAAAAAAGCGAGATTTTCGTTCTACAATTTTGAAACAAATCACATGGAATTTGATGAGTATTGAATGGATGTAGAGCAAGTTCAAATTAAATTTCTTTAAAACAGAACAAGGAAGGATAATCATAAGTGTATGCGTACAAAAAGAGGTAAAAAATAACGTCTGACACAAGTAAACCTGAAACAGTATGAATAAAGTGCGTGTGCACTACAGTGCCTGTCCCCGAGGCCTATAAGACTCCTCTACTATTGTACACAATTCAACCTATGTAGGCGCTAGGCGGATAGGCAATGGGGATTCTTTAACAAGCTGGTAGGTCAACAACTGGTCTCGTCAGAACACATCCATGGCGGAACACGAACGTTTCGCATCCTTATCACTAGGTCACGGGGATTATTTGTGATGAACTTCGAACGAATGTAGTATTTCCATTCTACTGTGCACTTACAGTTAAATTTATATACCTGTAATGAAGACTTCAAAATAATTATAACAGATTATCCAACATAATTATTCAAAGCCTACAATGACATAGTTCATGATGAAATATACAACAGTAGTTATCTTAAATACATCTAAAATTAAAAAAAGTATGTCTCAGTTCATTGAAAGAAAGCAGACGAATAGTATTTATAATAGTTAACAGTTTAAATAAAGAGAAAAGTGTAACTTGCGTTTTTGCAACCGAACTTCGATACTTATCCGAGGTCGATTAATTTCTTTTGAATTTCCCCTATTGTTTTGTTAGCTTAAAGAATTAGACAAACAGATAAAAAACAAAAGCTCTGACGCTCTTTTGTTTTCTATTTTAACAGTCTACAAATGTGGAACAAGTTATTTCTATTACAATAATAAACAATAGCTGTAAAAACGATTGTTTTGTTGTTTTGTTTACAGACTAAAAGCAACCGTTTTAGAACGGTTTTGGTTTTCATTATTTTGGGTAGCAAAACGTATTTTAATGGAATTATAAATCCGACAGGTATGTTGTTTGAATATTTTCATATGAACCTCGAAAATAAGTATTCAGTTTCAAATAAACCACGCAGTAGGTAATAAATAAACACGTGCAAAATTATATTCTGAGCTAAAAGCATGATATGAAGACAATAAAAATAACGTGTTGGTCGTATTTTATCATTCGTTCGGAAACTAACAAAATAAAACGACTGGTTTATCTTAGAAAAAAATCCTATCGAAGAATGTTAATACATGTGAGTGTATTCATACTTAAATTTGTTTAATATGGGTTTTTTGCAACTAATTGTGGACTAATAACAGGCCTTTTTAAGTGAATAATAGTAATATATCACACATGTAGGAAGAACTCCCCGTGCAAGAAAAATATACTAAAATGCCTATCAGTAAGATTGTTTTTATGATGGCCGCTTGAAATCTTCAGTGTAGCTTCAAGATATAGGTTACCTTGAAACAGTGTATTGGCTCATTTTCAGTGCAACTCTAAGAGCAATGTACATTTTCAAGTTTTAAAATGATTTATGAAAAGGGCAATAAAACATGATAAAATCCAAACAATAACAACGTTGATATTCTTTAATCTTCTTAAATAACAGAGTGTTTTTCCAGAAATTGATGAGTGTCCCGCTCTGTCGCGGTTCGAGTCCCGCCCGGGGTAAATAATGTTTCTGACCATGGAACATTGGCCCCGAACGTGGTCTGTGACTGCTACATTGCCATGTATGTGCTTCAGAATAAGTCTCTTTATCTGCGACGACGAATTCTTAAAAAGCAGGGAAGATGTCAAAGGGCTAATATTGTTGATATCGAGTGTACTGTCATCAGCTCATTTGCAAGTGGGTGTCGTTGGTTCGAGTCCCGTCTTGGGAAAATGAGTTTTAATGTTGCAGACGCAAATCAAATTCGACAGTTTTCCATCTCCGCAATGACTAGTTTTCACTTGTGTGACCTACAGAGATTCTATTACTTCAGGACCCTTTGCATCACGTTCTAGTATCACTGGTAGCTTGATAATTCCTTGATAAAGTTATCTGCGATTTTCTGAAATGTTCAGAGTCTTGGACGAATGTAAGCCTCAGTGAAATAAGCACTGACTTGTCTATGCTAGGCCTGAGCTGTTTCTTGCGCTTCTGTTGAACACTTCGTCTGTAACATATTCCATCCGTCGTAAATTTCACGGTAGCTTTCGGGTTAATGTGCCGTCGCGAAATCCAAAGGTAGTATAAAATTACGTATTCATGTACAATACGCATCTAAATCTTTCTATGACACATAAAAACATAACCTCGAGTCTGATCGAATAATAATTTTAGTTGCTCACCGTTGATGAATCTAGAGAGTGGAAGTGTGACTTTTTAAATACAATTTACCATATAACTGTTGTATATTCAATATGAAGTCAATCAAAAAAAATCTAATGAAAAACGAAATCAATATATTTAATGGACCCCACTGGAAATAAGCTCGCCCGCTTAGCTCAATAGGTAGAGCACTGGATTAGTAATCCATCGGTCGTTTGTTCGACCCCTGGGCAGGGCAAAATTTCTCCGTGACAATTGTTCTCAGACATTGTGTCTTATGTTCATTTGTCTCTCACCGCTGATTCAGAGTAGATCATGTGGGAACAGTAGTCAGTCACTTGCGGAGAAATTGGCAATTACTGGTTAGTTATCCAGGAAAACTGGTTAGGTGGACTGACCGCCGAGATATAACAAATGTTGAAATCGGCGTTAAACCCCAAAACAAACAAATAAGCTTTCAGTTTAATGGGTTATCCATAGGTACATAGTAAAGTTTATTTTATGATAAAAATGAGCTCTTCTTATGAGATTGTACATGATATTATATAGTATGACTTATTTTTTAGTATGTGATATTGTTTTATTTGTGCTATGTCCTTAAAGAACTGATAAATAAATAATAAATATCTGTATAAACCGTTTTCCTTGTCAAAGTCTAACAACTGCATTATCTGCTAACTTCGCCTTCATTGCTTTATGTTCATTAGAATGCAGTTTATTGTCAAAGGTTTCTCCTTGGTTTTATTTCATATTTAGCATTGGCAAAAACTTATATGATCGATTTCATTCAATGTTCAAATCCGGATATACGTCGAATGTTTCCGGAATCGACCGTATTGATACGGGAGTTAACTCTTCTATCTCCACCCACAATGCAACTTTGTTTACACACGAAACAAGATGGAGGGGGATGTCAAAAATTTCAACAAAATGCCAAACCCTTCACCAGTAATTGAATACGTGCGTCCGTTTGATAGATCCCCCGACAAAGACTTCCATCTACGCACTGAAGAACAAAAGAAAATGGTATGCTACAACCGTGCCATGAAAGTTAAAGTGAAAGACAAAATCGATCGACTACAGAATGAAGTGGAGCAAAGGTGTGTTTGGTTCATGCTTTCACTTGTAAGATAATGCTCCCTTAGTTCTTCAACGTTTAGGGATCCATGATAAAGTTATGAGAAAATGAATGGTATCTTGACAGGTATTTCTTCTTGAGTATCCAGTGTATGGAAGTAAGTAAGGAAGTAATATTTATTTTGATAGTCGGGTACAAGTAACAATTATGTGCAACATACAGATGTACATAAACACTTAGAAAACACAAGCTCTGTAGAGCTTTTAACACTGACTTACAGAAATGAATAAGACATACATATAAAATAACAGGAGCATTATCCTATCTCAAACATTACATACAATGTTTTATATTAGTTATGATAAATTAGAATTCTTGGCGTTACACATCCGGGTATTTTTTAAAGGTAGTATATCCGTACTTGGGTGTAACTCGGATTTTATCGTTGAGCTATTTGTAACTTCAAGATAAAAAATTACAAAAACTAGAACATAAAACAAAAGAAACTGTCTTAATTTCCGAGACCTACGGCCTGATAAGTGCATTTTTAACGATTCTAATTAATTAAAGTTGTTAGGTTTCAAAACAAACGACTTTAAAGTCACATAGGCTCCAACGATAAAGTCCGAGTTACGACCAACAACCGAATGCTTAAATTAGTTAGTTACTGTTATCTGATTGGTTAATGGCTAGAATGACGTCATGCTTAAGCCGAGAACAAGAACATGGTTGAACAACAACATTAAAACTCTAAGACATAAATGAACAATAATGACATTATATCAAAGGTAACATGTAGTGGCTAAGATTGAAGAGAGATTATTAAAGGTATATAACAAGCACTATGTGCAATGGTTAAGATTATACAGGTTTAAATTAAAACACATATACATACAGGACAATACAACAATCAAATCATAGCCTATTGATAATGGCTGAAGCAAGTATAAGTTAAAGCATGCACACATACAAGACATCGCATCAAGCAAACTAGCATTAAGAATACAGTTAAAATACACATAAAGCATAAACATATAAAGCAGGATCAAGGACTTAAAACCGAAATATTATTATTATATTAAGACTAAGAGTGAAATTAAATTGTAATATGTATCGGTGTTAAAACGATACATATTCAAATATATTTGTTTGTATTTGTTATTCAACTCTTGTATTTAAGGTGTCATAATGATACACTAGTGATTGCATTTGTTATCTGTCACAGTCTGCAATTTAAGAGCATGAATCAAAAGCAAAAAATGTATAAAAAAAATATATATTATTGTTATGTATCAGAATATTGCATATGTGGACTAACTTTTAAGGTAATATATCTAAAATAATGTGGTTTTTTTTACGATCACCCATATATATATAGTCCAACTAATCAGACTTGTCAAAGAGACATCAAGTAAATTTTTGATAGGCAATGTCTTTTTTAAAAACGGTTTGACAGTAATTAAAAAAAAATGTTTATAAAATGGGACAAACTGTCAATGCCAAATTAATTAGGTTACTTTATATTAAATATGAAAACACCAAATACTCTTGTGAATACAGGTCATTTTTTTATCATCTATTTCTTAATATACAGTAAAATTATCTCAGGTAAGCAATCTAGGGCCATCATGGCCCTCTTTTTTTAGTTATCTTATTCCAAAAGCAAGTGCTAGAAAATCAAGGCTTGCACCAGAATCAAGTGAGCCAAAATGTAAAAAAAACTATTGTAGGCATGCTTTGAGTACAGTATACTGTCTTTATCTATTAAGTAGTCTGTAGGAAGATTTGACATTGATGTGACTCGTGAGTGACAGTTGTCCAGGGTCTAAGAACATGATAAAGAATAAAAATAACGTTGCAGTAAATATTTTTGTAAATTCAACCCATCCAATTAAATATATAAAAGCATTTATTGTGAATAAGTTTCACAGGAGTGTTCAAAGAGATCTAGTGAGGCATAGAAGCTGCAATGCTTGATGTTTGATTGATAACAGTAGCACATGTCATTCTGTAGAATCATGGAATATGCAGAGAACAATAAATATGTTCTTCTTAAATAGAATATTCAGAAAAAAACATGTTATCGTTACCTTGAAGAACACTTAAAAGTTATGGCCGGCACTACTAGAATATGCCTGGTCTTTATGGTCAGTTTATCACTATAATGGTCAGGATTACTCTTGACACATCAACGTATTATGCACTTACAGAACTCTCTTTGCTTGTGCACAGTTAAACGAGACATCTAGATCCCATTAAGCTTCTTTAAAATGAAACATTTTCTTGATCACATTTATGACCCTGAAATACTTAGAATTCACAAGGTAGACCCTCTTATCCTCTGAAATCCATGTCAGTTCATACTATATCAGGAAAGTTTTCCTTCCCAAAGGCATCCCATCAAGTAATTGGGAGTTTCACTCATTAAATTAAGACAACAATGAATGAATGTTAATTGTTGTACAGTGAATAGCCTTTGATTAAAGTTTTAGACAAACACAAATCCACAAGTCCTTTTTTAGTCTGTATAGATTTTATATCAAAGTGGTTTGAATAGTTGAGTATGCAGTTGTTAATGTTTCATTAACTGCCAGCTGTCAAAAATGGTGAAGTTTATTTTAAGGTAATTGAAGTGGATTCATTGAAAGAAAGAGATAGATATTAAATTTTAGCAAAAACAACATTGCATCATTTTTAGTTAAGTTGAGCCCATTTTCAGTGCTTTTGCTTCAACATTGTGACCTTTACCTTTTGCAGTTTACTTAGTTTACTTGCAGTTTACTTGCAGTTTACTTAGTTTACTTGCAGTTTACTTGCAGTTTACTTAGTTTACTTGCAGTTTACTTGCAGTTTTACTTGCAGTTTACTTGCAGTTTACTTAGTTTACTTGTAGTTTTACTTGCAGTTTACTTAGTTTACTTGCAGTTTACTTCAGTACAGTGATGTAGGACTAGCATTCCCCTCTTGTTCTGCAATTTTTTTATCAAAGGGGTAGAATTTATTTCTAAGCTTAAAGCTGAAGAAACTCAGTCTTATTTCAGATAAAAGTATTTTTTTTTAAAATTTATAAATACAAAAAGCAAACCCTGTTAGGAAAAAGAAGGCTCAGTTTAAGGGATCAAACCCACAGCCTGTAGAGAAAAAGGCTAAGTTCTATACTTTGTCGTTATGACTTTGTTACATAGATTAGATGAATACATTAAATTTGAAATTCAAATATTGCAAAGAGCTCTAAAGTATTACGGTAAGTCTCAGATAAGAAGAAAATGGGTATTATTATATTGTTGTACAACACGCAGTGAAATAACATAATAAATTATAAGTTCAAATATTTGAAAAGTGCTTTTAAGTATTAGTTTATGACCAGAAAGTGAAAAAAAAATTATTTAAGAAATGAAGAAAGAATAAAAAAGCTTACCAACTTTATAGGTTATCAAACTGTCTGTGTACAAAGCATATAAAGATACAAAAAATGATAGCAACTGTCATGAAATTGTATATTAGACAGTATTAGTTAGTGGATTTATTTTATAAATGGCATTGTTGGACATACATGTACTTGGTCTGTTGCATTCAGTGAACTCAGTCATAGAATGAGGGTATCTGACAATGGATAAATGGTTGCACTACAATGGTTCAGTATTATAATGCCATATGGGCAGTTTTGCTTGCAAATTTTGTAAAATAAGGTACAGCAGTTAATAAAGCCCCCCTTTTATGTGTTTTGTTGTAACTATGCAGTGAATTCGATAGGATTTTCTTTTTCATCAAGATCAATTTTGACTTTGCCTCATTACAAAACTAACCTGTCATGTCAGTACTTTTTTTTTATTTTAAAAGAATTTACTTTCTTTTTCTTCTTAGATTTTTCCATTTTCTTAAAAGAATTTTGTGCTAACACTTTCTTGAAAAAGTATGAAAGTTTACACTTTTACCTCCATTAATTATCTCCCAAAAACCACCATTTGGACAACAACAATGCACTGCTCCTAAATATTCTGAAATTGCTGCCAAATTGAACAAGTTTACAGTAATACGTTGTTAGAGACATGTGCATGATAACAAATTCTTAAGATGTTTTAAGACAGTTAAAGACACAGTGATAAATAGTGACAATAAGGAGAGACGATCTCTTACGAAAAATGAAGAGAAAGTCTTGAATTGCTAATTAGAAGATCAATATGATCCTGTAATCAATAAAGGAATTGTGCATGCAGATTTCATATTAAAGGAATCAGGTTCTTATTTTCAAAAGAGGTTAAGTTTCATTAGAATAGGAGAATATTTCAACCGATTTGTATAGAAGAATTTATTATTACGTATAAGCATGTACACAGATGTACAGGTTTGAAAGGGAATCTATAATCATTTATTGATAACAAATGTGTCTATTGTGTTTTAATATCATAGATACAGTGGTTATAGTAAATGTTTGTGAAGTTATTATGCAGTATATTTTGATGAACACTGTTGGCTTTGATAGATAGAAAAGGTCAGTTGTATTTTATTTCAGTATTCAAAATGTGAATCAAGATTACAGGTTAATATTTGTTACAATGAAGCATTTCAAGTTTAGAAGTATTTTTTTTGCAGTTGTAAGTGAAAGAATGCTTAATCAGACAGTCAATGCTTGAATATTTGTCACTGTGTTTAGCATGTGAATGGTTTTCATGTATTGTTTAAAGGTTGCTTTTCCTGAGTGATTTCTTGATTATCCTTAGAGAAAAAAATAACCTATTATCCTAACAGGGTAGATACAATCCTAGAAGAATAGAATACATGAATAAATTATTATGAGTTTCAGGTACTACAGTCTGTTATATTCCTCATAGGAATTAAACTTCTAAATTGCTAATGCCTTCTTTCTTCTCATCAACATAGATCAGAGATCAAACTGATATATTCTTAGAGAGAAAAAGTGTCGCTATGAACTTGGTAAGAAAGATGAACATTTTAAACCCTAAAGTTAACCTATGCCAAGTGTACCATTTGATCAATTCTAAACCATAGTACTTGAAATCTTGTTATATCAGACAACAGCTGAGTTATAGAACTTTCCAACACTGCTTCTGTGAGATTTGTAATTGTAGTCGGTTTCATAGAGAACAAAAAAATGAAAACAGCTATAGTTGCAGAAAAAGGTTTTCTATGTATGCAAGGGAATACTTCATTTTACATTTGAAAAACATAGTAAGATCTAACCATTGTTTATTTTAGAGAAAAAGAGGTGGAAACAGAGAAGAAGTTAAGGCAGGAGGCTGAGGATAAGTTGAAGGCTTATTTACAAGACATGTACCAGAACAAAGACGTGAACCAGGAGCTGCGGGAAAGGCTGCCAAGAGCCAACAAGGCTGATCCATTCAAGAAGGTGGATAATGAGTTGTCAGAAACTGATCTGAGTTCTATAGAGGAACAGATTGTTGTTGAAGAAGAAGATAAAGCTTCCAGGTGAGTCAGATTTTTCTGATCATAAGCATCCAGAAGCTTAGTGCAAGGATAGATTTTAAAGGAATGAATGGTTTGAGATATTAATCATTAAGCCTCTAAAATAAGAGACTATTCAACAAAATTCTGTACATAAATGTGCCAGTATAAAGCCCTGGAGACATTTAATTCCTACTCATACAAATAATACAGTGAGACTTAGCTAATCGGTCCCCTTCCAGTCCAGATCTCTTTCAAAATCAAATGCCCAAGTCGGTCCTGGAATTTACTGTTCATATTTTATTACAAAAATACCCCTCCAATCCAAAACCTTTTTACACTGAAAACCAGAAGTGTTTTCCATATATCTGTTAAGTCACCTTTCGGATCTGCATATATTTCTCCACTAAAGTTTGAACAATACATAGGCCGATTAACACCTTTGGACTGCGGAGAACAGAGCAGTGTCACTTTTTGTGTGGTGTTAGCATATTATCGGTGAAGGTGTGGAAATTATTTCTAGTAGTGGTTAGGAGTTTTATCACATTTTTTTCACGGAAAAACTTCACTGTTCAGTACAAAAATGGTAAACTGTTTTTAATTGTTTATGTTGTATATCTCAAGAACAGAGTCAATACTTTATGCAAACTGGCAATAAATTTGGCCATTGTTTTACAATATTCTTTAAAACAATGTTAGTAGAGAAGAATATCGTTGTGTAAAAGTGCACCTATCTTAACGCTTGATTTTCTATATGAAAAAGCAGAAATATTGAAAGCAGAAATCTTTTCTTTTTTATAGAAAATTGAGAATATATAAAGTAAAGATTTTATAAATTGACAAATAAGCATAATGTATAACATATAAATTCCAACTGCAAGTTTAGAAATATAGCAAAGAAATGTCTGAACTTATGACCCTTCTTATTCAGAAACCTTCTAATCTGAATGCTAGTTGTCTGGATGAGTTCAAATTAGGAAGTAGTAAAAAAATTTTCAGCAGTTGTAAAGTATGATGGGAGTTAAGGATGGGGGCGGTGTCTCATCATGACACAAAACCCAGAAATTTATGGTTTTGTGTTCAGTGTTGAATATTTTATTGTAGGTGAAGTTTATTGATGAAAAATTACTCAGTTCAAATATGACACTAAGTTTTCACAAACCAGGCAGTAAAAATTTCCTAGCAGTAGTGTTATCTTCAGTAATCAAAACTCCAATCAGCTTGAAATATGGATGGAACCAAAATCTTTGCAGAGCCCCTGCACAGAGATTATTATTTTCTTATCCAAGATGATCGAAACAAGACACTACCATGTAGATGGAATTAGGGATCAGATCTCCCAATTCTTCACTTACAATACAAATTCTTTGGAATTCCAGTGAGACTCGAAACTGAGTTCCAATGTATCAGTGCTATACACTTGGCATCTAGAACAACCAGGAAAGTCTCATGACTTGGATGTTTCCTGTATGTTCCATTATCCCTGTCAGTCTAAAACATGAAAACAGTACCAGCAGTAAATAAACTCAGACAGAATAGATACAAGTAGTTATATGGAAAGGTGAATGGTGTTTTGCAGAGCCTTGGATGTTTGAACCTTAGATAGGGATCACAAAACTCTAAAGCAAAGATATGATTACAAGAAAATATTAGAACAGAAACCTGGTACAGTAGTCAGAAAAATTAAAAAGTCATTTTTTTAAAACAAATTTGCATAATTTACTGAATGATTTGTTTTAGTTTGTCTTTATTGCAAAGACATAGCATTTTTCATCATCATTTTTGCAGGTTAATTAAGTGTAAATAAATTGATTTTGTAATAAGAATGGCCGTGAATTCTGTATCAGGTATGATATCTCACCAGATGTTACATACAATAATTATTGTAATACATTGTGGGCGGAACATTCTCTTTTATTACTCATGATACCAGTAATTTGAATAAAATGATTATCAGGTCATCTTTGTAAAAATCAAGTGTATCCCTGTGGAGCTGGTTAAATCAGTTCTCATAGAAAAGAATTCTGTAGTCATGTTACTGTAGTCATATTAATGTAGTAATTAAATGTTCTTTTGTCAATGGATGATAGTTGAAGCTTTCTGTCATGTATTGACACTCTTATTAGGTAACATGTTGTGTATTCTTGTAGTAACTTACTCAGTTATAGCAGGACTTTTTAAGTGTTACGCGTATACAATATATACTGCTTCACAAGGGCCATAGCTAGACCATTCTCAAGAGTGTGGAGTATAAATATATATATATGAGAAAAATTGCTACAAATGATTTGTACTACAACTGTTTCTTGGAAATGCCCATATGTAAATTCACGTTGTCAGTGCTGACCTTACTGAACTTTTGAGGTTAACCAATCAGGAATGAAAATTTTAATACACACTTGGTTTGACGGTTGTATTTCTACCATATTTGTAATATGGTATCATTCATACTGAAACCATGCTTTGAAAGTTTACCTAGTGTAAAGTTAAATAGGTGCAGAGCGAGCTATAACAGACATCATTCTACAGTTATGGCACCGCTGGATAAACTTTGCAGTTACCACTTACATGTAGTATAAAAGTTGTCCCTGTCAGCCTAATTGTACATAGGACAGTTGACAATTAATCTCATAGTATGAGTAAATGAATTTAAATCAATAACCTTATTTTTATTTTTTGCATACTAAGTACTAATATCTTACCATCACATGGGAGAACTTGTGTTATGACTCTGGATCAGGACTGGTTTATCCTAAATCAGCACTTCTGAAATTGGTTTCTAGCTTAAGAATGACAGCATTAGACACTTCCGCCATTCTCCCAGATTTCCACTCAAAGCATGCTAAATTGTTTGCCAAAGAACAACTGACCATCATAGACAGGGAAAGAGAACTTTGTGCTGGCAAACCCATTATAACTGGACAAGTCAGAGTTTTCAGGTGAGGAATCTGACAGATTGAGGTTAGGAAGGCAAGGCTGTGTGAGAATTTTCCTCTGACAACATGAGCAGTACACTGACAGCTGCATATGTGCATCCTTGAGTATTACACAGCGCCTAAGGGAAGTAAGTTATATGCTCAGGGTGAGGTATCGTGATCACATTATGTGTAGCCTCCTTTGTCCACTGCTTTCTCTAATAAACATCATCTCTGAAACTGATGAAACTAAAAAGGATAATCTTTGCATGAAGTTCAGTCAAAGAGTTCCATCCCATGCCGAAATCTGTAAATTTAAAACAATCTTCTTGTCTTTAATCACCAGCTGCAGAACTCTGAAATATGATGTGTAGCATAGTGTAGTGCATGTCTACCATCATTGTTCAAACTATAGTTTTCTGCTCTGAATACCCAGGGCATGGAGTCTAGATATTTAGTGTGTATGTACTGTTTTAACTCTGCCAAAATGATGATCCTAGGGTCAAAATTGGCCCTTCTCCAGGGATCACTTGTATTTACTTAGACTTTTACAGGAAAAATTTAAAACTCTTCTTACCAGAAGCCACATGGCCAAGAGCTTAGATTTAAAGTATGTAGCATTGTGTTGTGAACTTACATGAAATTGTTCAAATGATGACACAACATCAAAACTGGCCTCATCCTGGTAATTGTCACTAATTTAACTTACATAGGATTAAAAAAGATCTGCCAAATCTTAGACCCAGAGCTAAGATATTTGGCATTTAGCATTGTCTGTAGTCGCCCTAAAGCTTACTTCCTTGTTTTTGAAAACTATGCAATTTGAACTACATTAACACTTTGACTTTGGCTGACTGTGACCTTGACCTACTCTCTTAAGAAATTTAAAATTGGCCCAGTCCAAGGATCCAGATGATATTCACATAGTATAAAATCCAGTCAGGTAATAAAGTGAGGGACCACTGGTTAAGTGAAAGTAATTTTGAATGTGTGATTATGCTGTACTTTAATGTTTTTCAATGGTCTTTGTGGTAAAGAGGAATGGTACTCAGGTGATATCATGGCCATACTGTAAGATAATGCTAAACCTAGCTTCTTTTGTAACAACCTGTGTTAACTTTGAAATTCAAATTATTGATTTCATTGATAACTGACCTAATTTTAATCTCTTGAAACATATCTGGGATAACCTTGACAGGTGCATATGGCCTCAACCAAACCTGCCTGGTAATGTCAATGAGCTGCAAGCATTGTTAGTTGGGGAGTGGGATAACATTGAACAAGCCCATAGCAACAGGCTGACATTGCTGTTAACCAGTCAGCACATGCAGTTGTCACACACCCTACTGATAGACAAATTTTGAAATCAGATCATAACCAGTTTGAAAATTGATTTTAACAGTGAAATGAAAGTTGTTGATCTATTTATAATTTTAAGTACATGTAAATTAATACTAATTGATCTTGTTTTAAATTAATTACTGTAAACAAAATAAATGTAAAAAGAATGAAAGTTTCTTTTTCAGTTCAGTAAGCTCTACATAGAATTTTCTTATTGTGTGTGAATTTTAATTTTTGCTTGTCTCTGAACATATTAACTTTGAATGTTTACCAGATCAAGCTTTATTGTTCAGTCCATAAATATTTGTTTGACCTTAACTTCCATGGCTTCTTTGGATACCCACAGTGGTTGATCTTCAACAACCATGGGTATCCGACAAATCCGACAAAGCTTCCATGGTAACATTAATTTTGGTATCCTGTGTGATGATGAAGTAGAATTTAAGATACATGCATTTGATTTAAAGGCTTCAGTTTTCAGTTGTTTTGAAAGCTTTAAGAAGGATAAAAGGAAACACAGGTATAAGGAAATTCTTGTCCAAGCTTTGATTTAAAACCCATTGCATTTAAACATCACTAGATTAGTCAGTAAAAAGGAAGAAACAGAACTCTTTCACTTCCTGTCCTTAAATTTGAAAATAAGTTACCTCCCTTTAGCAGTAAAGTACTGTATGCATGAGTAAACTGTTGAATAAAAATGATGAAATTATCAAGATATAAATTGCATAACAATTGCATAACAATGTATTAAGTCATGCACATTTATAAAATGCTGTTTAATTTGATAAAGCTAGATCCTGTCAGTTTTCATAAATTGCTTGCATATTTTCTGGTCTAGTTTAGTTTGAACTATTTATTTCACCTTACTCAAACAAGTTTTTGCAAGTTCATTAATCCTGCTGAATGTCTGGTTCAAATGAGTACTCACACCAAAAGATAGGAATGTGCAAAATCACAAGAAACTATCATTCCTGGCGGGAATCAAATCAATCAAATCAGCAACCTCGGGATTTGGGGACTAATGTGCACTAAGTAACCCCTTCACCACACCTCATTTTTGCAAATGATGTTTTCTCTGTAAGACTTATTTGGTATAATTATGCAAACATTTGCAGAATATTTTGCATGTTGCGTGGCTTACTGATTTCATGAAGAGGATTTATTCTAAGTTAGACCCCTAAATATTTTCCTAAGACCTTTCTGATAAATTAAGTACAATCAAATCAGTTGCTAATTGGAGGCAAACGCAGCACCATTTAATTACCAGGGGCGAACAAATCCCGCTTAGAGATAATTTGTTTTAGCCTAATGTAACGGGAAAGATAGTGATTTGTGCCTGATTTGCGATGTATGAATCTATCATCGAGAGTTTTTAGCGATGCCGTTGACAGACTATGTAAACAGAAATCCTAGAGAGCTTGAACCGGTTTGTGATTGAAATTGATTATTTTTCCATATTTATTCGGTTTGGGTTAAGTTTCACGAGGTGATTAGTGAAACAAGACACAGAAATTGATTACTGTCTGTTTGATTTGGTTTCTTTGGCTCCGAGTGCAAATGAAAACTTTTTTCAACCCCGGGATTAATTTTTATTTTCCGTAAAAAATGGTGAATTCATGTGTTTTAAAAAGCTGTTAAGTGTGTGATGAATGCAATGCTGTCTTTCTTGCTGTAGTGTTATTTGCTTTATTTGAACAAATTTCCTTTATTTCCACTCAGCAGTTGCTACATGTTGATGAAATTTGAGCCTCATTCAAATTTTCTTTATAATAGGGGAAAAAATTGAACAAAATTGATGTTACATTTCATATTACAAAATAGAAATTAATTGGTTTTGCTTTAAATAGGTTCTGGCCATGTGGTGTCTCTGCATGTAGGTTTTTTACAGTCTGGTTGGTTTGCTTTTAAAACAAAACATGTACATGCACTGGTATTGTCACAAGAAGGGATAAATCAGTATGCTTTAGACCCATGCTGATTCCAGGATGAATTATCAATGATTCTGTTACAGGAAACTTTAAGTAGTGCAAATGATTGGGACCTGTTATGGAACATCAAGTTTCAGTTTTTCATGAAGGGTGTTATATGATGCATTTCACTTCACCTGCATCTCTTTAGGTTGGTTTTCAGTGTGAGGTGTCTGCAGATCTTTAAGGTATGATTTCTGAAAAACTGCCTCACAAACCACATTCAGTGTGCCTTCTAAAAACCACATTCAGTGTGCCTTCTAAAAATGATTTCTCAGCTTTGTCATATGTGCTTTTCATTGTGTTTTCAGTAACTATAAAAAAGAAAAAGCAAAAAAACCAAAACAAAACAAGTACAACACAGCAATAATGTGAAAATGACAGTTTTATTTTTTAAAAGCTTGTTTTAAATTTTCTTTTCAGTCCTGAAGTAAGGTAGAGCCTGAAAAAGATCAAATTTTGTTCAGCCAAAGAAGTCTCCTATTTTCTATGACAACTTAACTGTCAAAGAAACGGTATTGTTTGATTCCAGCTTTGATTGGTCTCTGTTTAATTAACAGTTGACAAAAATTTCCTCAGAAACTGATTGTTCCATTCAATTGGATGGTCTCGATGTATTGCGTTAACAAGTCTCTCTGTGTTTATCCTCGGCTGATATTTAATTTCGGCCCTATTGTGTACCCTGCGAGGCTAAATAAACTCATATCATACAAAATTGATTTGTATTTTTCGAGAATGAAGTACTCATCTTTCTTTCTGTATCTTTACTCTAGGCGAAAATGTAAACGTTTTGAACACTGTGCAAGTTTACAGTTATTTCTAGAATCGCTTGGAATGATAAGATTAACAGTTCTAAAATACATAAAAACGTTTGTTGCAGGCAAATATCTTATTTATCTGTCAAACAGTAGCTAGAAACGTGTACAAACAAAACATGTTTGGAAGTAAATATTTCCTTTGTTCCTAAATGAACATTTGATTAAGATGTGTAAACTTTACACTGAGCACTTGTAAATACTTGCTAGAATTACTAAGAAAATAGATAAATGTTTTTTTTAGAAATATTTGATGATTAAATATTATGTTGACTGATGAAATGATACACATGCTTTTCTATTGGTTCTGCAAATAAAATGAAAAAAAAATATTACTATTGATCAGACAGGTAAGGTAATGTTTGCTGTTTCATAAAAAATAAAAAATGAAAAATAACACTATTATTATTGTAATAACATCTCACTTTTTTTTTTGGTCAAGCAAATGTTCAGTTTAAAATTGCACCAGAAATTTTGTAAATTTTAGTAACATATGAAAGAGGGAACAAAAGGATTTTTTTATGAGTAACATACAATGTGCAGTTACCACAATGATTGTCAGATGGATGTCATAGTAAACATGATATAGTAGAAATATGATCATCAGAATAACAGTAGAACAAAATTATGCTGTACCACTTAAACTTTCTTTGGCCCCCCTCAAACCCTTTTGATTAAATCAATTTGGTAAAAAATGCCATTCTGTGAGAAAAAAAGTCCAGTTTGCCACTGATTTGAGAAATATCTATTTGACTTTATTATTTTACTTTTTATAAGGAAGTCCAGTTTTCTTCACTAACATTATAGAGAACATTCAGTTACTCATAATTTATGCTACAGTAATTTTTGTGCATTATTTTTTACAGTGAGCCAAAGCAGAGAGTGGAGGAAGACAGGGGAAGAGAACCTGTGATAGTAAAAGAGAAGAAACCAAGGTCTTCAAGATCACCAAAAGCTTCCCCTAAACATTCTCCAAAATCCTCACCCAAGTCTTCCAGAAGAAGTCTAAGTAAGTTCAAGTTGCATTTTGACATATGAATAGTATTATCTTTTGAGAGTATACTTAGTGAATTACATGCTATGCAAGATCTGTATTTTCTAAGTTCATGGCAATGAAATACTTTCCATTTTATGAAAAGTAAATGTCATTTTGAATTATTTTACCAGAAAGTGTTAAAACTTTCAATTACTTAATCTTTACTAATTTGTTTTTGTATCTATCTACAGCATTAAAATTTGATTATATATGTAAAATTTTGCATTTCCATTTTGATTGTTGCCTTCCTTGACCAATTGGGTTGCTTTTAGATTTTGAAGAGATGTGAATGAAATTTGGACCATATGTACAGTTTTGCATGGAGTTTTCAGCTTTAACTTATGTTGACCATCGTCCTTGTTGTCTCAACTTAAGCACTGAAACTTAAGATTTTGTAGACATTTCTTTCTTGTTTCAGATTTTTCAGGTGAAAGAAGGTCAGGTTCTCAGGATGGTACAGAGCCTCTGGCAAATATGGAGAGACCTTCCTACCAGTTTCCAAATATGAGTCCACCACTACGAGGCTTCTATGGCCATCCCTTTGGTGCTAGTCCTTACTTGCCTTATACAGGCAGCCTGCTGTCTGGAAATTACCCCAGTCTGTCCACAAACTTTACAAATCCATTGTTACATTCTACTGCACTCCATCCACCATCAGCACTTCAAAGACCTATGTCATCTCCAGCTCTAAATGCAAGTATGCCAGGAAGTTCTGGGCTACAAGAACGTCCTCTTTCACAGTCAGTGTCTGTTCCCACAATGGGAGGGGCAGCAAATTTAAACACATCAGCAGCAGCAGAAAGGCCAAGTACAACAACAGCAACAGGTGCTACTGGAGGTCAAAGTTCACAGTCTTCTCCAGACTCAGGACTTGGTGCAAGTGCAAATTTCTCAGGATATTATCGGCATTACTTCCCTACCCAGAGAATTGGGCAGACATCTTTGTTGCCTGATCCACCATTTTTAACATCTGGATCATCAAGATTACAGGCAGGCACAGGACCCAGTCTAGATTTTGACCAGAACAGAAATATAACAAGTCTTTTGAATGAAATAGATGCCCAGAGGCAGGAAGCCAGAAGGGTAGGCCTACAATTTTCATTTTCAGCATCATAGCTAACCTTTGCCCGTCTTACATAGGAAGAAGAAGTATGTAAAATTTTAAATCTGAACTGAAACTTCCTTATATACTGAGAAATGTTTATCTTTAGTGAAACTATAATTTTTGTATTGATTAAAGCGACTGACTCACAGATGGGCTGATGATGAAAAAAAGGAAAATGTTCGTACATCCTGAAATTTTTGCTGCAATTGTGAAGAACATATTTAAACTAAGTTACTGATTCATTTTTTGATACAGAAAAACATCAAAATATAAAGTTTTACATACTTTTATCGGTAAAAAATTTACCCCGTTAGTCACGGGATAGATACTTTAGTTATAACATTAATTTTGACGCATCCTAACAAGTAGGCGCTGTGGCTCAGTGATCTAAATCGTCGCTCTATATTTAACTGACCAAAAGGTCGTGGGTTCGAATCCTGGTTATGTCAAAACTTTTTTTTTCAGTTTTCATGGTGTATAGAAGCATAATATTATGTTTTTTCCATAGTTTATTAAATTCTCTTAAATTTTAAAGAAAAAAAATTTCAGCAAAATTCTGTGAGTCAGTCGCTTTAAACAGTCTGTGCAACATTACCTCCTACTTCCTTTTTAGATTTTTTTATCAGTTTAAAAAAGCTGATAGAAAGATAACCTTGACCATTGTAAGGATTGTGGCAGTTGGACACTGTTGTACCTTGTAATCATACTGGTTGTGAGACAGTTGTAAATTCTAAGAAATTGCAGGACATTGTTTGTGAGAACTTTTCAGTAGTAACAGAAAATTAGTCTTTGATTAAATGTCAGTTTAGTCCAGTGCACTGATCATAGAAAAAATACATTTGAAATATAATGACTAGGTATCTGTAAGGTATAATGACTGGATTTGTATTTGAAAGTTTTTCAGACTGTTTTTTTTTTCCCTTTTGTTGAAAAACATAGCAAAAAGTTGAGTTTAAAAAACTGAAACAGTCTGTTAGCTTCCTTCCCTTTGGTCAATGTGAAATTTTGAGTCATGCTAGATATGTAGTCACAATTTGTGTAGTATGTGAAATGAATGTAGTGTTATTAATAATTGTTCCGTAGAGTTTAGGCATCAGTGTAGCAATCAAATATCTATTGTCTTTCAGCTTAAAAATGAACTACAGATGAAAGAAACAGAGATAGAGACACTGAAATTAACACTCAAAGCTAAAGATGTAGACCAGAATACAGACACAAATGCACAGAAAGCTGCAGGTAAGGTCAAATGTAAGGTACATGAAAACTGACTCAAAAAACTGGAAAAAAAGCAGACCAGTATATTGACACAGTAAAAGTCAAACTGGCTGAAGTTAAGTTCTAGTTAAAGAAACTTAAAAATGACTCTCGAAGTCAAGATAAAGGTTCAGACTAGAATACAGACATTACTAAAGAAGTGTCCCCAGTATTTAAACCATCATTGGGCATTGCCCCCCCCCCCCCCTTCCCCCAGAGGAATATCACCTCCCCTCCCCCCAAGAGGCAATATTCCCCCACCCGCCCACACACACACACAAGTAGAAATATTACAAAGACCAATATAGGCTTTCTGCTGAGTGACCAGTTTTATTATTGAAAAAAAAGGAAACACTCTAAGTTAACACGTTTCTTCATAAAGAAGTTTCACAAATATCATATGCTTATTCATTTTGCTTTCAGAGAATGTTAATTTGCAGTAATTCCTTTCAAATTAAAGTATATTAATAGCAGATTATTCCTAAGTTTATGTTCTATATTAGAATGAACAAAACATTCAAGAATCTAAAAATGAGACATTTTCTAGCATTACAAAATCTTAAACATTTTATTAAACAATACCCAGTTTTTCATGTGTAATACATATTCGGGTGGTGGGGGATGGGGTGTTTCAAATGTCCATGGTAATATTTCTACTGGGGGGCAAATGTCCAACACGATATTTCATCCAGGGAGCAAATGTCCAGTAACACATTTAAAGACTCGGCAAATTTCCTGGATTCTCGAAAATAGACTGTCAAAGCTAAAGGTATAAACCAGAATACAGACATAACAAAGAACATAAAGCGGTAGGTAAAATCTAATGTAAGATGCATGAAAATAGACTGTCAAAGCTAAAGGTATAGACCAGAATACAGACATAACAAAGAACATAAAGCTGTAGGTTAAATCTAATGTAAGATGCATGAAAATAGTCTGTCAAAGCTAAAGGTATAGACTAGAATACAGACATAACAAAGAACATAAAGGGGTAGGTAAGATCTAATGTAAGATACGTGAAAATTGACTGTCAAAGCTAAAGGTATAGACCAGAATACAGACATAACAAAGAACATAAAGCTGTAGGTAAGATCTAATGTAAGATACGTGAAAATAGACTGTCAAAGCTAAAGGTATAGACCAGAATACAGACATAACAAAGAACATAAAGCTGTAGGTAAGATCTAGTGAAAGATACGTGAAAATTGACTGTCAAAGCTAAAGGTGTGGACCAGAATACAGACATAAAAATTGAACATAAAGCTTTAGGTAAGATTTGGTGTAGTTATAGAAATTGACTCTCAGAGATAAAGGTTCAGACTAGAATACAGACATAACAAATGAACATAAAGCTGTAGGTAAGATCTGGTGTACGATACGTGAAAATAGACTGTCAAAGCTAAAGGTGTAGACCAGAATACAGACATAACAAAGAACATAAGCTGCAGGTAAGATTTGGTGTAAGATGTGTGAAAATAGACTGTCAAAGCTGAAGTTTAGACCAGATTACAGACATAACAGATGAACAAAAATCTATGTAAAATCTGGTATAATATACATGAAAACAGACTCTTAAGGATTAGATAAGAAGTACACCTAGAGGAACAAAATATGTCGCTTGAAAATAAAGCCGTTTCAGAGTGTCTGAAGTTGTGAAAGATAGTATGAAATTAATATGACATCAGTATCTTCTTTGAAGTTGAGAATAATCATGTTTGATGTATGAAATTGCTTTTTTCTTATTTGATGAATATTTCAAGGCAATGATTTCATGTTTTGATTGAAAAGTTTAAGGAACCTATTCATCAAAATATGATATACAGCAAGGCATATTGATTGACAGAAAATCTGACGTGCAATAACTCACGATCAGGTATAGCGACAATCTACCCCTCATCTCTGCGTATTGATTTCTCGCAGACTAATTGTACAGCCAATCATCTTGTATTGTGAAGCAATATTTCACTTTGAAGTTTGGCCGCAGCTTATGTAAACATAATTCCTGATGGGAAATAGTTTTCCTGGCATATTCTGTTCCCCAGCATGTCTCCGGGATTAGACTGTGTAAATTACAAACGAGGAAGAAAGAGGTGGCCCACAAGATGACATTTCCTGAAAGGTTTTCCTGTATGAAACAAACCAGACAGTTATTAATTTGTAGAAGCACGGGAACTTACATTTGCTGTAAATTTGTTATATTTTAAAGGGGATACAGTTTTTTATTAGGGAGGGAGCGTTTTTTTTATTTAGCAGATAATATATCAATTCAGACAATTCTTATACCATAAATAATTATATTAAGGAATGTATCAGTTTTAAATTTAAAATGTTTTCTTGAATATGACATTTTTATTCTTTGATATTGTTGATATGAAATGCTGTACCTGTGATCTGATATTTTCTTTAAAAAATTCCTGCATTTTTGAAAAGAGTCATGTTGTTTTCACTAGATTTTCACTTCTTTTCCAAAAGCATATTTATCTTACAAAGTCATTTTATACTCATTTGAGATCTCAGAAAATGAATTAAATTGAAATAATGAATGACTTTAAAAAAAAAAAAATTACTCTGAGTAAATTCTTTGAAGTCCATGGACTTCCAGATAATTTTTCAGTATGTTGAAGAGTTGAACATAATGTTTTCTGTGGTAATGTTTAACACTTTGGCTATTCTAATGACTTGCCATATAATAATTTATTTTACTTGCTCATAAAGGGGTTTCTAATCTGTAGTATTTGAGGAGTTTTATTGACCTAAGTTCAACAGAACATGCTGAATATCCCTTATGGAAGAAATTTATTAATTTTAAAATTGAAAAAAATAAAATAATGGGTTTTCGATGATGATCATTGTAATCTGTATGGCTCGAAAATGGTACCAAAGCCTTTGAAACTTTGACTACTGTCTCAGTAGACACTCGCTTATATTAACAAATTGTCGGATTATATTTTTTAAAAACTGTTATCTGTACAGGCAATGAAGTAAAATCATATGAAAATATCATGTTCAGATTGATAAAATCCGTTTGATTACTTTCAGAACAATTTTTTTTTTTCGCATTCAGATACGATATTTGATCAGTATCGTGCAGTGTGATTTACATTTTAATATCAATTTAATTTTCCTCATATTGAGCTGTTAATTGTCAGAGACAAAGGATTTATATGGGCTTTGATAACATGAAAGCGAATAACAACGAGTAAATTAAAGTAATGCGTCACCTTATCTACATACTTGATCAATTTCATATTCGTATTACCAAAATAAAACTTCAAAGTCTCTCTTTCATCAAAACTGAGACAAAAGGTTTATGCATAGATAATGCGGAAATAAAACAAGGCGTGAGGATTTTTTATATCACCATAGGTGGCCTGTTTTGAATTTTGTTGTTATTTTTACCGTTAGTATATTTCTACACTTCTGATGGAAACAGTGAAGACATACAACTGATGCTAAACAGACGAGTGGCAAACTCATATGTATGCACAATAGTTAGTGTTATAATATTTTCAAAGAAAAATTATTATACAAGAGTGTAGTGACATTAAAATGTCTTATTTTTGACTGACTGTTTACACTTGCTTTTTCTCAGTTTTGTTTTCATTGCTTTCAGTAAACAAAAGAGAAGGTTACTTCAGATTTCCTAAAATGAGTTTTGAACTTGGAGAATTCATTTTACTAGGAAAAATTATTGAAATTTGACAAATGTCTGTCAGCTTTATACTTGACCATTTATAATTTAGTCCTGTCAGTTTCTAAATCTTTAACTGTAATTTTCAGCTCCAAAGAATTAATGTTACACAGTTAATTATCACTGGAACTAGAAATGTCGACTTTAGGAGGGGCCAATTAACTATTTCTTTTAGCACATAAAATCAGTAAAAGCAAATTTAAGAAGCCCCAAGCTTAAAAAACACTTAGGAACAACTTAAAGTAACATTACTGAAATAATTATTTGATCTGCAGGGACTGTGTGGTAATCTTTTCTCTTTTTTTGTTCAAAATATTAGAAAATGCTACATTAAGGAATTTCCTGGAAGAAAGTCCTGTTAATGAAGTTGAGTAAAATGTGAAAGAAATATTTGAAATTTGAATGAAGTATTTAATATGTTAATATTAGATGCAGATCAAAGAAATGATAAATTTTCATTTAATATACACGTCTTTCTTATCATAGTTAAACAACACTAGACTTTGTTCCTTGCTGTATGCATTTTGGATACACAATGGAGATATGTGTAGTATAAATGCAGGATTCTGGCTTCATAAAGTCATGCCGTACATCTAATATCACACTTTTGTTAATATATAAATAACTAGCAGTGATGGTGATACAGATATTGTTAACCCCAGAAATGTATTAACACCTGAGCCAGGAGGCAAGGGTTTTCAATACATTTCAGTAGTTGACAATATCCATATCACCCTCACTGCCATGTGTTATTAGCTCACCTGAGCACAAAGTGCTCAAGGTGAGCTTTTGTGATCGCCTGATGTCCGTCGTCCATCCGTGCGTGCGTCGTCAACTTTTTCTTCAAACAACTTCTTCTCCTGAACTGCTGGGCAAATCTTGCTGGAACTTGGCAGGAATGTTACTTGCATGAAGCTTTACAAAAATTGTTCAAATGGTTCAGGTCTATTGCATTTCTAGGCCACAGGAGCTAAAAATAGATTTTCAAAGTTGGAACTTAAAAAATCTTCTTCTCCAGACCTACAAGGCCTGGAGCTTAGATATTTGGTATGAAGCATCATCAGGTGGACCTTTACCAAGTTTGTTCAAATCATGACCCCTGGGTCAAAAATGGCCCTGCCCCAGGGGTCACTAGTTTTACATAGAGTTATATAGGAAAAACTTTAAAAATCTTCTTGTCTGAAACCACAAGGCCTAGAGTTTAGATATTTGGTGTGCAGCATTGTCCAGTGGACCTCTACCAAGTTTGTTCAAATCATGGCTCCTGGGTCAAAAATGGCCCAGCCCTTGGGGTCAAATGTTTTATATAGAGTTATATAGCAAAATCTTATTGTCAGAAACCGCAAGGCGTAGAGTTTAGATATTTGGTGTGCAGCATTGTCTAGTGGACCTCTATCAAGTTTGTTCAAATTATGTCCCTTGGGTCAAAATTGGCCACGCCCCAGAGTTCTATTGATTTACATATAGTTATATAGGAAAAACATGAAAAATCATTTTTCTCCGAAACTAATAGGACTAGACCTTAGATATTTGGTGTGGAGTATTGTGTTGAGAACCTTCACCAGTAATCTTTATATGTTGGCCCCGGGGTCAAAATTGGCCCCACCATGGGGGCCCTTAATATGTAAAAAAGGCAATCTTTAAAAATCTTCTTACTGGAAACCTCAATGCCCACAGCTTAGATATTTGGTATGCAGCATTGTCTAGTGGATGTCTATCAAGTTTGTTCATATTATGTCCCCTAGGTCAAAATGGATTCTCTTGGTTTACGTATAGTTATATAGGAAAAACATGAAAAATCATTTTTCTCCGAAACTAATAGGACTAGACCTTAGATATTTAGTGTGGAGTATTGTGTTGAGAACCTTTACCAGTATTGTTAAATGTTGGCCACGGGGTCAAAATTATCCCCACCCCGGGGGCCCTTAATATGTAAAAAAGGCAATCTTTAAAAATCTTCTTACTGGAAACCTCAATGCCTACAGCTTAGATATTTGGATGCAGCATTGTCTAGTGGACCTCTACCTTGTTTGTTTGAAAAATGTCACTGGGGTCACTATTGGCGCCACCCGAGGGGTCATAAGTTTTAAATAGCAGTATAGTAGAAAATCTTTAAAAATCTTCTTGTCTGAAACCACAAGGCCTAGAATTTTAAAATTTGGCATGAAGCAAGCTTTATCAAGCTTTTTGAAATTATTAGATTAGGTTAAAGGTCATGGAGGCTGAAAATAGATTTATCTACTGTACCTCATAGAGCCTTCATTTATAGACCAATATCTTTGATATTCAGTATATAGGTTCCTTGCATGGACGTCTACCCATGGGTAGGGTTTGAGGTCACTGGGTCAAGGTCAAGGTCACCATAGCTTATAATAGATATTTCTACTTTCTGTCATAGAGCCTTTATTTATTGACTGATATTTTACATATTTGGTTTGTAGGCACTTACATATTTTCAATTAAAAAATGAAATACTGCTTAGCAGCAAGCCTACAGCCAAAGTACTCAGATGAGTGATCCAGGGCCATCATGGCCCTCTTGTTTATTTTATTATACTGAAAAAAAATAGCAAAGCAACAGTTAAGGACGAAGCGACAAGGACATACTCAGTAACAAACAGATATTTGCATATCGTCACATTGTAATAAGCGCCTAGTGATCCAGATGTCAAAATTGCCTATACATAAACCACTGAAAATAGTGGGCATGTCTAATACGCAAGAGGACAACACTGCACATGTGATATTCAAAAATAACACGCGGGTAATATTAAAAAAACACGGAAGTAATATTAAAAAAACACGGAAGTGCATGGAAAATAGACAAATTATTCCATTTTGACAGATAGGAAATTGACATTAGGTATAATAACTATATTTATCTCATGATAAACATTGTTCCAAATGAAATACATTAATTATATAACCATTATGAATTTCTTTATGTTACATGTGTAATATGATGCACAATATTCTGCATTTTTTTCTTGCTACAAATTTATTGTTGATTTTTACTGTCATTTTATACTAGATTTGTTAACATATTGCAGTTTTGTTTTGATAAAGAATGTACCACTTCAGTTATATCCAGTAATTTTAAAAATTTGTCTGAACGATTTTTGGGCACATGTTTTGTCATAGCCATATTTCCGTATAGTTAAAGTGAAAATAACTAAATTCCTTTTATGGTTGTTTTAGTCATGAGATAAAAGAATCTGTCATTCATTTACATTACATATAAGATTTTATTTAAATTATCGAAAAGGCACTCTTAATACCATTGTCCCTGAACAAAAGTTTGTATGAAATGTAAACTGATGTCAGATCCTATATATATATCTATAATATATATCTAAATATATATACTATATTCACATACAGATCTGGTTGAGGAAGTGTACGCTGCACAGAAGAAGCGTGATGAGGCAACGGTTGCCAGGATGAGGATTGCTAATGAAGAAAGAGATGACATACTGCAGCGTTTACATCACCTTGAGGCCAGACTCGATTCACACAGGTACAGTGTTGATTTTTCGTTTTTCACTGAAAGTTATTTTTGTGGCGATGATTATATCACTTTCCTATTAGAATATCCATTTACCGTAAGAGTATTTATTGGATACGAAAAAACAAAAATGAAATAATTTGTTTTCCTGAGTTATATGAAGTTCTGTATTAAATACTTCTTGTATATACTTGTAGGGATGAGACTTCTCTACTCTTTGATCGGTCAGAACTTGACATACAGTTAGATGATGAACAGGTCGATAGTGAGGTAAATATTTAGAATCATAGAACTATTGTCTTTCCAGTCTGTTGTGCTTTTCTACATTCATATATGAGAAAGTTCATTGTAGTCGATGACTTCATAACTGCAACTGTCCTAGAGTTTTGAGTCATCTAAAATGTGACATTTTTCTTTGAAAATAAAGTTGTTAGAATTTCATTTTAGGAAGATGGTAAAAAAATGAAATGTGGTATTATTCCAATTCTTTGCAAAAGTTAATCACCAAGTTGTGAAAAAAGACAGTGTACTTATTCCTATAATACATGTAATTGGACTGGTACATGAACAATACAGGTTTGTTGTCCAATTTCATGTTAAATTTCAGTTACAGAAACCATTTAATACATGTAAAAAGCATTGTAATGCACAGTCTGGGTAATTTTCTTTTTATTACAGGTTCTTGAAATTTATTTTCGTTCCCAGTAACAGGAAGGTTTACACCCTTTCTAAAGAATCATTGAATATTCATTTTTTGTTTATTTATAGAAATGTTTGAAGATCATTTCTTTTATACCTAAAAAGTTTATTTAGTGTTTGTAAGGGCTCTGAAGTTCTTTATATTCTCATCAATAATTTTGAAAGAACACCCAAACTAAAAAGTTATTCAGGAAAAAGATATGTAGCAAAATACATAAGATTTCAACAGTTGGTGCAGTAAAAGCTCAAGTGGTCTGGTTATTTAAAAGGTTTCACTGTTATAGCACTAAATCCGCCACATTTGCAAGGAACTCTTTTCAGGTGCATTCTGTTTTTGGAGGGTGAAAATCGTTTAGACCTAGACGTTTCACTCTAGTTAAATACAATTTGCTCATACAAATTATTAAAGTGCATGAACAAAAGATTGTCTCGTTTAGAGGAAGGCAAAAAACAGCCCATAGTTTTGTTAAAATTGTTGCTTTTTATGTTTTGAAAACACTCGTTCAAAAACATTCTTTCAATTTAGATTACATCGATTAAATGAAAACAAAGTGCAACAGAAACGTCATGCATGTGAATTTTTATCGACAATGCTTTTTAAACTTTTTAGAAATAATTACAGTGGGCATATTTGGCTCATTGATTATCAAGTTGATTTAAAAGAGATTAAAGGCGGGTATTAAAAAATACTATTTATATAGAAGGTATTTGATGTAGAGTAACTTTTTTTTGTGTCATTTCTGGCATTTGTCTTTTGTCACATAGACCATTTTTATGCCTCCGAAGGGAGGGCATATTGTTTTTGGTCGGTCTGTCTGTCTGACCATAACACGGAAGGCCTTTGACTTACAGCCTCCAAACTTCACAGGTGCATGCACCTTAATGAGCTCTGCCCACCACACCCACTTAGAGGTCACATGATCAAAGGTCAATCCCCCCCCCCCCTAACTACCATGTTTCTGACAGTGTTTCTGTCAGCCTTGCTAATAACATCCTGGATTAATGATACTAGAACATATTTTCAGATTGATTTTCTGCAATGACCTTTTGCCAAGGTAGAGATCAGAGATTGTGTTAAGTGTATGTTTCCAGATCAGCCAGTATAACTATTAAATTTGAATTTATGGAAACTTTGTATTTGAACACAGTCAAACGAATCATAATAAAATGAAAGTCTGGTGTTCTATGAAAACATTTTTTCATTCTTTTCAGTCTTTTTGCTCTGAACTAATGATGCAATAAAAAAAAATGTGATTCAACAAAGAGATTGTCAGGTTTGTCACCCATTCGCAACCTGTGCTGCAGCTGTATTTTCTAGAAGTGGCAATTCTTAAGTTAAAGTCGTGATATAGAGGAGCACTATGTGGTATTTAGTAAAACATATCTACAGCAGCTTTACTCATAAGATTAATTCTTCTGATTTTGGCATTTGAATCTTGTGAAATAGTTAAAACTGCATAAATTCCTCATGTATATTACAAATTTTACAGAAGATGTAACTAATGTTCTTTACAGGACATGAATTTGTTGTTATCAAGGCTGGACTCCCCGTCTTCCGGAGATAATGAAGCGGCAGCGTTCGTGAAGAAGGTAGAGGCAATGAGACTGAAACAGAGGGAGATCACTCAGGAAGAAATGCAGATTGTAATGGAACAAAGAGATGTTGCCCTCGCAAAGGTACTGACTATACAAGCTGTTTTTAGTAGTTATCTCCCTTTCTTATGTAATTTCTATATATGAGAAACCCTTAAAGAAGCACATTTCTTCTTATAACATTCTTAGATTTTAGAATTTCAGTGACTTTTGTTCGATATTTGTTTCACAGAGGATTCATGAATGGTGAATTGTGATGTATGCAACTTAGACCAGAGGTATTTTTATGATGTTTTACAAAGTATAATGCACTTACCATTTAATTTTAAGGCATTTGTTAAACTGTCATAGAAAAGAAATGCAGTAAGAAATGGAAACATTCAGTGTTTGTGTGTCATTTATGGTGATGGCTTCAGTTTAATCACAAACTAGAATGAACAGAGAAAACTATGGAAGTAAAAAAATGGAGTGCATTTTGTATAACTGAATTATTTGCATGTTTCAGTGTCGGAAATTGGAGGATGAGTTACTACGTTACCAGCGGGAGAGTGAGGCTGACGGTGGTATGGACAGATCTCTGAAGGTGAGTCAGTTCACATCTTTGTCTGCCATCTTTTGCTAAACAGTAGGAAGCAGCGTATGTCAAGCAATTTTCTTGTTCCTCCTTGTGAAAGATTTTCTGGAATCTTTGGCATAATATTGACTTGCATGTGAAAATTGACATTTTTTTTGCTGTCATACATAATCTAAGGGTCACAAACCAGGGTAAAAGTAATGATCGTTGATTTAACTTTAGCTTCATAATTTTATTAAATTGAACAAGTGTTCTTGACACTTTTGTGAAATTTTATCATTGTGAGGAAAATTGCTGATTCATATGCTGGGTAAACCAGCTGAAGGTTAAGGTCATATTATAGAGATTTATTATAATCAGAAGGGACAAATATCCCAAGAATTCTCTTTGTGATTATTTTTGATACAAAAATTCATTTGTCATGACAGATTTGCCATGCTCTCTTATTGTCAAGGAGTATTTACCGATAGCTTATAAGTATCCTCTTTTGTTTTGAGAGGACGTAATTTTAATATGCCTAGATTTTCGGTATTACAGATATGTCAGAGCATTACATTAAAATATTTGATATTCATGATTATTTTAAGGCCGTTTAGCTATAAAAATGTATTTTATCAAAAAACGAAGCATTAAATATTTTGATCAAAGAGAAAATCTAGCTCTGTTTCTTATGAGGGTGTGTATGTGAACAATGGTGAAAAATTGAGTAAGATAAGGTTAAAAAACTATAGTTTGGTTTCCCTACCTTGCCAATGGTTTCATTTTTATTTATTGATTTGTGTTTGATTTTTGTTTTGCTTGATTTGAAATTTTAAATTGAATAAAACTAAGTGGGTTAAAATTGAAAAAGTGAGTGACCAGCTTTACTTTTATGCAAAAAAATGAAGTTTCCTGTTACGGTAAAATAAAATTTGGATTATACAAATAACATCAGAAGGTTGTCTCTAATTTTCACAAGACTTTGACAAAAAATTAAAGATTAAATGAAAAATAAAAAACAACAAATCATTATACAGTAAAGCAGACTTCAGCCATCATGTTCATTTGTAGTGTTTGCAGCTTATGTTCTTCTGTAATTGCACTTCTAACTCGTTAGACTTTTATCATTCATAACTAAGAAATTACTTCTGAAAGAGAACTTTGTCTGTTATTTTATTGACAATTGAAATTTAGATTAAATTCAGCAGTTTTATGATACGATGATTAGAAACCTTTGACCTATCCTATAAAAAAGTAATTTGAAGATAATGTGCCTATGTATAGGTGCCCTCTCTTATAGGAAGACGATCATTAAGTATAAATGATGCTTCATGTTTGGAATGTCGTAATAAGTAATGCTTTGATTTCATCTTTGTATAGACTGAAGCAATAAATATAAGATTTGCACCCAGTCCTCCACCAGAACCGGTGTTGCGGTGAGTCATGCACAAGTGCTTGGTGCTTAGGATATGCACATGTGTTGGGTGCAAAGAGTATGCATAGTTGTTAGGTGTTGAGGGTATGTTTGTGTGATACCAGTAGGTGTTATGGATCTCCAGTTATTTTAGGTAAATGGCTTGGGCAGTAGCGTTAGCATCAGGCATGTACTAAATGTAAGTTATAGTGAAAGATACTGTGGAGGCTAACAAATAGCATGTGAAAAGATTGAACCAGATGTTTGCCAGTTGTAGAAGATTTTTAATATTCTGAAATAGTCTACAGTCTTTGAATATTACTGTCTGACAGTACTTTCGAGTATATTGTTGCATTAAGGTTTTATTGAATGGATTGATAAATCAAACTCCTGTGTGACACAGATTTAGCAGACGCACTTTATGATGGTTGAAGCATGCCTATATTGTAATGTATAAGGAATTGCTGGTACACATTATACAGGGTGTTGCCACATCAGTTAAATTGTGATGACAGAGCAGAAACAATTCCAATAACTTGTTGTCTATGTTTGATATAAGTAGTTCTATAAATTCAGAATTGGCATTTTGAACCATGATAAATTCAGGCCATTTATTTGAAGCTACATAATGTGCTAAATTTAGCAAAATACTTTTGCTAGCAGACTGTAGGGGAATATATCTTATCTATACATGTATGAATTTGCACTATACCTTGATTCACTGAAATACCTTCCTATTTCCTGGCTTCCTGTTTAAAACCACTGTCAGAATTTGCCTCATTGCATGTGATTTGTAAGGAAAAGTTTTAACCCTAGGAACTTAACCATCTCTTGAATATTCCATGAGTAATATGCCCAAGAATACACTGAATATTCAAAACATGATTTTCCTGTGTTATGAAATATATTTAAAGATGAAAAGTAGTTCCAGCCTGTGGAGGTCACATGATTTTCAGAGGAAGTCACTTATGAGAGTGAAGAGGGTTTAAGCAAAGACTGAACATAATGTTGAATCCATAGGAAAATAATAATTTGGTTGACAAGGTTTTTATAAGCTTGGAAGAGTAAATTGTAGCCATTTTGACTTCAAACAATACAGTACCTTCAGAAGTTTTATATACCATATTTGGTAAAAAGTTTGCATCCTGTTTCTAGATAAGCAGTAACTGCCGGCATTGTGGTCTTTCACTTGGAGGTTGTTGGATCAAGCCCCTGTGGTAATCCGCCTCTTACTGTGATAATGAAGTTTCTTACAAAAATTATTAAATAAATGCGTCTTTATATAAAATTCATACTTTCAATTTTTTTTTCCAAGAATAACTACTCCCTTTCTTTACCAAAATGCTGTGTTGTTTGTTAGACAGAATGAAAGTTGAGATTGGAAATAGCTAACACATGAAAGAACAAGAAAATTTCATTCAACATGAAATGAACATGCAGCAACCATTTAAGTTGTTAAGGATTTTAATAAGTTTAACCATACATTTTGAAAAGAAAATATTATTTTAGTTTGTGTGTTTATGATATTTTACCGCTAAATTACTTGAAAATTACTTCAAAGTACTGGGAAAAGGTTTATAAAAATAAATCAGACAATTTCAAAATAGGTTTATATAAGTTATTATGCTTACATGGAGATTCAAATTTTAATGAGACCACAAAGTGTTTTGTATAAACGTGTTTGTTTTAGAGATTAAAAACCTTGTGAGAATCTTGTTAGACATCGTGAAGCATGTTCTGCCAGGTCCTTTCGAGGGTCTATAAGTCTTACATTGATGTTTAAATATTTGTTTTTTTGGAAAGCGAAGTTTTGCCGAGCTATTTGACAAAAGGCTATGTTTAGCCACTTTTCTTTTCGATCCATGTGCAAACAAACACGCATTAACGGAATAGAGTTCTGCATTAATTAAGGTACAATTTTTGAAAGGTTTGGAGTAATTGGGAACAATTATTGCCGTCAATAGACGTTGTTTGTCTCTGTTTTGAAGGTTATTTGAAGATTTATCCCAACAGAATGTAGGAGTGTTGATTTTTATTAGGCCATCACTCTTACTATGCAAATTTACTTAAGGTTTGAGTTGTGAATACATCTTAAAATCAAACATTATATGTCAACACCAAATTATGACAGTTTAAATATGTCTGTGTGAATTTTTCAGCTAAAATTACGCTTTAATTAGGTCTTCAAGTAAAGCCATTGCCGGGTGGTCAACGGGAGAACATTTCTATAATAGTGAAGTCACAAATTTTTAGTGAATGAATTCATTGAGAGAATTAATATTCTTTTTCACAATGAAAATTATTGTTGTAACATCGACAGATATCAACTTATATGTAAACACAAGGGTTATCTTGGCCCTATATGCACAGGATCTTGGGTAAATTTATACAGTGCTCTAATTCAACTACCTGATGAACACTCAAATCTCTTATTGTGGTACTATTTAGAGATAGTAATGTTTGAATTTATATCAATTTATCAAATATTTAAAAACACACACTTCTTTGTTTACATTTAGAAGTGAAAATTGGTTGCTATATTCTGAGATATGGCCATGGATGATGAAAATTCTGATTTTGTTTGAAATGTCTGAAATTATTACATATTTTGATAAGTCCACACATTCATGGTAACCTGTAGTTCTCACAGCTTATATTTCCTACACACAGTGTCTGTAATTTACAGTTTTGAGCAGATCTTGTCAAACTGCTGATTGCCTCCTGCTGTTGTCAATTCACCACATAAATTTCACACCTTTGCAAAGATGTTTGGATTACATATAATAGACTCAGTTGTCTCTTGTAAAGATATATCTAGGGGAAAAAAAATTAAGTGGTGCTTTTTAGAAATTTTACCAAGTACTTGAGTATGTTTTTGGTAACTGATGCTCAGATGTTTGATCGAGTACTCAGTTAACTGGTTACTGAGTGCCATCCCTCAAAAAAAGTAGTCACATTCAAATTTCATCTGATCATCACTGAAACTTACTTTAGCAGCTGCTCCACGTCACATGACAAACTGTTGAATTTTCAGATTGCAGACATCTATTCTTTGGCATTAAAAGTTCAGTTCTCTATGTAGAAATATTGTTTTGAGTATTAAAATAATAGATTTAAATGTTGATATTTTACCAGTCTAAGGTTTTGTAACAGTGGAATTAATGTTAGAGGTTGTGGACTTTACTCAATAAGTTGCTGATATAAGTTTCCAGATTCTAGATCAGTTCCAAAATCTATACTTCTTAAAATACAGTAAATTTCTACTACAGAAATGTTATGAAAACCACTTTTCATTTCAGAGTCAAAATGAATTGAACAAGTGTAAAGAACCAGTGTCTAAAGTTTATAACAAAAAGGGTTTGCTGTAAAGACTTTTTTGTCATCAGAGACCATTTTTTATTGGTCTTATAAGTGAAACTTTACTGTACATATAATTCTAACAATTTGTCGATGATTATGGTAAGTTTCACCAGCAGCTGGTGTAGGTTTGTTTGGAACTATACCTTTGAAGATAGCCTTCTTGCCTTTAGGATGCAGAGCTCTGTTACCAATATGAACAGTTCATCAAGATCTGCTTACCAAGAAAAACTGTTCTATACCACTGCAATAAACATTGTGGGTGTAAAACTGGTAAGAACTGATTCCAACTGTCTGCCTGTATGTCAGTTAAGACTGCGTCTTTTCCACTAGTCTTGGTGTCTAGTTCTCTGTCTACATCATTATCCAAAAGACATCTCAAGTTTGCTTTTCAAGAAAATTGTAATATTTAGTACACGTAATTGTTTATCAATTCGTAATCAATCTGGTATGCCTGGACTTCAATGGTTCATGGTTTGGTTATGTTGGTTATACATCTTTTGTTGTGGTTGCAACAAATTCATGGAATCCTCATGTAACATCTGTATATCCGTTATATTGGATCCGTTGGATGAAAATCTAATCTGTGCCTTTAAAAGCTTGCAGCTGATTGGTCAGTTTAGATAGCTGTTAGGTTACCTGGGAGATTGGAGGGTCGCACATGTACACCTGTATTTGTTTTAGACTTTGTGAAATGTCACATAGATTACAGCCAGATAGCACAGATTGAAGTTAAGTTACTATTGCGGACTTTGCCAGGCTTGATAACAGTGTTGTTCTGTTTAGGCAAAGTGTAGAAAATTGTGTTTTAGGGTACAGATTTCTCAAAACATGTAAACCAGTAGTAGTATTTGTAGTTAATAGAAATGATATGATTTACCTGTACAAGATGTTTCATGTCTATGTTAATGAATGCTATTTTCTAAATGTTTTATATAGTAACGAGAATTCTCAAAATTTAAGAGGAAGTCATTGCTGATTCTGTGAATTTGCCTTTACCAACCCAATCTTTTTGCATGTTAGGCAGGATTTGAATTCATGGTCAGAGTCCACAGATGAGATTCAAACTTCAGTTGAATGATTTATTATAACCCACCAGTGTTTTTATATCAATTTTTTTTTCATCGTTTTTTTTTTTCTGAAACACATGATAATGTAACTGTTGCCTTGTGAAGTTGATATCTTGAGAGCCCTCATAAATTTGTTAGATAATATTCAATATTTCGCCCATTATCAGCACACTTGAAATCTTACATCAGTGGGCCAACTTGAAATCATGATTGATTGTAGGGTTTGGAGCCAGATTTATAAGCGAACAAAATTGAACGAACAAAATTGAACAATCCGGCTTTATCATGGTACAATTTATAGTACAGTAAATTAACTTTGTTATAAAGAACTTCTGTATTCAATATTATTTGAACAAATAATTTCTTCTTATTATACAACAAGAGACAAGGTATAAATTTGTAATTCTTAGACAGTCAAATTATATGAACCTATTTCAGTTATTCTCCCAAATCAAGACTCTCTTTACCGTGTAATGTTGTTATTATATATTATAGTCAAATTAGTACTACTTACTCGGTAAACTGTATTGCACGGTATTTGAAACGTCATTTAGTCTGTCGAAATTGTTCTTGTAAAATGACAGGGGGCCGTTGTTGCATTTATGTTTATGTAAACAGGTGAAAGTCTATCGCAGAGGTACAGTATTCAGAATATTATACCATATTGAAGTTGGACTTTCATGAAGAAGTATAAATTGCTTATATAAAACAAAAAAATTATGTTTGTAATGTGATTTTACGGGAAGGAAACCTTTTTTGTTTCACTTCATATAAAATCCACAGCTTTTTTCTTCTTTATACTGAAATAGCGTTGTGTTTCAAACTTTCTCATCGCATGTGTGTGAGGAAGTACAGTTGGTGTATACTGCTTTTAAAAAAGATGTACTGTTAAGTACGTTAATCATGGTTCAGATTTGCTTGATGATATTTCTTGTTTGACGACTGTCACATTGTAACGTAACATCAGCGTTTTCTTCTCTATCTCAACTTATCAGCTATGTATCTTGTTATTCTGTTTGTTAGCGAAATTAAATGGTGATATATTTGTGTATTCTACACTAAGGAAATATTTACAAAGTTTTCAAACTATAAGATTCCTGTCAACAAAGTTGGCCTTTTCTCCCCAGTGGTTATTTAAGGTGAAATTTATGTGCGAAAATTTTGAATTTGTGAGAAAGAGTGAGGGTAACTCTGTGCTTTCTCTGTCCTTATTTTTTGTCAAGTTTCAGAGTTTTCAGTTTTCTTAAAGAGACTGACTCACAGATTGGTTGACGATGGATAAAAAAGAAAATGTTTATATGTAAAAATTCTGGTTGTAGTTGTCAAGAACATATCTAAACTAAGTTACTGTCTAGTTTTTGATACAGAAACACATCAAAGTATAAAGTTTTTCACACTTTTATTAGAAAAAAATTTACCCAGTTAGTCAGGGGGTAGGTACTTTGTTTATATTGTTAATTTTAAAGTTTGTAAAGAACATTCTGTAGTGGCTCAGTGGTCTAGGTCACTGCTCCTAATTTTACTGACCTGAAGGGCATGGGATCAAATCCTGTTAAAATCAAATTCTTTTTCTTCAGTTTTCATAATGTATAGAAGCATAAAATTATGTTTTTTTCATAGTATATTGAATTCTCTTTAATTTTAAAGAAAAAAAAATGTTAAGCTGAATTCTGTGAGTCAGTGACTTTAAAAGAAGTAAAGGGTATTTTGAAGAACAAAGAGTAGAACATGCAAAAATGATGGTTGATATGTTGTGTAAAAAAACACATAAATGCTAGCCACTCCCTCTGGTGGATATGTCTTATTGGTAGAATAAGATAATAAAAGAATAAAAAATTAGATGATTATGAAGAACAGAACAGAACAGAATGAAGTGAAGACCCAGCAATGCTTGCACTCTTGATAAATTTTCATTTTTTTTACTGTGTACTCTGTCCATTTCAGATCAGTTTACACATTTGTTTGAATCATATATTTAGTAGTTTTATTGATTTATGTAAATTGATATTGTCTAGAATAAAAGACTTACTAAGATTGGACCAATCGGTGAAAGAAAAGAGTACAAGGTCAAGGCAATGTATTAAAGCCAGTCAGTATAGTGTTTTTGCTTGCCAGTGGACAGAATGACAGACATATATGAGTATCGGTTTTGATAATTTTGAGAAGTAAGGCCTACTTATGCAAACCTTGTGTAAATCCTCTGATGAAAAAATGAATTTAAGTAAGATTTACCCTTGAAAGAATGATGCATAAATTGTGACATATCTTTTGATTTACTGTCAAAGAAATGAAAGTTCTCCAATCCCATAGCTTTTCTGTCAGAGTAAAGAAGACATTTTTTCATGTCTAGACAAAAAATATAGTGATATATCAAATAGTTTACAAAATTCATCTTGTTTGGTAATCTTATGCAATTTTTTTTTCTGCAATAATTCTGTTTTATTCTGAAATAGTAAAAAAAAAAATCCAACAGATTGTTTTGCTATATTCTTTACTTGTGAAATTATAGTTGTGCTCTGTACTGTTATGAAAAAAAGATGGTTAAATATTTTAGCAAATGTTCATTTCTTTGCCTTTTGCAGTATGATGAGCAGTTTTGGTAGCAAAAGCGTCATCAAATATATATCAAATAAACAGCTGTTTCTGCTTGTACTACCTCAGCAAGAAAAGAAAATGTTTCATGAGAAAAAAAAAAATCATCATTACTCATGCCATTACATGTTTATTTCAGGCCAAACTTGCCGCTGTTCAACAAGAAAGGGACATGGCAGTTGCCAAATCCAAACAACTTGACGACGAAATTCAGACGTTACGTATTTACTACAGGTGGGTGTTGTTATTATTCTTAAAGTAAGTTGTCACTTTGTTATAGAATATTAGGGTCAAAGTCTTAGCTAGTTAATTTCAAACAATAATTAAACAATACTGAAAGGATGATATAATGGAGAAAAGCAAAAATTTACCTTAGAAGGGGTTGGGGGGGGGGGGGGTGGCAGACAAAAAGATTCACAATGAGACTGATACTGGAATTCTATGATTTACATTTGATGTTGCCTTTGTGTTCCTTCTCTCTGGATTTGTCCTGGTAATGTCTCCAGGAAGAAGTCATCAAAAGCTGTTTAAGTAAGTTGCCCGGGTTTTTACCAAACTTGTGTGACACACATGTTTTGTTTTAGCTTGCACAAGTCCCTCTCCACTGAGAACTCCATCAAACAGCAGGCCAACGACACCGTCACCTCCTACCAGGAAGAGTTGCACATGACGAAGCAGGAACTGCACGCAGCACAGAAAGAGAATGGTCGACTAGTGTCACAACTACGCACAGTTACAATTGACAAGAAACAGCTGGAACAGGCTCTGGAGTCAGTGACACAGGACAAGGAAAGGTGAAGTATCCTATTTGTTAACAGCTTATATGATGATGACTTTAACAGTGTTTTAAGTTCTTCTTTTGTAAACAAGGTGTGCAGTGTTAAAGAACCATAACTTTCCACTTAATGAATATAGAATTATCACCCTTGATTGATTGATTGTCATAGTTGAATTTTTGGTCCAGAGTATTTCTTGAAGATCCTTAAAGACTAGAATTCAGACTTGATATTTGTGTAGATCTTATTAAAGAGTAGTGCAGTGAAGTATAGTATTGCTTCATGTCTTATTTTTAGAGTTATTGCCCCTTTGCTAGCTTTCATAGTTGATTTCTGCTTAGACCATTTCTTCAAGATCCTTAAAGATAGAGATTTGAAACTTCATGTATAGATAGATGTCTCAAAGGAACAGTGCAACACACAATAACAACACCTCTCCACTTACTGTTGTTAAAGTTATACCATTGTTTATTTCTATTCTTAAAGTGAATGAAAGGATGTGTTCTTAAAATGTTACTCTGAAATATCATATTCTTGTTAATTCTATTCTGGTTTTTTAAATTTAACAGAGGAGAGTAGCTTGTAGTAGGAATGACAGCGTAGACCATTTTTAGCAATATTTATGGTATTTTTCAGACTCCAGAGGCTGGCCAATGTTTTGAAAAGAAAGCTGAACAATCTGACCAATGACCCGCCAGAAGACAATCAGCATTGAAAACAGGAACTTGTTGTTGTTGTAACTGTGATAGGTGTGACACCACTAAATGGTTATCTTCGTGATAAACCTTAAATCTGTGCAGACCTTTTATTTGAGGCTGCATTTGCATTTATTTTTTATTATGTTTATCTTTTATGTAAACTTCAGCTGATTGCAATTTGTAAAAAAAAAATATTTAATTTAAAAGTAATAGCAAACAAATAAAATATAGTATGTGTTGGATCCATCTTTTTAAATTCAGAATTTAATACAGAGCAAAGTTAATTCTAAGTTCCAAAGTTGAATTTTATGTAACATTTTCCTCCTTTCTTCCATGTGAAAATAAAAGAATTAAAAATTTCAGGCAAAGGTTTGTATCATTAACTTTCAGGCTCAATTTACAAGGGTTCTTGTTATGGGTATGTGCCTATTATTTATAGCTGCACTTCATTTTTCATTTGGTAGCTAGATACCGGGGCCTTTTTTTCAATTTGTCATACATTCCTTTAACGTTATCCTTTTCCATTACAGACATTTTTTTTTCTAAAGGTATAAGTGATAGCACATGTCATTTTGTGGAACGGTGTATGTCTTTATGATATAATGGATAGGAAGGGGAAAGAGATTGGAGGGGACAGGAATGTACATTGACATTCTTAAATATTGAAGGACTTACATGACCTTCAGTACAGCCCCTCGCAATGAAATGATCTTTATTTCTGAGTGGAACCTAAAGAACCAATGTGATTTACTTAGATTGTATGTCAGATCATTCATTCAGCGAAACATTTAATTCTGTCTTCCGTAGTTGAAATGTTTTTGGCCTAATTTTAGTGTAAACTTTTTAAGGATTTAATACATACTTTACATATCCTGTTAAATATGCAACTTAGGATTATTCCATTATTGATTTTAAAGCCTTCCTTTGAATGTTTAATTATTTGCCTAATTATGTTTACAAACTCATTTCAGAAAGAAAAAGAACAATGACAATTCTTTACGCATTATGTGATAGAATTCTGTAGGAATTCATGAGTAATTTTCAAAGTATAAACAAATAATTTTCTTCAGATTTTACTTAAAGTTAATTAAAAAACTGTCTCCCTTACATGTACTTCAGTAAGCATTTTTGTGAATGTATACATTTATTGTGCAATACATGCAATAACTGACCAATTACATGTTTTATAGCCATACTATATACTCCCATTTTTCTGCAAAAAATTAGCCATATTTCTTTACATACTGTCATTATTGCTGGATATATGTGTTTATATATCTTGTTTTTTTCCATAAATTTTGATATTGTAAATTAATCTGAAATGTTAAGTAGTGTTTGCATTTGGTGTGATTGGTACGTGGTTGGTTGTGTGTTCAAAATGTGTTTAAATATGGGTGTGAGTTTTTTGGTAATTTATTTGGTAATGAGTTGAAATATTGTGATGTTCTAAGATAGGTTGGGTTTAACAAATAGTTGAAGTCACAAGGATTCAATGAATCATGAAATTTCCAATATGAAACTTGTCATAAATAATAGATGTAGGAGTCATTTCACAAATTTAGATAAAATGTAATTTATTGTATAATTTCTCTTGTTAATTATCAATAATTTTTTTTTTTATATTCAGTTGTTATTTGGCTCATATTTACTCCTGTCTTTTCGAGACATATGAAATGGAATTAACATGTGTTTCATGTAAATCATTAAATATTGTCTATTTAAGCCATTAACTTCCTTGCCTGTTACTTGATAATAACATTTTGTTTCTTGTTCATTACAAAGCATTATATTTATTTTGTCAACCTATAATGTTTCTTGTGGTTGTGAAAAACAGTTGAGATGTTTTTTTGTTTTGGGTCGTAATTTTTCGTATTTAGGTGTTCAGTAACTAGTACCTTTGTGAAACCTCAATAGTTTTTTATATATAATGCTCAGTGTAAAATTATTCCTTTGAATGAAATCAAGAGCAATCAGACTTTCTTAATACATTCCATTTGCATGTATTTTAATGATAAAAGATAATTGTTCACTTGGTTGTTGTTAACACTGAACATGCTGAAATTTTGTAATGGATTTGCCCAGCTTTGAATTTGGAACAGTCCGTTCAAATTTTAAGGGATTTCAATATCAAAATTCAAAAATAGAGCTACCAACAGTATAGAGCCAGGTCAGACTGCACGGATGTGCAGGCTGGCCTGGCTCTATACTGGTGGCAAAGGCTAATCACTTTCAGTTCCAGCAGGTTAAGTGTTAAAGGATTGCTATTTGAATCAAATTGCTAGTTAATTGTAAAATTTATTTCCTTTTAAAACAGACAAATTTTTCAAAGGTAAAGTTACTAGTGATATATTCAAAATTAAAACACGTGGACATGTATCCTGGCTATTTTTTATACATGTATATTTAGAACTTTTATACAATTTTGTAATTTTTGCCTATTCTGTTGTGTTCTTGTTTGGTAAATTGTGTTCCTTTAATTTTATGTTTTGGGATGTCTTGTTTATATCTGGTCTGTAAACATTTTCTGGATTGAGTTTATGACAGTTTAAATTTTTTATACACATGCAATTAACATTTAAACTAGGTGCAAACATACAAATGAATTTAGGAAAAAAATATTATGCTTTTTTGAGTAGATCTTTTTGGCTTTTTGAATGTGTGAAGTTCTGATTATTAGGAAATAATGGATTAAAAAATGTGACCCAGTTCCATAATACAAGTTGTTGACATAAACTGTTTAAAAATTAATTAGTTTTTCCTCATTAGAAATACTTCTTCTTTCGTTATTATTTTTTAGTATAGTAATATATTTTGTTGAGTAGGCACCTTTTTCATAAGACCTTTTCATAATTATTGGCACCATGACTACACCCCAGATGTACATGCATCTTAACTGAAAATCTCAACTGATATAGCAAACAGTTGTGCTAATTAGAAATTGAGATTTTTTACTTTATATTAGGTATATGTTAATGGTCTCATATTCATGAAATGCATAGGTGTATAAACATTCTACATATTTACATATTTATTAATTATTATATATTGTTCTTACTTTTTGTACAAAAAATGTGCTTTCTCTCTGTGATTGTATACGGTATAAATTATGTATTAATACATGTTAGTGGAGGAGATATAAAAAGATATACTGAATAATTCAGATGTACACTGTTTCATTTGGCCAGTTTCACCTTAAGTTGTTGAAAGGGATATTAATACTTCAATACTCAGTTATTGTTAAATGAAAGTTTTAATCCTAATTATTCAGTAGTATAAATGAATATGGTTTTGCAGGTTGAAATAGCCCTGTTTCAAGTTTCAAAATCTTTTCTTCATAAAGGATGGATGCAATTTTGCTATAATTTCTTTTTCACAAAAAAATGCAAAAATGAAGGTATAAGATCAATATAAGATAATACTGACTTGCACCTAAACTGTCTTTGTATTCTGATTCTTATTAATTTTCAAAAATAAAATGGTGAAGTATACACAGTGATGGTACTTTGGTACCCACAAGGTTCTCAAGAAATTCAAATATGAAAAAAAAATACAAATACGCCTGTATACATGACAAATATTCCTTCCTTGTTTTTGTTTCATCAATTTTATAGGATATTTGTCTTTTTTTTTCTTCCTTTTTTGTGTCACTAATATGTTACTGTTGCAAAAGTTCTGTTTTTTCTTTGAAAAAAATATGATTTGTTTTTTCTTGCAATTACATAGGGTTTTTTTTATGCAGTAGGTAAAGTCTGTAGTATGTGTCTGGTAATTAATGATAAGTTATCTAAGCATATCGTAATAACTGCATAATACTGTATTATTTTCTTGTCTGTCTCGTTCTATTTATAGATCTCTGTATGTGTTTACCATATATTGCCTTGTGAAACCTTTTAGGAGGCCAACCCGTCCATTTGGTTTAAGGGTTATTTTTACATATCATTATATTAAAATATACATAATTTATTATATTTTACTCTCTGTGATATATATACTTTTTTTGTTTAATGTAACATGACATTTACAAATATATGTCTCTCTTAAATATTTTTTTTTCTTTTTTGGTAAGTGGATTACCCGTGGAAACTATTGCTTTTTGGGGATGAGGAGTTCATTTTTGTTTATTTAAAGTAAAATTTATACTTGAACAGAATAGTAACGGTGATTTAAAAAAAAAAGTTAAAAAAATTCTGGGCAATCAAATAGTTTACTTTTAATTATGGTAAGTATTAATCATTTGGGAAAAAAAAGAAAATTTGTGACTACTGATATTGTAGAAAAAAACAGTAATTTAGCTAACTTGTGAAAATGGAAAGACTTTGGACTGAAAGTGAAAATTAAATTTATTGAGAAATCATAATTCACAAGTATCTAAACAAATAATGGCAAGAGAAATTACTTGCTGAAAAATGAAAGCTTGTTTGCAATAAAAAATGACGATTTAATTTCATCAAGTTTAAGAATTTAGAATTTATGCATATGTATATTGTATATTTGAAGGGCACTTTTCAATTTTATAACTTTAATATTGTACCTTGAATGGTTCATTTTTGACATATCTTATATGATTTGATAGAACAAATTTAGCACGTGTTTTTTATTAAATTGAAATATTAAATATAATGAGATAATTCCACACATGCAACAAAAAAAACAATACGAGTTAGGCAGATCAAACAATTACATGAAAAAAATACAGTCATACAGTCATAGTAATTTTAATTTTTGGTGTAAGTGTCACATTAAAAATGCTAAATTTCCATGCAAGAGTTTGTGAATTTTCATAAACAAATGTCAAATCTGTATGTTGATCTGGTGGTAACAGTTTCATTTTCAGTTAAAATATCTTGAACTGTTTTTTCATGGCTTTTACATATTACATGCGACCGTTTTCATGTAATTGGTAATGTGTTTTTTTGATAGAAATTTGTTTTCTTTCGTCTATGACATTCCTGGAAGATATTATAGCATGTTATATTCAAATTATTAACTTTATGTATTTGCCTAGACAATTATTAGAACATTCCTAACTACTTTAGTTATATATAGTTTATACTAATAAAAAATTGTTATAGAATGCAATAAATTTTCCTTTTTTATTTTCCTGTATGGGTAATTACTTTAAAACGATTTCCCTATCATGATACGTTCATAGAAGATTTTTGGTTGCCATTCCAACTTAATATAAAACACAGTGGTGTCGTCATAGCTGTCAGACCACATCATGACAGACCCAGAAATACCCAAAACAAGGTAATAATTTCATACGAAGATTTACTGTTATTTCACTGGTCATAAAAGGAAATCTGCGCAAGGAAAAGTTGTGTGGCAATTTTATGGCGCACCGTGATTGTCGACTTGTTACAGCTGGGAAAAAATATTCTTTCATAACGGCCACTCTTTACGAATATACTGGACAATAAAAAAAAATACTGGCAAAACTGAAAGTTATACACAACTATCGGAGGTGACAAAAAAGCGGTATCACCAGTTTTGCTTGCGAGCAGAAGTTAAAACTGCTGAGTAAGATTTAACTAAAAAAGTTATTTGTTCACTAGTTCACTAGCGTTTCAGTTGCGTCACATATCATTTGATCATTTGCGCTAATTGAAAGATATAGATTAAGATACCTTTTGTCTTAATTTATCTTACACGTACGGGCGTTACCGAACGGCACAAATGGAGAAGTCATGGCAGTAGTTGGACATTTTTAATTTTCGTTTGTACATCACCATGTTTGTTTTCCGGACTGATTTGTTAATACGATGTGCCCAACTGTCAAATAATATGATGTTCGTTACTTTATCTTGAATTATGTGACAGAATCCAGAATACAAAAAAAAAATACAAAACTTATTTTCAGTCGGTAGGGTTGACAACAAATAACAGCGATTTATTTCTATTGACCGACATGTTTAACAACAATAACTATCAGCAATTAAACACATATACAAGTACAGCATATATAATACAATTATATTAATATATTTCTAAAGTCACAGATAATACGAGGTTAACGTAAAGACTTTTATGAAACATTATTAGACATTACTACCTAAAATTTTATGACTAGAACAATAATGAAGGCTATGATATTTATACATTCAAATACACGGGGCCAAGAATTTTTGTGTGAGAGCTTTCAGAGCAACTCTCTGTCAGACCCTTCTACGGTGATAGCGAATAGGTGATTAAGTTTTATCAAAGACACGCCGTGACCTATCTGATGCTTAAATCGAATGATACACACATTTTGTTTATATATTTTTTTGTCTTCGTGTACTTTCTTCATAGAGGCATGGGACTTCTCTCGTCACTTTTCCGTTTCACCTTAAAAGACAACAAAGTAAATTTCTGAATCTTAGCATAAACATTCATTGTTTGATTTTTAATTCGTTGTTTTTGTTAGGAAAAGATGTGTCCTATTCGTTAAAATTACCTCACACTCTGATTATAGAAAAGAAAATTAATTTAAAAACATTCCCTTTTTTGGGAATAAAATTTCGGTAATAAAATCTAAACAATTTGTTTATTGCTAGACACAAATTTGGCGTGTTCGCTTTTCCGTTTGTGCGTGTGTTTGTTTTGTTTGTTTGTTTTTATTTTATTTTTTTTATTCTTTATCCCTTTATACTTTTTCTTCATTTAAAAACTTGCGTGTTTGCGAGTGTAATCGGTAAGGTTCATGGAAATTGAAAAACCCGACAATGTTTCAACAAGAATCGTGAAAGATGCTAGAAAGAAGTCACAAAATTTGCAGAAAACAATGTCTAAATTTTGAAGGGACAAATATATCGAAATCCTTTCCAAGAGAAACTTTCAATTTTTGACAATGCCACATTGCGATAGGTACTTGCCAGCTAGTTGTGTGATCTACTGCGGTCAGTTTGGATAAAGTCATTAAACACACAGATAAGTCTTACAGGCAACTTTCGGCATCTTTGCAACCACCTTTGGCCATGTTGAAAGTTTAGAAGTTAATATTTACATCAATTAATACAACGATTAAAGCTATAAAAGATTTTGTCACCATCTAAAGCGGCCTCCAAAGACGGAAGTGTGAAATTGTTTAAGGAATTAACTATATCTACCGCAACCTTTTGTTGTTTTTGTTTAATCGTCGGCTAGAGCCTGGAAGGTGTTAGGACAAAAGCCGAGAAGAATTTTTAGTAATATTTTAACGTGTTACATGTTTCTTTGCTTAAAGTATTTGTAGCGAAAATTTTATACGTCTGTGCCTTTCAAAGCAAATATGACGGTCAACTTTCATGTCGCGTTTATTTTTGTTGGGATGTTGGTTTAAGCAATAACTTTTTGCCATGGGTCATTCATAATTTTGCCTCAGGGAAATTCAAGAAATTGAATTTTGTTTTATCTTGGCATAACTAGCACAGCTTCAGCTGAAAGCTTACTTCAAAGTAGTTAAATATTCAATTTATTCAATTCTAAAGCAAAAATATTTTTTCTGTTCTTTTAATGTGCAACTGAATCTTAAGCCAAACTCTACAAGGTTTTTTGGCATTCATAACAAGTGCACTGACGGAATCATTCTTTTGTATAATTACTTTTTCACCTTAATGATGCTTTGGCTTACTTGCTTTAGGAAATAACGACGCAAAAGTCTAAACATTTTGATATAAGTTTAATGACTAACTGATTAAAAGCTCATTATAATGTGTTTTAAAAAATTATAAATAAATGCAATTGATTGTACTTTTTTATATTTTTTTTTTAAAGAAAGAAAAGTAAAGAACGTAACCATTTTTTATAAAAAATTATTGAAATAACAATCGAAATAAAAACATATTGTACTTCTATTATTTCTCTTTTTTACACCAATTATATATTTACAGCAGACTATATTTGTAACTGTATTATATAAATATCATATGTTTATTCACAGATGGCATCCTAGACAGACTTCTCTGACAAAGATGTAGAAATGGAAAAGAGGAGTCTTGCAGACATTGTTTGTAAATATACCAACATCCGAATCTTGTAGCATAAAAATACGTATCCAAAATTTGATAAATAAACAAATATAGGTGTGAATACGGTAAAGTTCTAAGTGGTAAGACAAAAAAATGTAGAAACTATTTCGTAGTCACCCCTCGAAATATAAAGTAGTTTTTTTGTTGTCAATGTTGAGAGCAGTGTTTTTATTATTATTATTAATATACATTTCGTTTAAATATTTTGTGAACAATAATGCTGTTTAGTTGTAAGTTTTATTCATGTGTTCTGTTCCTACTTTTTTATTTATAACTTTTTGGTTCATTCCCATTCTCCCTAGTTTTAGCAATTCGACGAGTTTTAGAATTCCTATCTAAAATAAAAATCTTCCACGTTTAGTGTCAGTTTACCGTTTAGCTGAGCTGGTTGGAAATTGTCTGAATTTGAAATATAGTTTTTACTCTTTCTTTTCACATATTTGGTTGGTGCAAAATCACTAAAATTTTCCTCCCCGTTGCTATTAATCTCAAAAAGCTGGCATGGTCGTTAGTTCTCGAGAACCCCCATCAGTCGTAAGCCAATGCACATATCAGCTTGTAAAAACCACTCCTACATTATTATGAATTGCAACAACGTTTTTTTTCTTTTCTCTCTCAGTTGCAAACAAATCAAAAAATGCTTAAAGAAATTAGTAAAAAGATGATATTTTAGTAAAGAATTCCGTTTTTTTTCTGTCTTTGATTGTATAAAATGATAATAAAAAACTTATTGTTGAACGTCATACAATGTGAATGAATACTCTTCGTAATGTTTCTTAAAAAAACAGATTGACATACAGTAGTGTGAGGAAAAAGACCAGACTTAACCAGAAGATATGCAGTCTCAGTCTCAGTTGAGCTTTCAGTTTGTTTACAATGCGCTAAATATAATGAGATTCTTAGTGTTGTTGTTGTTTTTTTCAATACAAAATAAAAACTATCAAGACTACTAGTATATATATATCTTGAGTATGGCTGAATTATTTATCACATGGCGTGCACGAAAAAACATGCAATGTTCGTTTTCTTGTTACGTTTCATTGCTTAAATATTTCCTCGTGTTCTTCAAGAAATTTAGACAATTTTTAGAATTTCCTTAATTGTCTAAAATATGTCGTAAAGGACTAGAAAGAAACACAAGAATATTCAATGCAAGTACCTAGTCCTTTCTGCGACTTTGCTGCTTAACTCTGCTTTGAAAATCTCACAGGCCATGTAGTTCTCACCTGAAGATGTCTTTAAAATATATAAATAGCAGTTTACCTTTCTTTCGAGTTCTTTAAGATAGAAAATATGCTTCTAACGTTCACATCAGATAATTTATTTTGAAATCTTGTAGCATTAAAAATTGCACAATTTTTCATGAATTTCAAGAAAGTTGCCAAGTCGGGAGCATTGCCTAAGAGAATGTAGACACTCATTTTTTTGTGTGCAAATCTTTAAATTTCACTTTTTAAAAGATTGATTCCACGGGAAATAGCCATGTTATACTTTCAAGAACTAGAAACGACACCTTTCTTATAGCGTGTGCTTGTACAGAAAATGCAAGTCAAATTTGATTTCAAGCAGATCCCTGTAATGTAGAACTATATTTTAAACTAAATCCCAAAGCACTTTTTATGGGCTTTCTTAAATCGTGAAAACTTGTAGAACAAGTCCTTGACGTACATGCAGCTGATAGAAGTAATAATCTCGCTTTTAAAACCCAACAGTAAACGCCATTAGCATGGGTCTGCAAATTGAACAACGGGACCGTATGATAGGAATTTTGATATTTACTCATAAACTGACTTTCACAACGAAAGATTAACCCCACTTTGTCGGTAAAAGTGCGTAAAAGGTGGGAGTCAAAATATTTAAATCTTTGTTTTGACAATTATGAGCAGTCAATCGATTATGACCTTCAGTATTATGAAAATTTACCTTTGATAAGTATATCTCACGGCATAGTTAATGACTATTACGTTATAAAGGAAAGCCGAATTTCGTTTGTTATTATTTACAAAACTATTCTAAAGTAACTACATAACTGAACTAGATTTTATAAATTAATTTTGAATCTCTGCTTCTTTGTTATAGACATATACAATAATGTTTTTATCGTAATAATTTTAATTTTCAGCGCGTTTTATTTAAAAATTTCAACATCCTACTGAAAAATGTATAATGTAAGATACCAATTTCAAGACGATGACAAAAATCTGTTTAGTTAACAATTTACGGAAGACATTCATACAATAGTATGTAATAAAAGCGATTTCTAACGGTCATAAATAAATGTTCATGATACGGTTATAAAATATTTACATGAGGAAATGACTCAGTACTTGAAACAATACTGGGAAAAAGAATGTCATTTTACACATTGTGTGTATTGCGATATTTATTCATACATGTGTATAGCGGTGTTTCTTTACACATATGTATAGTCATGGTTCTTTACACATGTGTATGGTGGTGTTTTTTTTAAATATATGCATGGTAGTATTTTTTTACACATATGTATGCTAGTGTTTCTTTACACATGTGTATGATGGTGTTTCTTTACACATTTGTATGTTGGTGTTTCTTGACACATATGTATGCTGGTGTTTCTTGACCCATGTATGCAGGTGTTTCTTAACACATGTGTATGGTCGTGTTTCTTTACACATATGCATGCTGGTGTTTCTTTACACATTTGTGTGTTGGTGTTTCTTAACACATATGTATGTTGGTGTTTCTTAACACATTTGTATGTTGGTGTTTCTTGACACATATGTATGCTGGTGTTTCTTGACCCATGTATGCTGGTGTTTCTTAACTCATGTGTATTGTCGTGTTTCTTTACACATTTGTATGGTGGTATATCTTTACAAAATTGTTTTGTGGTGTTTTCTTACACATATAAATGGTGGTGTTTTCTTACAAAAATAAATGGTGGTGTTTCTTTACACATTTGTAGTGTGGTTTTTTCTTACACATATAAATGGTGGCGTTTTCTTACACAGATAAATGGTGGTATTTCTTTACAAATTTGTATTGTGGTGTTTTCTTACACATATAAATGGTGGTGTTTCTTTACACGTATGAATTATAGCTGTTCTTGAGGTAGCTTTACAAGCCAATTCTTTCTACATATGTTGTCTCTTTCGGTAGGAGATGCGTCAAGATGCCGTGTACTAAAATGATTAGCTTTGTATACTGTTAGAATAAAAATTATGAGACGAAACGACTTTCGATTAAATTTTATCATCGAGTTTTTTTTTAATCAAATTCTAAATATATAGTTCATAATTCATTCTCGCTACATAGTCCGTATGTGTATGAAACTGCCGTATATATGTATAATGAAACACCAATATAAATATGTGCAACATATTTAACTTTAAAGAAACACCAATATAAATATGTGCAACATATATAACGTAAAAAAAACACCACCATGCATTTGTGTAAAAAGACGTAGTTTGTGTGCTTAACAGTTTCAATCATGATCTGAAATAAAAAGAATCCGAAACAGTGAAACAAAATCAGATTATTTTTTGTAAGAAAAAAGCAGACGAGACGCGAAAAATATATAACTGTTGTTACAGTCCGAGTGATAACGACTAAATATGCTCCGATGATCAAAATCCACTCTCTGAGATTATTACAGAAACCGTATATGCAGCCGTCCGTCCGTATGTTTGTTGATTGCGAAATACATATATTCGTCTAAGATAGATTATACCTACTGAAGCACTTTTAGTTTTTAATGTACATTGTATTTTCAAGTTACTACTACTTACTATGCATAATCTGTCATAATCTACACATTTGGGATCAAAACCATGTCTTTACTTACACAGTACTGCAGTAAGTATGTTGAAATCATACTATGAGAATTTCATAAATGTCATAAATTATTGTCTGGATTTGCATCCTACATATTTGATTTGTGTTCAACAATAACTGGAAATTCAAAGTTTGCCGTACTAGTTACGTTTTCCAACAGATATGCAAACTAAAAAAAGAAGGGTTTTTTTTTTGCTTTGCAACGAAAACCCCTAATTTCAAACACTTGAATTTATCCATTTATAAATATATGTAGATTACATGTATATAAACAGACATGTATTTCTTTAACAATCTTAGTCAATACATTGTACTTAACTGGCATTTTTTGTTGTTGTCAAAACCAGAGAGGCCTGCCGAGCAAAGAGATGTTAATTTACATGTAGAACTATTTTGAATAGAGAACTTAGAAGGAAAACAAAAGACCGGAAAAGGAAAAACCAGTCCATTCACATCCGGAATGAAAACAGAACGTGTAATATCAAATTTTAAAGATCATCCCGACATGTAGATATTTTTTGTGGCCATCTCATTTGATGTAAGGCGAAAACAATGTAATTTGTTTTTTACTTCAAACAGAAGACTGACTTGATGATATTTAGAACCCATTATCTAGATATGATAAACAAATTTAGAAGAAGAAGAAATTTGCCGTATAATACGGGTAGTACATTTTATTTTACATTTCATTCGTTACACGCTTTTTTATGTTAAAAGATTCTTTATTAAATGCTATAATAGTTATTTTCGTTCTCATTGTAACCGTAAAGTCTGTATTGTCTAAATATTTCATTCGAGTATTTGTTATTTTGTCAACAAGTAAATAATGATGTATAAATTATGACGATCATAAATGTAAAATTTCATAATATTGGTTCAGTATAATACCCGTGACTTATTATAAATCTGAATTTAAGGTGACATATTTTCACTTTGGTCCGGATGTTCTGATGTTGTACTTTCTGTTTATTTATTATCGTACTGTACACACGCCCCTATAATAAAACATTATCTTATCTTTTCCTATTTGAAATTGTGCAAAAATCCTAGTCTTTCAGACTAGTTTTTGTAAAACAAAATAAACAAAACTCAGGAATAAATCTAGAAAACAATTCAGAAGAAACATAATTATGCAATACCATATATCTATGGGTATTTTTTTCACATATATAAATAAATTATAACAGAAAATTAAATAAAATAATGTTCCATAACGTAATAACGAAAACAAGGAACATGTAAATTTTTTATCAGTTCATTAGGTTTTTTATTTTCGATTTTTAATGTAATATGTATATTTACTTAAATTTCCACATTGTTAAATTTTGTTTGAAAACTATTCTTTTGCTTGCATACTTAGTACAATTATCGCAGTAAATATAAAGTACATATTTTAGGGTAACACAGCACTGTCTTTTTTTTCTTTTTTTTTTGAACTGTTTTTATGTTTCTGCCCCGCCGTCCGCCGTTCTTTACTATTTTTAAAATGATAGAGATTTATATATATATTATTAGATCACGAGTTTATTAGTTCGTACATGTAATACAAATGACGACATGACTAGAAGTTTCAAGTATCCAACGTCTGACGTGCGCTAGTTTGTGGTCACAGATGGTAGAAATTACAGATGTGACAAGGGTAGGTCTGTGAACGCAGAATAAAATAATAAAACACTGAGAAACATATGGCGCTCGGGTGTCATGATATAAAGTGCATTACACAAAAAAGCTTTGTTTCATTTTAAACAAAAAGTGTCTCAACCATTCAACTATTAACAGAAACACATTCAACAGGTAGGCATATTCATTAATCAAAAGGTACGATGCTCTCCTGATTAGATTATAATACATCAAAGGAACACTTACTTTTTACTTTATTTTATATAAACCATTGACTAAAGATATGTCAGAAACAATAATTGTGTACTTGTACATCTAAACAGCTGTTTATATCATCCAAGTTTTAGTTCCAACGCTTCGATACTTGCACACTCATTTAACCCCGACATCTGATTAACAACACTCTTTGTGAGAAACAAAATGCAAGGCTGTCTTTATGTGCCACTGCTATACCTTGTTTTCTTTTTCTTCTTTTTTGTTTCTCTTATTTTCATTATTGAACCAAAAATTAGTGATGATAAAATTATATAATAATAATAATAATAATAATAATAATAATAATAATAATAATAATAATAATTTATAAATTATTAAATAAATTTATAATTTATAATTTAAAAATAATAATAATAATAATAATAACAATAATAATATTTCAACAAGAGAAAACCCTAAATGTGTTAATATGTCAGTCAATTTTGATGTTGTTCTCGTATTTTTGGCTAAAGACAACTATTATTTCATTACGCGTGTATTTTTCATTTTGATAAGTCAAACATACACGGTTTACGCAGATGAATGACATTAAATGTAGCAAATAACAAATACTTTCTTATAATTATTCAATTCCAAACAAGAATCACAAAAAAATGGAAAATTTGATAAAAAAATAATACAGAATCTCATTTTTAAATATAAAAAAAGAAGAGGTTTTATGTTATTCTGAATATTTCCGTGTTTTTTACCCTTCCTAATATACCCGGTTGTAATAATAATAAAGATAATAATAAAAAACGATGATAATAATAATTATTACAAAGACCTTAACTGATATTTTAGGTTTTTGATAACAACGTTATAAAGAAATATATTATATCTAAAAATGGTTCACAATCGCCTGAAAATCGATTTCAGAATAAAAGTAACCATGTTACTTACAAATGAATAATCCATTATATATTTAACAAATCTTGGCATAAGTTTCTTAAAACATTGTTTGAAGCATGAAGAAGTTACACAATGTAAAATATATAAAATTTTGGATTTTTTTGTTCATCATCAGTGCAAAGTTGAGAAATATTGCATCTAAGGATTTCTTGAATAGCTTGGCCTGAATCACAAAAATTGATTGGTTGTCTTTACTCTATTCCGTTTTTTATTCAAACAACCAGGGTAAATACTGTTCCCGAGTGTGATCATATTTTACAAACATCTGGAGTAACCTTGCACCATTGTACGGCGCCCAGAAAGAACCAATATGAAAAAAAACCTAGTCCCATATAGGACCAAACAACTCTATTTCTAATAAGTTTTAATGGAGAATGACCTATTCAAGAAACCATCGAACAAATTGCAATTTATGGTGGTTAATTACATAGCAATAGGCCTTCTTATTTCACGTAGACATTTTGTTACGAAGTCTTTAATTAAAATGATCTTTTAGCCATTGGGAATTGCTACAAATATAGACGGGTTTTGCGAATATATTATATGTAAACAATATTATCTATTTTCTACGATTGTCTGTTATTAGTCTGCGGATCCATTTATTCAGTACAACATTATGTGTTTTTATATAACCTCATATATGTATTTACAATATGTCTGGGGAATCTATATCCAGAAAATATTTTTATAATTTACTGATAAGTTCAACAAAAATAGTCTAAGAATCTAAAGGTTCAGTGCGTCTTACTTTCATATTGAAACCTTAGTAAGATACAGTGTATATATTTTCATCTATTGTGCGCACACTAGACTTATGTCTGCTTCTAGAACAGGACCGATTTTGATCAAGTTTTCTCAGGTATTTTTTGTGCTTTGGTGTGCCTAAAAAGGGAAACATATAACATCGTCAACAACAACAACAACAACAACAACAACAACACAATATCCGAGTGAGTTCTATAATAAACGGTGTAAATATGGAGACAGACTCAAGCGAAACGATCCTGGATAATTGAAAATATTTCTTTAATTTCCGTCCCATATAATCCCAGTGCGGATAGACACTTTATAATCAATATGTATGATTTTTAGACAGGTGTGCGCAGTGATCACTTGTCAATTTCTTAAAGTTAATGTGTAAAAAACTCTGAAGTTAATCCTAAGTTTTTGCATTTAAGTTGCAAATTTATCCAAAATCAATTTCAAGTTATCTAATTGTGACTTTTTTCAAATGTTGGCGGATGTGAACACTTTATGATTTTCCGTGATTTTATAACCGGTTTCTAAATATTTAAGCTACACATCTTGCTAAATCGAAAAACAAAATCTGTTGCAGGAATGTGTTGCATTCTACACAAAGAAAACAGGAATTTCGTCAACTCTGTTTCAGTCGGCGATAAAGGTGTCAAAAGTTTCAAAAGGCTAGTATGTAAAATGATAAGAAACAAAAAATAAAACACATATTTATATACACTAATCAGTGTTTGTAAACTTACCAATGTCATTTATTTTCTTCGAGTCGACATTTAGGTGTGTCAGACCCAGATTTTATTTTGAGAGTAGACAAACATTGCGTCATAAAGTGTTTGGCCGTTAATCTTGTGGTCAGAGGTTAATCCACTTATTCTTCATACTGGCAGCTCATAAAAATTTAGAGGCTTTTTAATCCCACCTTTAAGTGATTCTTACAATGTAGAAAACTTATCAAGCACCGTTTTGTTTTTAAAATGGCGAAAAGAAGTGTTTGTTCCTCGTCGTCTTTCAGTCCTTGAGGTGTCAGCTTCTACACAATGTCAGCCTCTAGGAGTATTTGCTGCCTTAACTTTATTCCACTTTTCTAAATCAGTGTTTTGACATTGAATTATCTATTATTCTTTTTACAGTTGACAACAAAAGATGATACCTGTTCGTTTCCGTTCTAAGTCAATATGTTAAGTGTATCAAAAGAAAAACATAAACAGGTCAAGAATATTTATATTGCTGTTTTTATATTTGTCATCGAGATGCAACACAGTGTTCTGTGAACCTTGAATGCATTCAACTGACCTATAAAGTCAGTTCTGAATAGAAAACATATTTGGCATATGAAAGCTCCATATTGTATCTTATATAGAAAAAAAAGAAGTACATGTGTAATTATTGTGTTAAATAAGGACTGAAACTTCCTTTTTATACTATACAGTGTCAAGTTATATCAAGCCAGATTTTATTGCAATGTGCATAATCATGAATATTCGTGAAATTGAATACCAAAGGCTTTCTTGATCAGTACTAAAACGTGAAAGTTTCTACTCTGCTTATTGCTCATAATCCCGTGTTTTCTTAATGGAAATAATTTTAAAGAATGTTTTTTTTTCTCTGTATACATATATAGATAAACAACTTGTCACTGTACAGTTTTGACAACCGCAGTACATTTTGTAAATTGCATACCGATAACACAAAAAATTACAAAGAAGCCGCTTAATAAAACATGTTTCTTTAAAATCATCTTGTATATTAATGTTATTCTTTCACACAGCAAATATGCTTAATTGTATCAGTAAGCATTGAATATACACAAGTGCATATCTATTGCAAAAAAAGAAGAAAACAATAATGAAAGTCATTGTTTATAGCAATTGTAATATATCATGGTTTTTAATGTTAATCCTTCTATTACGATTTGTTTCTTGCAGATTTTGGACGATTTTCGAATCAATGTCTTGCAGCTTTTGGACGATTGTCTATGTGGAGAAAAACTGAATGAGGTCTATGATTTTATCCATCTGAATAGGTAAGTCTACGAGGTCAGCCCCTACATCCGGGTATGTACTTTAATGCTTAAAGGTGTTTCAAGAACGAACAAGAAGTTAAGTTATCTGGACTTTGTTAAATCACAGTAATCATAATATTTTAACCTCATAGGTCATAAGTGCGAAAAAAATTAGAACACACTTAAGAGAGTTCTCCAAACTTTTTCGTCTTAAAGGACAATATTTAGTTATCTTTTAAACAAATATTTTGCGACTTTTTACACGATGTACATGGGATAGTATCGGGATGTGTGATTGTTATATGGGAAATTTAATATCAGTTTACTTATCCAAAATAAAAACAATTGTCATTGGTCAGAGATTTAAGCAGACCTGTGTTCTTTCAAACCACATCGTGACGTCACGTGACCACACTATTTCGATTTCAAGGGTTCTCATCAAATTACACAAAAAGCGAGGAATATATAGTGACAGGGCGTGGGCTTTGTATAGGCAGATATTATTTAGGTGAAAAGTGTCACTTAAAAGGTGAAGCCCATGGGCTCTTAAAATTGGACTCATTGTACATAGTCTCGAAACACCTGTATATCCGAACATTTTGTAAAGTAATTAAAATAATAATAATTAATAGGCAAGGCCTACTCGAGTGCAACTAAAACGTTGAAGAAGGAAAACTAGGTCGGGTTACAATGTCAGTTTTGAATATGTTGGTACTTAATAGCTTGTGGTTTTTACATTTACATGTAGTAATATCTGTTTGACCAAACTGTACTATGTATCATATTTTTAACCATATGCAAAAACGCTTCAATATGTTTTGTCAGTTGTCTCTTCATAGTTTTGAGCGCCTAAAATATAAGTGTACTCTGTCTTTGTGTAGCAAAATAAAGGCCTTTGACATCAACAAATTACTAATTCAACATTGTTGGATAAAGAATTACTATTACTACTACTATTCCGTAGTCCGAATTATCGTGATCCATTGTAATTTTATTTCTTTTTTTTTTTTTAAGTTATTTAAACATTTTTCATGTGCTTGAACTCGAACAATTTATGCATTTGTACGTTATCAACCTGTTCACTTTGAATTTTCCTTTAAGTTTTGAGGCTAGTGCAAGATAGATAATGGGTCACAGTTTCAGAGCAATTGTTGTCTTTTTTTTTTTACATGCGAGGTAAAGAGCCAATGAATGGGGCTTCAGTTCGAGGTTTAAGCATAAATATTGCGAGATAGGTGCAGCTAAAACTTTTACTTCAGGTTTATTTGTAAACTCGTTAACGTATCGGGGACACGGACATGAAAGTGATTTTAAACATAAACAACTTAGAAATGTCGAAAATATTTTCCTTCAATAGATCCATATAGTTAATTACCTGATTACTTTTGTATGAAACCCAGAGAGAAATTTTCTTGCAATAACATAAATAAAACGAAATTTATTCCATCTAAAACAAAATATTTACAGATAAAACTCAAGACCTTGTCATATATTTGACGTCGTATTTACATTTTTTTCTGAAATCAAACATTTATCCAGACTGATTCCAAAATATTTGACGACAAACATAAAATAGAATAAAAACAAACGTTCTACAAGTGAACAAAAGTCAAATAATAGTAGCAAAGCATGTTCCAATATTTTCAACTGTTAGAATGCAAATTTACCATCCAGAAACTATGCAAATTTGATCATCAGTTTGAACAATGTTTAATTATATTTAATATTACTCCTCTTGATTTATATGGCAAATATGATTTATAATTGTTAGTATTTATACAGCTTTCGGATGTAAATATTTCGTATTTATGAATTACTGTTCCGCTGCTTAAATAAATTTGTTCAATGGTTTGATGGTAACTATTATCCCTTTTGCTTATCACAAAATATATTTACAGAGATAGATGCACATGTACTTAAGGAAATTAAAATATGTTTTACTGAAAAAAGAAAAATGTGATTACTCTGGTGTTCAGAAGATTAAAAAAAGATATTCACATGATAGGAATCATAATGAAAAAGAGAAAAATGGTGATGATTTTGTTTGATGAAGCTGCTTGTGATGATGATGATGATTATACCAAAAATCTTTTAAAAAGCATAATTTTTATTGGAATGATTATTTACTTAACATATACAGTATTCAATCTATAATATGTCAATTTTCATAATATATATTGTTGTTGTTGATAATGTTTTTCTTCTTCTGATATACTTTGACCTTGTTTCCGCGTCTCAAAGGAAATGCCATTTTTATAAGCCAGAACAACAATTCAATATTTTACTAGTCATTTCTTGCTGATGTAGTAATGGATTTTCATATTTTTATGTAAATGGCGCAATTTCTTTCACCGGACAAACAATATGACTTTCAAAGTGTCGATACAAAGGAAATTAAAATGTTCGGACAATAGACGTGAGCAAATATTTGAACTGACCAAAACTTTAATAAAGATATTGGTCGTACATTAACCGGATCATTGCCGTAAATTAATTGCAAACATAGCCATGTAACCAGACCCCTTACAAGCGACAAAATTACTACGTAAAATTGCAGTGATCAAAGCCTCTTATGCAACATGGGCCTAGGTTCGAACTTTGTATAGAACCTCCATGTTTGTCCATTTTTGTTGACACTTAATGTTTTATTCAACATTTGTTGACACTAAATTAAGTCAACAAAGCTGTAATTAGTCATATGTTCGTTTCCCTAGGCCTGGTCAATAAATGGACAAACAGAAGTATGAGAAAAAAATGCCATGGCTACTTATTGATTGGCAACACAGATGATAACACATACAATAACTCATTCAAAATATTATAGCTATTCTATTATGCTTTTATCTATTAAGGTTCTGGTCTGTAGTCTTGATATGACATTTTTGTCCATTTTACGTGTCTTTAGCAACCCTTTTTTGATTGCTAATTAAGTCCACATTGAATTCGTTTCCATAATCAACTTGCTTACGGCCGTAATATTTAGAGGTGTCATATCAATCTGGGTTTATTCATCGTCGGTACCTGTTGCCCATTTGACCGACGCCCCCCCCCCCCCCTCTCCTCCCCCTGAACAGATTAGTTAAGGTTGTTTGGGTTAGTGCAAAGCACAGAAAACATCCCATTCCAGATATATACTTGGTTCTGTTGCATCCTTACAGTATAGCACTGATACATGGAACATCGGTTAAACGGCTCATCCGAAAGACAGTGATGTTAGAGGAGAGCTGGGGAACGTACAGTAATACTGTTATAAAAGTTAATATGAGATGAAGTATATATATATGTGCAATTGATTTTTTTCATATAAGGGAAAAGGTGAAGCAATGGCTTATTCTGTCCCAAAAATAACTTCTTTGGACTAGACGGTGTTACTGGATCCAAATCATTAAGAGTTGGTAAGTGAAAAGAAGCAAGGCAACATTTGTTCGTGAGTTAAAGTTCAGTTACCAAGGAAGAGCTCGTCGAAACTTTAAATGTTTATTTTCACGTGATGAACGAGAATGAAACTCGATACACGGTTTTTAGAACTAATCCTAGAGACAAAATTTTAATCGAGCGACACCGAGACGCATTTGGAACCGAATCGTGCCAAACCCTTATGTCTTGTCATCGTAACGTAGCCACAAGTTTTCCATATAATTATGTTTAAACAAACGAGAGTTGACGAATTCTGTATATGTCACGTACTGAATCAATTAAATTCGATGGGTAGATTTCAGAACAAGTTCTCTATGTTTGCCCAATACTCTTCCAATAGTCGGCTGAGTATTCCAAATTGGGAGAAAATGTTTACATAGAATCCCCGACCACCCATTAGCTATTACTCGTTTGTCATGTTTCTGGAAGTGCTATCCATCATATAACGTCAAACTTAACCACCAGATTAGCCTACATTCGCGAAAAGACGACAATACTTATTAGTTGTTATGGTTTGGCTTATTAAACTTTTGAGTCATTAAATTTCGTTGGGTTACTAATTTGTTCGTAAAATGTCGATTCATACCTTATTCTCCTGATTTTTATTATAATTTGTTGACTTCATGTTATTTTAAGGAACTTAAAATTCAGGATTATAATGTGTTGAATGTCATATCTAAGAATCCTTTTATTTTTATTCCTAGGCTAGATCTGTTTCATTTGCTTTTCATCTAAGTAGGCATTAAAGGCTTAATTTCAAACTTACAGTTGTTTGAAAAAAATATCCTTTTACTGCTTTGGCCATGTGTTAGCGCTTATACTAACAGTCCTTCTGTTCGTCTATACTCTAAATTCAACCACCTTATAGCATAGCATATGTAACCATTTTAATCTGCTCAGAGGCAGTATACACAAGAGAAAACCTTACCCGTTAGACATTTTTCATGTTTTTCATTCATTCATTCGTACGTTCGTTCGTTCTTTCGATCGAGCATTCATTCATTCATTCATTCATTCATTTATCTTACTCTCTTACTCGTTCGTTTTTTCGTTTGCTCTTGTTTGTTTGTGCGTTCGTTTGTTCGTTTACCCTCGCTTTTTTATCCGTTCGTTTGTTCAAGGCTTTCAGTCGTTTGTTTAGACTTTCGTTATTTCATTCGTTTACTACTTCATCTATTCATACCTTAAAAAATGAATTTGTTTTCACACTAGATGTCTAACTGTATGGATAAAAATGACGTTTTTTCTTACATTACCATTAACTGTTGGAAAATAATGTTGACAGTTTAACAATGTCATACGTTAAACATTTTACAAAGACAACAACAACAAAATAATATTCTTTATTAGAATCATTCTGTCAAATTTAAGATGTCATATTACTGAACAAATCATCCAAAAGCACCTTTGCCCCCAAGGGTCATAAGGGGCGGGCAGCATGGACAACGAAGAACAATATTGTCTGAAAATAAAACCAACCTATTAGATTGTTCCATAATGAGATTCTACCCTTGAAAACCTGCCTGTAGGAATTTTAGATAGAAGGTTCTGTTGTCGTATGGTGACAAAAAAGTTGACACGAACATGTTTTACGCTAATTAGTGTTATTTGACTCGTGTTTATAGAAATGAAATGGTCGCGCAATTGGACGCACGGTGGGCGCGGGGACACTTGACCACTGGTACACATAGAGTACCCAAAATGGACAAAAAGGGGGTTTTCCGTTATTTGTGGAGACGCGCGTTCACACTGTTGTAAATGTTTGACATGCGTTTAGAATATTAGTTTTTAATAGCCTTTTCATATTTTTGTCACTAAGGTGTATTGGACAGCTTTTTCCAATTTGTGCATGCTAAAAATTCGTTCCAATGTTTGAATTCGCTCAGATTGCTTTGCATTCTTTGTTTTATACCTTTAACAAAACTAAAGCTTTTAAACACCATACTGTCTAAACATTTATATACCCAAACCTACATTAATTTTCCATCGTTCGTCAGTGGTGTATCCAGTTGAACCACCACCGAATCTAGTGATGTTCGGTGGCTACAGAATAAATTTAAAAAAATCAACGAAATTTTCCTCAGGATTTTGAATATCGCCATGATTCATCGAGGTGACAGAGTACTTTTGATTTCCACTGGAAGGACGACAAAAGAAGCAAATCTATAAACGCAGAAACAGGCGACATTCTCTTTTCCCACAAGCTCTTAAGAGCTTACTTCTAAGGTGTCAGAGAATACTAAATTCTTACTTCCTTTTATAACCAGCCCGGAAGCTGGTTTTACTAATGTCATCTCAAATCGAGCTTTTCTACGACCTGGAAAAATTAACAGCTTATTACCGTTGTTTTCTCCGTGAATCCTGTGTCATATATACCGAACCTATTGATTGGTTGAATGTTTCAGCAGGTGCCAGATATCTTCCCAGCATTCTCGGTTACCAAGCAATTCTAGAATTTCACCAATCGCCGTTCAGATAAGCATCTGATTTTCAATTTTCACAATCAATGTTGTAAACGTTAATAGAAAACAACTAATTCCCGTAAAAATCGAAATGTATTAAGGGATATGCTGACGAATAATGAAAGTTACATTAAGATAAGGTGTCTCTCTATCATTTTACTCTGAAGTATTTTCTGTAAACTTCGGCGATAAAAGAACCTTTCAAAAATTGATAGAAAAATGAATGTTTCCATGTAACCATGAGTGACTTATTGCTTAATTAAGATAATGTTGATTAGCTCAAATCCCGCTGCTTGTTGTGAAGCTACAGTTAACCCTCTCACTTTGTTTAGACATATTTTATACTAGATTCTACAAGAAATTAGACATACTCTTGTTTACAATCATATTTCAGTAATAACAATAGTAAGGTCTTTTAAAATGGACATAATCAAAGGTTAATATATAGGTAAGACATCTATGATAACAAACTATAGCTTTCGAATACAGCAGTCGGATTTTTGAAATAGTTACCGAGAAAAAAAGACAATCCAGTTTTTCATGTACAGTTACATACCATATCGACAGTCCATTATTGTCTTAAGATTTGTGACAAAATACCTTGCTGTTGTTTATTGAGGTTTAACGCCGATTTCAACATCTAGGTTATATCTCGGCGGTCAGTCCACCTAACCGGTTTTCCTGGATAACTAACCAGTAATTACCAATTTCTCCGCAAGTGACTGACTATTGTTCCCACTTGATCTACTCTGAATCGGTGGTGAGAGACAAATGAACATCAGACACAATGCCTGAGATCAATTGTCACGGAGAAATTTTGCCCTGCCCAAGGGTCGACCCAGGGACCCATGGATTACTAATCCAGTGCTCAACCTATTGAGCTAAGCGGGCGGACTCACCTTGTTGTAAGACACGTGCTTCTTTTTGTAGGTGGCGTTCTGTGGACGATTAATGGACGCGCTAGGACAGTTCCCGGAAGGGTCTAATTGCCAACACATGCCGTTCTTTTTTTCCGGATGTGATGAACAAACAAGAGAAACGACTCTGACGAATCAGATAAATCTAATTAAATAGGATAATTCTGTTAAAGAGTATCTACTGTAACTATTTGTTTATTTCAGAAAACCTCAATAAAACCGACTATCGTTTTATTGTTTCATGAAATAATTAAAACGATAAAATCGTCAGAAAATTAATCACATCACAATATCACCACCTTACGTTTCAAATACAGATCGGGTATCTTGGTGCCTATAGTTTGAAATTAGATGCTTTTCATTGCAGATGTGTACAGGTATAAATTGTCTCGTGGTTCATACCGTCATGGCGTTTATTATCCGGAAAATTAGACACATTTTGTGCATTAATGGACATTCAATACCGAAATATGACATTCTAGATAGTACACGATTAATTCATTTTTTGTTACACATACTACTCTGCAGTGCTTGAGTGGTTTTTTTTTTATATTACAAAGGTGCTTGTAGATAGAAATTCATGCTTCTTGTTTTCAGGAAACAATTAAGGGAAGGTTCGTTTCAAATTTTGATTGGCAATTTCATACTGTAGCAGAGCCCAGACCTCTACGATAAATTGTGTATAGGTCTCTGGGCGATTTTATTCGTTTAAGTACATGTCTATAGACATAGCGACTAGAGGTTAGTTTTTTTTTCAGCAAAAAATGATGCTTAAAGTTTGTGGGGAAAAAAAGGTTTAAATACAAAGCGTTTTTCTTCTGCTGTATCCAAATCGTTACCGATATTTCTGCTGATATGGTACATGTGTCGGCTTTGAGTGAAGAAAACGGCGATATTTCTGCTGTTTTGGTACAATTGTCGGTTTTGAGAGAAGTAAACAGCGACATTTCTGCTGTTTTGGTACAATTGTCGGCTTTGAGAGAAGTAAACAGCGACATTTCTGCTGTTTTGGTACGTGTGTCGGCTTTGAGAGAAGTAAAAAGCGAGATTTCTGCTGTTTTGGTACAATTGTCGGCTTTGGTACAATTGTCGGCTTTGAGAAAAGAAAATAGCGACATTTTATTGGGTTCAACTTAAGCAACAAATGGCTTTCCAACAGCCATATCTTTAAAGGCCCGACAAAGGTTTATCAGCTTAGTGTTGTTATGCAAAGCAAAGACTGGAGAATCACCGAACCCCTAGTTTAAACAGAACGGGGTTTTACGATCGCGGCTAAATTTACCGAACCCCTAGTTTAAACAGAACGGGGTTTTACGATCGCGGCTAGATTTACTAACTAGCTTCGGATCAGATTCTGTGTCAATATTTAGTGGCATTATATAAACTTTATTTGTGCAGACTAAAAGAACAACAAAGATTTGATCTTGCGTCTCTAAAATTCTGTTAATTTGACCTTGACGTCTTAACACTTTCAATACAAGTAATAACTGACAATTTTAGCGTACAGTAGTAATGTTGTATTAATCGTGAAGTATCGTTTGGCAATATACACAAACTGTATGATATTATCAAAATATAAACAATGTTGAACAAATGGACAAATAGATACAAACCATCGTAAGTGTGTTTAGATGTGATCACAGTGTGATAGTATACTCGTTATTATTACTGTAAATATTGAATCTTTGATTTCATTTCAGTTGGTTAGGCCATATAAAACCTCTAAATATTTACGCAAGATGAAAGTTTCTCAATGAAATAGTTGAAAATGGGCACATAACGTGTGACTCTATGGTTTTAGTGGGGTGAATGTAAATATTGAATCAACGTTTTGATAAATATCCTCTATGTTTTATGATTTGTTTGAATATAACTGCAATTTTTAGACTGTAAGTAAACAAGGATCATAACGGGGTGAGTATTTGCAGCGGAAGAATTAAACTACGAATTAATTTGTTTGAAAAACTCGACCTTTTGTTGTTTAGATTAAAAAAATAAATATGTGTACTCTAAAAGAGTTGTTTCCCCTTAAGACTCTAACGGGAGGGAAGAAAAACATCAGCAGGTAGGTATCTGCAAAACTATTGATTTTATGGAAACAAAAAAAAAAAAAAGATTTATAAAGTGTGTGTATATTTATAAAATTAAGGGCAACTAAACGGACCTCTCCCTTTTCATTTTCATTCGTCTGTTGTTGATATTTGCAGGCCATATAAGATTCTATTTACAAATAAATACCGTTTAAGGACAGCCATGTATATAAGCTCAGCTTGTAAGGTGGCAAGGATCCTACTAACGAGATAAAAATGCCCGCTTTTCTTTGCAACTGGTCAGAAAAAAAGGAAACCAAGCGCTTGTCTTTAGTTTAAAACTCTGCTGTAATCAGAATGATTATCTTCCTTGTTACAAATTTCTATCTGATGCATTCACCTTAAGGTCGAATTCCATATCTTGCTTCCACTTTTGTGCAAATTCTGTCTGGTGTTCGGTTAATTATCTAACTTAAAAAAAAACAACACGAACTGAAGATCTTTGTTGACAGGAAATATTGTCGAAAAATATTTGCGAGAGTGTTTCAATCTTTAATACCAATTGTCAGTATAACATATAGTTTTCATCATCATCATCATCATCATCATCCTAGTCCTCTTTATCATCATAATAATCATACTGGATTGGGATCCTTCAGAAGCAGTTTAATCTTAGGCAAAGTGAAATGAAAGACGATGAACTTCGGTCTACTTGAGACTTTGAAGAAAACAAAAGCTAAACAAATGAACATCAACTATATGTTATAAAAAAGAAGGCTTTTCGTTTCATCAAGTTTCGAAAAACTTAAAGGAAGTCGCTGGTTCCTCTTCTCTTTTTGAATTAAAAAAAAAACTTTTAAAAGAAAACAACAGGCAGAATACTCATTTCAAAGTGAATATTGTTATTGTCAATAGGATTCACATAGTTTTTTACCACAATTTGAAGCTAACTCCGTTGGAATCCACGGCAAAGGTAAATTTGACATTGACTTTGACAAAGGCTGACGTCAATATTTTATAAACACTTTGTAAATGTTACTCATGAAATAATACAAGAGATACATTGTGTTATTGGAACATAATTTGTCAGTTCTTTTTACCCATATAATATTCATTGTACGCCAGGTACTTGGCACAATGTAAGACGGCCCTTTGATCTATTCCTTTTATTGATATAAAATGGGGAGAGAAAAAAACGAATGGAAACTTCAAAAGCGCTGTTTATGAATATAATTTCATGAAATAAATTGATCCAGAGAAAAACGAGAAGAAAAAAAATCATCGATAGACTGGTTGCACGTTTAATCATGATTTACAATATTTGCATAAAATTTGCATATCTGCGGAGTTAGGAACCGAAGCAAAGGGCATTGATTGGTTGAAATATCTCAACCGTCTGACGCGTTTGAAAAATGAAGCCAACGTTAATGATAATGAGTCCTTATTAATTAGGAAAGTCGACGGCACTATATATCAATATTTTCACGGATATCATTTCATCACAATTATCATTTTGTCATCCTAATTGCTTCAAATTATTTGAGTTATATATCTGGGTTTCTGTACAGTGTGTATTCACAATGTTAAGAACAAGACTTTTTCTTGTTAGTGCTTTGAGCGGCTTCAGGCCTAGAGCTTGTGTACATTCCGTTTAAAAATGATTAAATTTTCACTAATGCTAGGATTAAATTGATAGTGATAAAACGAATTCTGAAAAAGAAGTTGAAATATTTCTAAAAGAAACATCAACCTACACAGTAGAAGCAACATCAACAACAACAACAAAATAAAGCAAAATATTATTTGTTTCTGCTTGTTCTTTTCATGAAATGTATGTGTTGTCTGTTGAAGAAATAGCGTATTCGTGACCATGTCTTTTATGTGCACGTGTTGGCATTTTTCATTTTCATTTTTTTTTCGTTTCGGAAGCTTGAATACTTTTGTACTTACATATAATTTTATTACTAAAGTACGAGTTCACTGTATATTCAAATGAGTTCAGGATGCGTTTGTCAGGTATCTCTCTATCAACAGGGGAATTCGAACAAATCGCTCTCTTTTCCAAAAATATATTTGATATTTATTACAAATTGTTGGTAGTAATATCAGGGCCATGACCATCTACGTCATAAAAGGTACGTAATTTTTTCCTGAAACTTAGAAAAGTATTTTTTCGTTCTCGTATGTCCAGAGAAAGAGAAATGTTTGAATCAGTTTTGTTCGAAGTGTCATATTTTATTTCTACTGCACTGAAAACGGGAATGCATCCTGTAACCTCTGTGAATTTAGTTGTACGATACAAAACAAAGCATTAAAACAGGGCGATGTACGCGATAACTTTTACAATCATATAAAAAACAATAAACTGAACAAAGTTTTAATAAAAACAAAACGGAAATATTTTCTGCGTTATTTACTGCAGGAAAAATACTGGCTTCTTTGTCTTATTTTATTTCATTCTTTATCTGAATAGTTTTATTTGAGTTCAAGTGGGTATGGGAGGTATAAATCTTGTGCTAGGAGTCGAGAATCTCTCAAGAGGTCCCTGTATGAGATTTGTGACAATTTCTAATCCTTTGATTTGAACTATTTTGGAGACAGTAAATATATTGCAGTTATAAACCCAAATTTTATTGCCCGTATCAGTCCATGTGAAGAAAGTATCCAAGATACACGGGGTTGTTTAGTTTACGTCATTGATGGTTGACTTCTTGTTCCCATTGCACACGTTAATACTCCAAAAAGAAAATTTTCACTCCACCCAAAGAAAAAAAAAACAACAAAAACAAAAACAAAAAACGGGGCGACGTTTTTATTTATTTTTTTTGCCACTCAACTTTTTTTAATGCAGCATATTCTTCTCTCTAGTTGTCATACCACTACAGCCACAATTTATCAACTTTCCATTTTTTAACTTTAGTAACAAGGAAATGTCTAGATTCAGAATGTTGTCATGTGTTTGTCATGCTGGATTCAACCCATGGACTCCTCACACTTGTTCTTTTTACATTACAGCAGATTTCTGTAATCTATTTCTAATTTAAATGATACTTAAAGACAAGTAAATGTTTTTTTATGGACGACCATTGTTCCTCTAAGTAAAACTCACACTAACCAATATATGCAGGACAATTTATGACAAAGTCAGACTTAAAAAGTGACCAACTGAATCGAAACGTCTTATTAAGATACAGTGATAATTCGTAATTGCAAAACTGAGGCCGGATGGAACAATAAGATCTCTTGAAAAAGATCTGATTGGCGAAAAACCACGTGAATGATAGAATGGTGCGATACCACTCTAATGGCTGAAATCCCGTATCACTTAGCACTTCAAAAGGGAGCGTCAAAACAGGGTCTGTATCACGTGCGTGACAGAGCAAATATTTTGTGAATTAACTTAAGAAGGGAGCACAATTAGCAGAAGGGGTCTCCCAACAACACAGCCCCTAAAGCCGTCTGCCAGCAAATTAAACATCAATTCAACTGCAATTTTCTGAGGGATAAAACACGTTCTTTAATCGACAGTCGCCGATTAGAGTTTGAAAAGACATTTCCAAAATTACGAAGACGAATAAGACAAGAATCAGTACAAGAGTTGAAATTTTCAACTTCAGTGTACAAAACAATGAAATAAAATATTTTCCTAGCTGTATCAATGTCCTCTTTTCTACTAACTTATCCCATAAATGCCTACACAAAATTAGACATGGGTAAACAGTGTCTACAGGGTTTGCGTAAAGGACTTTCTTCCCTAAATAGAATAAAATTGAAAATTTATACCAGAAGCCCTTTTAATTTAAAATGGATTCGTCCAACTAAAAAGGACAGCATAATCCATTGGGCATAAATGGGTTAAAATTGAAATAAGAAAGAAACTTAAACGAGAGTTGTTAAATGATAAAATCAAGTGTATCATACACATGATCTTGACTTGAATCTCGAGGCTCTATTTGTTATTATACTCAGCTTGCTTAATAACTCACTTATTCCTCTGTTCCTATTTCTTCATTTAAAGTGTAAGGATTTTGGTAATAATTTCAGCCTAAATTTTCTCAAAAACAATTTAAAGTATTACCATAAAGAGAAGATAGATTTGGTTAGGCAGAAATATTATATATTTAGGGTATAATTTATCATGTGACTCATTTATATAGTAAATTGCGGGTGACTTCAAAGCCCATTGGGTCGGCTGTTACATTTCGTCTTTGTAGAGTATGCTTGTTTTGTAAAACACTTGCGACTTTAATTCACTAATTACTTTATTACATATATATACAATTTATATACTTGCATCTTTTTTTAAGTCAAAAGAACTTCAAAGCCAACTTTCTGTTGATGTTTTTCTCTCAACGTAATACTAACAGTACTGTATTCCGTCTCACAGTTGTATGAATTGTTCTGATGTACATTTTTGAAGTTGCTTTATTCACCTAATTCTTAATTACCTTTAATTTACATTTTTTTTGGTTAGGTCATCTTATGCTATAAGCGTATATCAAGAATTTTAACATTTACTTTATTTCTAACGCACGTTTATACCTTCCTATGCAGAATTTTGTTTTCTGACAGCGAATGTATTCTAGTAACTTAAGAGTTCAATTTCATGATACGTAAATGTTTTTTGAAAACCATTGAAATTACTTATGAAACTTGTACATTTGTAATTATTTCTGATGTACATATAAACAAATCTGCAGTCTTTTCCTTTTTGTGAAACCTGTTTTACATATTTGTTGTACATGTACATTTATGGAATTTAATTGTTCTGTCTGTCTTGCTAATACTTCAAGTTTTGTAAAATATGGTTTAGTCGTTGAAGAATGTGTTGTAGAATTAGTGTCTATATTAAATATTACTACTGTAATGTATTCTGTTTTTATGGGTCTTTTAGCATTCTGACATTTTGGAGTTCAGTTTGTTTTACTCAAACAGTGTATTTTCATGTGGGTATAAACCTTTTAAGCCTCGAACATGTATTTTTATAACCAATGACAATTTCAAGAACCCTTGAAGTATATATCGTTGCACAAGAAAATCCGTTCTCCATGTTGAAAAACAAGGACAAATTTGGAGTAGTGTTATCTCCTTACTAGGTAGGCGTGCTTTGGAAAAAAAAAACTTAAATCAGGTTTTTAAAAACTTTCAGATCGCACGTGTTAAAGTGACTTTAATCACATATGAAGCACACGTGTACAATTTCAAATAGCACTTGTAAAAAAAGCTCAAATCAAACTTGAAAAAAGTCGCTGTCACACTTGTAAAAAAAGCTCACATCAAACTTGAAAAAAGTCGCTGTCACACTTGTAAAAAAGTTAAAATCAAACTTAAAAAAGTCGCTGTCACACTTGTAAAAAAGCTCACATCAAACTTGAAAAAAGTCGCTGTCACACTTGTAAAAAAAGCTCACATCAAACTTGAAAAAAGTCGCTGTCACACTTGTAAAAAAAGCTCACATCAAACTTGAAAAAAGTCGCTGTCACACTTGTAAAAAAGTTAAAATCAACCTTGAAAAAAGTCTCTGTCACACTTGTAAAAAAAGCTCACATCAAACTTGAAAAAAGTCGCTGTCACACTTGTAAAAAAGCTCAAATCAAACTTGAAAATGTCGCTGTCACACTTGTAAAAAAGTTAAAATCAACCTTGAAAAAAGTCTCTGTCACACTTGTAAAAAAGCTCAAATCAAACTTGAAAAAAGTCGCTGTCACACTTGTGAAAAAAAATTCAAATCAAACTTGAAAAAAGTCGCTGTCACACTTGTAAAAAAAGCTCAAATCAAACTTGAAAAATATCTCAATCACACTTGTAAAAACGCTGATATTAAACTTTTTAAAAAATGCAAGCAAACTTATAAAAAAATAACAAAAAAATGTTATATCAAACTTGTAAAAAAAAATGGCATGACACTTGTCAAAAAAAGCTCATATCAAACTTGAAAAAAGTCGCTGTCACACTTGTAAAAAAAAGCTCACATCAAACTTGAAAAAAGTCGCTGTCACACTTGTAAAAAAAAAGCTCACATCAAACTTGAAAAAAAGTCGCTGTCACACTTGTAAAAAAGCTCAAATCAAACTTGTAAAAGTCGCTGTCACACTTGTAAAAAAGCTAAAATCGACCTTGAAAAAGGTCTCTGTCACACTTGTAAAAAAGCTCAAATCAAACTTGAAAAAAGTCGCTGTCACACTTGTAAAAAAAGCTCAAATCAAACTTGAAAAATATCTCAATCACAGTTGGAAAAACGCTGATATTAAACTTGTAAAAAAATGCAAGCAAACTTATAAAAATAACAAAAAAATGTTATATCAAACTTGTAAAAAAAATGGCATGACACTTGTCAAAAAAGCTCATATCAAACTTGCAAAAAAATCTCAAACACACTTATAAAAAATATCATATCAAAATCAAACTACATCAAATTGTAAACACAATTAAAACTGTAAAACAAAATATTGTAATCACACTCATAAAGAACTAAAACCGCACTCAATAACACTTGCAGAAACTCAAACTACTACTGAAAAAAAGTTCAAGTCACACTTGTAGAAAAATCACCAGAACCTATGATAGAGACCATTCTTATACAGAACCTTTTTTCACAGTGTACATATGATTTTTTTCACCCACTTTGATGTAACAGATATGATTCTGTTTAACCCGTTCGATATTATAATGTTTAGCTGGGCGTTTACCTTCTACAATATTGCAATACAAAAAACGTAGAACGTAGTTTTTTTTAAATATATCTATGAGCGGTTGTTGAGCATCAGGTATTTAGAATTGAAATTGAAATTAAAATAACAGGAAAAGGGACTAATTTTCAAACAGCATAGGAATCTGATATATATACAACATTAACATTATTACATAGGAAATAATAGTAGTAGTAGTTATGATAATAATAATAATAATAATAATGAGGGGACGATAATGTAATTGGTGATTATGGCAATGATGATTATCATCACCATCTTCGTCGGTGTAATAATGATAATACATGTAATCATCATCATCATCGATATCATGATAATAACGGCGATCATAAGGATAAGAAGAAGAAGAAGAAATAATGAGAAAATGAGAATCATTCTCAAACTTAAAAAAAATTATTTAAGTTCTCCTAACATATCTTGCATATACTTTATATTTGGTATCACTAGTCAGTATATGTATACATATAGCTGGTGTATATATGTAACGTACGATAAACGGGTGTGCTAATTTGTCAAGATATCCTTAGATTAGTTCGTGGGCAATTTGCCGTGTGTTATCGCACTGACCCCCAACAGCTTGAGTACTTCAAGATTTAAAACTTTATACATGTATATTGAAATTAATTTAAAGTTAAACCCTTTAAATCTCATACGCCGAAACAAGGCTTTTTTTTCAAAGAACGAAACGAAAAATTATCCTTTGAGAGTTACTTGAAAAGATATTAAATAATATTACAGTTAGTTGTCCCTACTTTCACAATGTCGTAATTTTGTCAACGCCCATAAATCTTTTTTTTAATGTTTCACTCTTTTAACAAGGAAGGCAAAACAGTATAAATTAATCAGACAACACCCAAGATCATAAGAGTATTACATATTCAGATTTGGGCATGGAAAATATTTGAAAGCGCTATCGTATTAAATCATGAATTTTATTTATAACCGCATGGAAACGATGCGAGTTTAATGACGCTTTAGATATTACGTTTTCATGTCATGTATATATTGAAGTTACTCCGTCACAGACTCAAGGGCAGCCACTTTGGCCGAGTATATTATTTTCATAAGTAAAAGCTGTTGCTTCAAGTTCAAAATAAGTTCTTGTATATGAAGCTGTAATTTCACGGCTTTGGTTGTAGTTGGACTACATTAACACGTGCAGAAACTTCCATGTGCACCAATTCTATGTGGCAGGAAATGAACACGGCTTTGGCTGTAGGTGGAATTTTTGCACATGCTAAAATCGACCTTTACACCGCTCGCCTGATCAAACTTGGCATGTTATAAAAAAGTTAATGCAATTAAGGATTCTGTTTATTTTTGTTGTAGACGTATCACAAAGTCGGCGTTACTAGAAGTAAAAACGCCGAGCTGCTGCAAACAATGTGCATTCTCGACAAAAACATTAAATGATTAGGAATTAATTTGATGTATCGCTTGCGACTGACAGAAGATCAGACAATTGTACCGTTTCATTCCTAGGTCATGATAAAGATAAGGCTAAATGTTTTAAATCCATTAATTTCTTATATACAAGCATATCGTTTTTCAAAGAGATGAAGCCGACGATGCCGGTGCTGAAATAGAACTCTCGGAGTTTGACAAATGAGATTCGGATGATAAGGATGATGATGATTTGGGAGAAATTGTCGTTTACACCTGCCCGGGAAATAATTTACACCGTGACGTTTCCTTTTATCAACGGTTGACTCATTGATTATCCTTACAGATCGACCAAGATACGGTGCTCTAAGTTGTTTGTCCCCCGGATCATTCGGTAATAACCGTAGCAATAAACCATACAAACGTGAAATGAAAATCAATGGTATAACAGTAAAACAGGATAATATAATTAATTGTTTGATTGTAATTGTGTAATATTTCAGCACAGAGCTATTCAGGCTGGGAAACGTAATTGCTGTTTCTTCCCTAGAAAACGCTTCCGTTTCAGAATTGCATGCACGTTTTATGCTTCATACTTCGCGGCAAAAATATCTTACATATCCACTGAGCAGGGTTAATTGTCTGGTGTCAGAACAACTCCTTACAAAGTTGTTTACACGTGCACCGTTGTAAAGTAAGAATAAAGTCTTTTATGTAAAACTGCTTTTAAACTATCAGGTAATCCACAGTGCAGACCATCAACTAATTCTCTGCCACATTGGTTCGGATGTAAAATGGCATCAATCTTCGATCTAAAAATTTACAGATCAATCTTGCCATATACAGTGCATGGTTTCGTATGCCTTTTCTTTAATAGACCTTTGGCTAAAAATTAAAAAAAAAAAAAAAATCGCGAGAACAAATTATCAGTATGACGTCATCACTTCGTAATATTTTTTTCGGAACATGACCTTCCAGACGCAACAGCAGGCATAAGGCTGGTTTACGATACTAGAAGTTTGCGACACCTGGCTGACTAGTTTACGGTAAATTACGGGATGATAATTTCTAATCCGCAATAAAATTTTATTGGGAAATATTTCAAATCGGTAAAGAGTGCTAGAGATAAAACAGCGCAACTTTTGATGTCCCCTAGATTTATAATCGTGCTGACACACGGAAACTGATAACAGCGGTTTATGACTGCACTTGAAGATGTTTTAAATTCTCAAACTGAACTGTTCACTCTTGGTTCTACGACAATCCCACGATAGGTCAAAATCCTGTCTGGTTTTATCAAACAGGTACAAACACGGGATACAGTCGACCGTTAAAGTAGTCCTATTCCAAACACTATTTGCAAAGACTGACAGAACCTGCACTTTAAGAAACAGTCGCTATAAGTAAAAATACTACAAAATATTCCAACTTTTAGCAAGAAATTATTAGTTTCAATCTAGTTACTTGATTTATTTTGACCGCTTACAATGGGTAGTTTTTCCCACCTTTCAAAGCATGAAAATTAATTTGGGAAACAAACAGACATTGCTCATGATGTCACAGCGCTGTGCCTTTAGTTAGCATTTTCATATTTGCATCCCAACCAGCGTGATTAACAAACATTGAATCACAAATGACAAAAATGTCATTGCAGTGAATTGCCCACCTGGGTTACAGATTGATGTGTTATCAGTTTGTGTCATGCATATCTCACTATATTGAACGTTTATTAATGGTCCACTTCCTATGATTATCTAAAAGCCTCGTGGTTTTATGAAACGTTCACATGACAACTGGAATAATAAGGTTCAAATGTACAGGTAAGGTTAGATATGAGAAGAAACAAAAACAAAAAAAAAATCACCACAAATCATGACCGAAACCCTTTTGAGTTTCGATAGATTTAAGAAGCTAATTTAACTACCAGGAAAGGAAAGTTGTCTTTTGTTATCTGATACGCCTATTTTCTTATTGATTTATATTTCCGCCCAACCTTGTTTCTATGTTATTTTGCTGTCCACCGTCATAGATCATTAGAAAGCACACGTGACCTTATCATTGGTCGTTTTTCTACATTAAGTAAGTCTGCTGGCCAGCTGACTCGACGACAAAATGACCAAATAATCTACGAACGCCAGAACAAAATCGTTTATTGATAACACTGAAAGCAGCATTTGTTCCTAAAAATTGATTACACTTTTTCTGACAGGATTCTTTGTCGGCCATATTGTTTCGCACGTGCCGGTGGCTGCGTACTACTCGCTACATGTAGGATTCACGTGACAGTGACACAAATGGAAAGATAATGTACATTATTAATTGTAATAAATTACTTTCACAAGGTGTGAGGTTATAACATCCAATTACCGGGCTATAACTGTATATTTCTATGAAATAGTTAAGATGGATTACATAATTGTTTCTGTATATTCAGTTTCAACTGACTACACCAAAACAATAAAAAAGTGAAAATAATATGATAGAATATTTATTATAGTTCAGATGGTTTATGTAGCTTCGTAGATATCAATCACATAAATATATTTCTGGTGATTAAATTGATTCAGTGTTAGTAATTCACAATTCACTGTTTATAAAAGATTCCTTGTTACAGTATCTCCATGAATGATATATCCATCCAACCATGGGCACTGAAGCCAAATTTGGACTCAATTTGACTGAGCATCGTGTTCGTTTTTAAATCCATTTGAATTACATGGCACATAAAAATGTACATGTGAAATATTCCATGTCTTACACAGACAAATGCACAGTTTAATATGAAAGGCTGTAATATTTGATTGACACTAAAATTTCTCTGATAAAGTTATTTGAATTGAGACCATCTTATTTGAACATGCAAATGTTTGCATAGAACGTCTGTTTATACACAATCATTCTGTAAACACAACCTGTGTTTATATTTGTACACACTGATTTCGTCTCGAGATACTCACCCTGGCTGTGGTAAGAGAACTTAGCATCCTTGATTTGGCAATGACTTCACGAGTAGTAAATTTAAATGAAAATGAATGCAGCCAATCCTCTTGTGATGATGTTTTCAGCATCTTGGTTTCCTTGTTATCATGGACACCATCCCTTGTTGGGTCTTTGAGCATGACGTCATCTGTATTTTTAATCGTCAGTAGTAAGGTCTTTGAAATTTTTCTTGTCTGACACCCTGTCATATACATACATTGGGAAGAACAATAGTTTTCAGGGAAATTCTTTCTATTCCTCATAAGACTTTTATTTCATCAGAAATAAATGCATAAAAGTGTCGATATGCTTGAAAAATGCGAGCATTTTCATACGCCTGACAATTTTTTATATTTTTTGTTTTTATTCAGTAATCTAATAAGCGAAGAAGAAGAACAAAAAAAGTAGTAAAATAGTTCAGAGATGAGACCATCCATGGCAGGTTACCTTTATATCAAACAGTTTATCAATGGTGTTTTTTCAGGAATGCCCCGAATTCGCCACACTCTAAAATGCAAAGGAGAAATTCATACACGAGTACAAAGGACACAAAACATAAAAGGGATAAATGCCACAAGGTTCTTATTGACATTACATAAAGGAGCAGACGTTGTCGCTTTCACCTCTAGATGAGCTCATCGACCAAAATTTAATGTCAAAAGTATGCGCTCAAAAATACAGCATATTTCTTTATCTAAAACAATTTAGATCTTGTTCATGCATAACACCATGTATATATTAACTCGTTTGTCTACGAGAGTGAACATTGTAACAAAGCTTGAAAATTTAGGTCAGCCCATAATCATCCATAATGTAGCGGAAGTCCATATCCCATCAACGCTGGATTGTTTCAGACGACATTTCCTAATTTATATTCCGCCATACCTGTGTTACTCCGAAAAGGCTTTTTGTAAGATATAGTGGCATTACAAACCGGTTTAATACAGATTATTTGGCTATGTGTTTTATGTGTACGTTAGAATATCATTTAGATAATGATGAGAAGTCCAAATTATGTTTTGAACATTAATGTGAGTGGTTCTCTATTTTTTTTTAAATGACACTTGTGTACATTGAAAAACTTTTCAGTAAATGTTTTTGTGTCAAAGTAAACCTTCAGAACATGCAGTTTATAATTGAAATCTATCATTAACAAGTGTCGCCACTTTTTACTACATGCTACATGGATTTCAATGCAACACGGTGCATAAGGGCTAATTCTTCACAGATAAGATTATACCGACGTTTTTGTATTTCTTGCGCATATTTTGCAGACCTGTATGGACTGCAGTCATAAAATAAACCTGAAAAAAAATCAACTTTTTATTTTCCCGCCCACAAATTTTATGGTCCGATTAACCGGTCCATAACCGGCTGCCATGCAACTTATGCGAACCAACCAATTTGTTGACACAGCACTCGTAAAGCCATAATATCGACTGGGAACCACTTCTTCTCAGAACTTGGGAATGTTTATAACTACATAATCTTGGTCGTAAAACAGTAATCAAAATCTGCCCAAGTAATAAACCCGTTATGGTCTATTGTGAACTCATTTACCTGCTCTTCAATACTCTTCAAAATGGAAGGTGAGAAGATTATCAAAAGAAATGGCGACTTCAAATTTTTATTGTTTCCAAATCTCTGGCTGTCAGAAATAAAGTTATTGTGTCGTAAATATGTGTTATTTGACTAAATTGAGATTTTGATGCCACTTTTAAGCATAAAGACCCTAGAACAACAACAAATGCCTAAACTTGCATTAGATAAAGAACCTTAAAGCTAGCACATCCGATGGTGTTGCAGAAAGAAATCGGGTAGTGGATGCGTTTTTTCACAGTGTTCAGTGTACGAGGAATGACACAGATGGTACATTAACAATAACCTCTGCATACAGTTTCACACATTTTGATCGTGCTATGTACAAACAGCATAATTTACTTAGGTGCATTGAGCAAGGTTTGCAACCCAAAAGAAGAATTAAAACTAAGCTGTTATGTAGTGTGTGTCACGGCTGGATTGTCCCTAGAAACCATGGAACGATTCTGAAGGGAACTCTTTGTCTTACAGTTATCATTATACTTCTTAATTTCCAACAAGTGGCTCTCTTTGAAATCCATCGACTCCTCTCCAAAAAGTAATCAAACCCGGTCCTTGTACTCTGATAGTCCTTTGGAAAAAAGATTAAGTTGTCACCACACACCGCACCCGATGATTCATGATACAATCCCCAAAATAAACCCTTCAGAATGCCCCTGATTAAGTAGAAATGGTAAAGATATATAGGACTTATTTATTACATACCTTATTTCATTGTAATTTATAAATTTCATGTGACAAACTACCTTCCTCGGCGATATAATAAAGCTGGTATCCAATCAATAGATCGCGAACGCTAGGTTTCTGAACTACGTTATCAATTCAAAATAGATATGCCAAATAGCCGTGTATTGGACAAAGCAGACGGGACTCGATTATTTTCAATGCTTATAGAATTTCTTTGAATATGGGAATAAAATTATCAACATATTATCGACTAGCGATTTCTATGGATCTTTTCTAAATTGATATCTGCTACTTTTCAAAGGCCCGTTATTTTTAAAAATAGACACATTTCCAAAGGTCTGAATAAGGCGCCACCATCACGACCTTTCTTCTGAAGCAAAGGACCGCGTGCAGTTGCTTCATTGTATTAAAGTGTTTGTCTCAGACAGCAATACATCTGTTCCTTTTATTTCTCTTTCTTACAAAAAGGAAAAGTTGAAAACACGAGTTTCGGATCTTTTTTGGCTATACAGTTATAAATAATGTTTTAGTGAGCTATACAAAGCAAAGATAGGCCTATGCGCACGCAACGAAATGTTATTTTTACTTTTTTCTCCGTATTTCCCCATGAAGATTTCACTCAAAGGGAGCTCAGAGGCTGTAACTTTTACTTCTTATAAAGAAAATTCGAGCCCCGCGATAATATAGGTAAAAACAGATTTTCCTAAAAATGGTCCCTTTATAGAAAGAAACAATTCGCACATATAAAATGGGATACTAATTATTTCCCATATTTCTCTCAACGAAACATCATAAATGACAATGACATGACAGTGTAAGAAGAGAACTTCTTTTCAGAAATTGTCTCAGTTCCTACAGTGAGAATTGGCAATGTTTCGCCAGCACAGGGCAATTAATACTGTCCAAATTTACAGTAAGTACGTGAAAAGAAGACTTGTTTATTTAGCTATCGAGGAGTATTTTAGTTCTGCCTTCTCCAACAATGGACCATTTCCTCCAACCACTGCCACAATAAATGAAGCCTTTAAAAGGACAAGTCGTACACAATAGAACTCTAATCGTGCGAAACATTCAACACAAGTAACAATAAGTCTTTCTTATTCTTTGCCCATATCTATCGATGATGATTGTGCGGATGGGTCCATTAAGAAACGAAAAGTGACAAAAAGTTTGTTTGCAAACACACTAATGTTACAAATGTGACATTTTGATTTATATAGAACGGCTTAGTGTCAGCATATTTTTAAAGTTTCAAATCCATTTGCTAAACTTTATTAGAGTTTGGTTTTAAATTCAATTTGTCCGTTTCGTTATCAAAGAAAAGGCTTGACCACGTAACCGAAAGATACGGCATGGACTGTCAAAAGTGTGATTGTCACGTAATTTGGATTAAAATGGTGTCACCGCTTTTTAATAAGTGGCGGACATAACTGGAGCTCCAGTTTTAAATTGGCGTTTTAAATTTTGTTTTAGCGCGCAAAGATAACTTGTAAAAGTTGGTTCAAAGAATTTAAGTCATGTCCTGAACAGGAGCGAAAGAGAGATAAAATGGCAGAAACGAAATATTTTTGACGTCTTCCATAACGGACAGCTGAAGTCCGTTGCATATTAGGAAATAACTTCTACTTTTTAAATCATTTGCAATGTATGCTGAACGCTAAATCGCTTCAAATCTTTTATTCATTTTTATGCTTTTCGATATCACAGGGGAATAAGTAGCAAACCTTTTTCTGAGTAGCTTTAATTCGGAAATTTTACCTAGTTTAGTTCAATAATATTTAATGCGGTACTTCTCAATGTACAATACATGCAGCAATATCTTCATTTAGCTAAGTACAAAAAAGGATTTGGCGACAAGTTATTACAACATTAGAACTGCCCTCTCTCTAATGTGTCAAATTATAATATGAAATGATATCCGTTGTGTTATTAAACAACCCTTTACTACACTGTCTTAAAATTGAGAGACAGATGATGAGGAAAGTTTTAAAAGAAAACAAATGTCATAACATCCCCGTGTGTCACTGAGAACACAATTTAGGACTTGTTGATGTTTTCTTTGTGTTTTGTTTTGTGTGTGTGTGTGTGTGCTCACCAGCACATGCTTTTCTGTTCACCTTGTAACGGTCTTGTTCAGCTCAAAGAAAATTTGACTGAACGAATGTTTATCTGCTGCCATGAAATACTGCACTGTTTAATCATAAATACTTTTCCTTGATTATCGTTTTACTTACTTACGTACTTTTTTACGAGGTCTAGGGGGCTGTAGGTGTCGAAACATTCGGACAAGTACGTTTATATTGCTTCTCTTTAATCAGCACCAATTGCTTGACGATGGTTGATTTTCTTCAAAAACTTGAATCTTTTTTTACAATGGAAATCCAATAATCTACCAATAACATTTTGTAATGGATCTCACAAGCGTGGCCTTACGTCCTTCTCCCAAGCATTTTGAGACGGATGCATTCGGTCTACACTGTCTAACAAAGCTTAACAAACTGTTTTCAGTATATTTCTTTACATATACTTTTCCATATACTTTTCACTTACTGTAGAACTTGACAGTCGCACAATCTCTATATCAACACATCACTGTCTAATATAACATTTATTTCTCCCGATTGTGTTTATTTGGCTTTCATCATATAAGCTTTATGTAAAAGCATTTGTGTCTTTTAATGGAGAAGGGATTAAATCTTAGATAAAATAGCTCGGAATAAGACATCATCCTTCTCCCGTCTTTTCAGTTTTACATGCACCTGTCAATGGAGCGAAAAGAACCTTTCAATCAATGGCCTCATACACTTAAATCCTCTATCAGAGTGGCTTTAGACGCATTTCCCGAAAACTAGGATGAAAGGAAGCATGTGGTTTATTTCTTCGTTCGTCCGTCCACTAGTATATAGTTTGTTCGTTTGAGTGTGCGTGTGTGCTTGCGTACGTTCGTTTGTTCGTAATCTACAAGTTTTATGCAAAGAGAACTACAGCTGCCTTACATGTAGCTTATGGAAGGGGTTCAAGTTGTATGAAGCTTATGTTCCTTTAAACACATATATATATTTAAAACCGCTTTGCTCTTCCAGCATCACTCAGTTTTTGATATAGCATTAAGAACGAAGCGATAACAGGGTTTGTCTAGACAAAGTTCCCTTTTTTCTGTGAATAAGAACAAATTAACATTTTCTTACTTTGCACATACATGAATCATTTATATTTTCCAGAAAGTTTCTTTTCTAAGTATAAGCCTGGCAATAATTTTAATGATAAATGTATGTTTCTGTATCTTTTGTTTATGCGTGTAATAAAGACACTTTACTTTCCAAACTAGCACCTCTCAAGTCTAGTTAGATATGGAATACAATGTTTGTTTTATTTAACAGTTCACACTGCACTTCAGCGATCTAAACTTCTTTTTGTTTCTTATTTGGTTACACTTCTTGAATGATGTTTGCAATGACACACGCGCCTGATAAGCCTATACAAATATATTCGCGAGTGAAAATCGAAAATCTCTTCCCTAAATTGACAAATTTATCTATATATATTTGCTATTAAATCAAACACAGGTTTCTTGCCCATGTTAACAGCAATAAAATTGTTTACACCATTCCTATATATCTATTGACAGAAAATACAACACAATGTTGACCTAGTTTAAAGTTTCAAAATATTTGCTTTTTCAGGAATAGTAACACAGATATTTGAAGAAAAAATGATTTATGGGTTAAAGAATAAGATAATTGCTGAAGTAGGGGTTTCTGTTCTATTGTCAAGAAGTTCACAAGGCTCTTTTGAAAGATCTACTCGATTCTCGGAATATTAACTCGGGTTGCAAAGGGGTTTCAAAAAGAGATGCGATATAAGTATACATATATTAATGTGGTAAAATTGAATGATACTAACACAGAAAAATTGTCTGGGATAACAATATAAAGTTAAGTAGGCTAAAGAAAGATTCTTCAATGTGTGCCTGGTTGAAAGACCCCATGAATTGATTGAAAATGCTTGTTCAAATATCTGAAAACACGCATTTGTTTTTGTCTCGGAAGGAATTTCTGATATTAGATCTTTCAGTGTTTTAGAATATTTCCAACATACTGAAATCAACAGACTTGTCTGTTTCATTTTAGAATGCACATACAGCATGAATATGGATTGTAATTGTACGAAATGGGGAATATTTAATGATAAGAGAGAATAAGGTTATTTTTATTATAAAGTCAGATCAAATCAATGATGTTAAATCATTTCCCTAACTATAATTGCGCAAATAAGGATGTTTAAGGGAAGTAAGCATGTTACAAGGCAATGACTAGAAGGTAATATGTTTAGAATTTAGACCAATAAGCCACCCAGCTCAAAATATAAAGACAAAACATCTGATAAATTTTAAGGGAGTCTCTCCCCCACCCCCGAGCGCATTTTCTTACTAGAAGAACAGAACACTTTCGTATTAAAGAAAATGCGAAATGAAACATGCTTTCAAACAGAAAGAGAGCTGAAAATAGGTGCTTACATAGGTAGGCCAGATTCCCTGTGGACAGCTGAAAATAGGGGTCGAATGAGGAGGCTAGATTCCACCTATGGAGCTGAAACTAGGGATCCAATAAGGACGCCAGATTCCCTTTAGAGTGAACTATTATTATTATTATTATTTTTATTATTAATTATAATTTAAATTAATATTTAAGTTAATATTAATTATAACGATTTTATAAATATTATTATTATATTCAACAGTTCAGGGTGTACATTTAAATGCACATATATATATTTCTTATTTTCAAGTAGCTCTATCTCATTAGTTTATTTAGTTCAAAGGTGTGAATATAAAGTTCATAATTAAACGTTTCAATGTAAAAGACTAGCTGTCTGATTAAAAAAAATAGTTGACTGAAAATTCCGACAATCTTTTCAGACCTTTTAAGTCAACTATGGCAAAGTTTCTTTGGGACTTTTTTTGCCTCGTTGTTCTATTACTGAACTAATTTCTAAATTTCATTGTCGAGTTTTATCTTTCTGTACAAGTGTTACAGAAAAACTTCAAAATCAACGCGAAAATAGGCTCTTGCTTTTAGTCTATAATTAGTTTTTGCGTAGAGGTGAGAATTCTTAAGGAAAACTTTGAAAGGTCATTCAAATCTCCTTTGAGTCTTGAGATTTCAATAAGCATTGAAATAAGAATTATAGCGTAGGCACTATGAATATGTTGTATATGTAATATAATGATTTTGTTGTGAAGATATGTTCATGAATAGTTGCATTGTAGCACAAAACTCTATAACACTGGGTTATGACTATAGAGCCATTCAAAATTCACAAGTTTTTGAAATGAAAAGATCTTGGTTTTTGAAATAATACTTGAAACGCTATTTAGGGTAGCGCTGGATAGAGACGTCAACTTATTATTACCAACCATTCTCCATACGGAGCTCTTTTCTTTTACATAAATAGTCCAACATTTTTGTGACAATATGGCAATGGTTTCATGGGAACTTCGTTTTAAATAAATTGTATCTCGTAATAATTTGAATTTTTCGTTGTGTCGTGCATAAAATCGGTGCTATTTAAATTAACGGAAACGGTTTTACAGATATGTGGCTAGGCTTATAAGCAGTGTAACCGGAAAGAAAAAAAGCCAAAAAGGCACACTCATCACCTTACCCTTTTGAGGACACAGTGCTCATTTCGTACCTACAAAACCTGTTTTAGATGGAAACAACTCGCTGTATATTTATGTTTTCATTGATTAAATAGACAGTTATACAAACTCCGATATTCACAACAGTTTAAAGGTGCATACACGAGGTTCTTCATATTCCCCTTCTACCCTTACACCTGGTAGAATCGTTGTCATAAATATCTCAAAAAGAAAAACGTCGGCAAATGTGGCGGATTAAAGACCTAATCAAAACTGTAATGGGGAAGCGTAACAAAATACCATTCTCCCTTAATCCAACTATAGAAAATTTTGTTTAAGACAATCAAACGGTTTATACTGGTATTTAACGCTCTCTGTAAGCACCTTTTGTCGTGTAATAATGGAATTTATAAAACAGGCAATGATTTAGTAAAAACATTACACTTTCATCTAGATTTTTGTCGATTTTCCGAATTGTTGTAGTGATCTGGATTTAGAAAATCCCATTTGGAGAAATATTGGTTCAATTGTGTAATCATAATAGGCACTTATTGAATGAATGACACTTATATTACCCTTCTAAATTAATTAGCAACAAGTTGATAGCGCCCGGCAGATAAACAATGTTTTTACTGCGACATTTTAGAGTTGTAATGCAACTACAGGGCTACAAAAGAAATAACAGAATAGCTTCATAGTTATTCACAGTGGCGGCGATTTTGATGAAACTTTGTAAGAATGCATTAAAATTCCTAAACTCTTACGTTAAAAGGCAATCCTGTTTTTCCTTACAGTTTTACTATCTTTGTACAGTTTTAAGAAAATAACTAAATTACTTACAAATGTTGATTTTGTTTCAAATATCTCCACTTAAATAAAGTTATGAAATGCATGTCTATTTTTCTACTTCTTTCGCGAATTGTTCTTAAATATAACAAAGAAAAAAGTATCATTATATATTTAAATCAAAGAAACCCTGAAATATGTTATATGCATAAACGTGTTAAGAGACGTATTAAAATGACAATAGATGCACAGGAAAGTGTAATTCGAGGCTTGAAGGAAGTTCCTGCTGGTGTGAAAATAGACAAGATACTTTCCAAATTTCCACGAAACTGTGCCACGACAATAACTTTGTTTCAAAATATTTAATCTATGTCATAAATAGATTTCCTTTGCTTTGCAACTCTAACGGAAAATGCCAAATCCCAGAAATCCTTAAGAAAATGGATTATAACACTTTAGTAATTATGAAATTGCCATTTTTGAGCTAAGCCCCTGATAGGGGCCAAGACAAAATGGGCTAAATGTGGATTTCCATCACCTTTAAAATCCAACGTTGGTTGGTTACTATGATTTTATCTAACGTTATCTTAAAACTCCGAGTAGCCAAGCATAAGAATCCTGGCAACGCGATATCTGCCGAGATTTTCGACTAGGCTATCTTCAACAGGCCGCTACATTTAGCCTTCACATAAAACTTTGCCTTGTTTTGAAATTTAGTTTTAATCATCAAAGCTATCTAAGATTTTGTTTTATTTATTTACAATGTATTTGATTTTAATTTCTTTTTCTAATATTGACACACGGGTACGGGGAACGCTAAAAATTTACAAAAAAAAATCTAGCGAAGTCTTAAAAATTAAAAGCGAAATTGAATTTATTTTTTTTCCATTTCATTCATTTAAAACTTTAAAATTATTTTCGACTCTGAAAATTATTCGAAATATATCTCTATGAATTATATCCGAGTGTATTTTCTATGTGAGTGCTTATTAAATTGTTTATGTATTTATTTTTTTTATATAGCAGGTACCAACAAATAACTATTACCCGTTTAAGAAAGAAACACCCACGTGCTGGCTAATTTTACAGAACTGTACATGATTTTGTTCGCACTGAGCAAATATATCACTGATCACCCTAACATGAAAACTCAGTTTATTCGAAACGAGTGTTATGTTTGAAAGATAACGAAGGATATCAATAAACAATTCAATTTATGAAATTTATTTGTTTTAGGGGTATCGCCCTTGCATTGCCAGTTTTCCATTTAAAGCCCAGTATTAAATTATTGAACGTTTTACGTTTGAAAAATAACAATTTCAAAATGCAAGCTAAATTTGTTTGTGTCATACATTTGTAAAATAAATACTAAATTCATATGTGAAATTTCCAAAGGTTAAAACACATTTTAGCATTTTATTTTGGGATGGACTCTTCTCCTGACTGACCGCATCACCAACAAATTATAAGGGTAGATATTTGGACTACTTTTAAGCTGCAGAATTGCCAGTTTACTCATTAATTTTCGTATTTATTGTCATTTCAAAATTGTATCCGAATATAGATTATTTATTTACTGTTGCTTTTTCTTCTTCTTCAGAAATTCAAGCATTACAAATTTTTTGTTCAACATGTATTCAGAAGAAAACGAGAGTAACTGTGCATTATTCTGCCAGAAACAAGATTTTCAAAATTGGTAAATGGTATACCTTGATTAATATTAAAAATAAATTTAAAAGTTAAAGAAAAATTATTCCAATAAAACAAGGCAAACTAAATTGTAGTCTGATGGATTATTTTCTTGTTGTCTATAAATATCTTAAAATCTGGCGGTGATTTCGGGGGGTGGTGGGGGGGGGGGGGGGTGTTTCGTACGATGATCAGTGTTAGGTATAAAGGTGTTACCAAACCTGTACACAGAAAATATAAGTAAACTACGAATAGGTTTATATCATTATTTATAATATTTAATATCTATAATTTGACAGATCATGTCAAAAACTTTTACAATGTTGAAGGGAAAAAAGCAAAACAAAATAACTAAAACATTTCTACCTAATGTAGAAAGAACAGACGCCTGTTTAGTCAAGTGGACCAAACATAAAATGTGATCTCTTAAAAGTAACACAAATTAATGATTATCCGCGCTATTTGATTAATTCCTAAAAAAAAAAATCTTGAGCAAAAACACTACTCTAAAAATAAATTAACATGAAAAACACTGAAGTGAAGACAGAAATGTACAAATTGGAATGAACTTGTCAAAAATGACAGCTGAGTGGTGTTGAGTACGAATAATAATGGGACGAAATAATGAATCTTTAGTTCTTTTCATTGAATAATGTCCCTCACAAGCCTTTCGTCTAATTGTTTGTGAGTTTGAAACTTATGAGAGACGTTGAAAAATCTTTGATGAAATATGAACACAGGTTTATTTGATCCATTAACAAGCCCGTACATCTAAGGTTTCAAATATATTTCAACCGCTTTTAACAACGAATCCGTATTGAAATGCGCCCCACTTCAGGACACTATATACCTCAGAGCATTCAGTTTATATTAAAACCGGCACACTCTTATCTTTAAGAAATTGAAAATTCAATCTTAACCGAAATTGTCACTACATGAAAAACCTGTAAAAATATGACTTACATGGGTACAAAACATGATTTCCTGATAAAAACACATCTTTGGTATCAGCTTTTAGTCTTTATATATGCACGTCACATTCGTTTATCAAAAACTAGCAGTCAGATTTATTCACAGACTTGCTGTACTGTGTGGAGTATATGTCTTATAATATCCTCCATCAGGGGCCATTGATGGCCCCTCAACTTTCGTCGGAAGGTTCATCTGAGGCATATTGTTATAGCCAGGGTACATCCCTTGCATTTCATAAAGTTTAAGGTCCATTTTTGCGTTTTCCGTGATTAGATTGTTTATTGAAAAAGGATGGTTGAAAGAATGTGCGGGGTTCACACCTGGATAGCCATGCCCCATTGACATCACGTCGTGGTGCTGATGTTGTAGCTGCCGAAGGTCCGGCCCCGGCGTCGATCCAGAAGTAGGAGTACCAACAGGGTTTGGTTCTGTTTTGCTCGGAATGGGCTCAAGTTGTCCCGCCATATGATGTTGTTGTGTTACCGGCTGTTGAGGAGGTTGCTGAAGTTGATGATTATTCGGATGGTGTTCGGTTGGAGACTCGGGCTGCACAACACTATCACCCTCATCCCCTGAATGCCCCTCGTCACCGCTATCGTCCCCATCGAGACCGTTTTTCGAACGCCCGCCTTCCTTCTTTAACACTTTAAAACGTTTCTGGCGTCTCAGGTAGCAGCCGTTTTCAAACATGTTTCCAGAATCAGGGTGTAAAGTCCAGTAACTACCCTTACCGGGTCTGTCAGGAGTGCGCGGAACTTTCACAAAACAATCATTAAACGACAAACTATGGCGTATAGAATTTTGCCACCTTTGTTGATTTTGTCTGTAGAACGGAAACAAGTCCATAATAAACTGATACACCTCGCTCAAAGTACACATTTTGTTCGGTGACTGTTGAATAGCCATGGTGATAAGTGAAATGTAAGAATACGGAGGTTTTGCGTGAGTGTAACTCCGTCGGTAAGTTTTCTCGCGAGCTCTGTTGATAGCCTGTGCTCGGTTGAGGTCCATCCTCATCGGGGAGATCGGGTCTGTCATTCCATTCATTGGTACGGGGCTTGTCATTCCACTCATATGTCCATTTGTGTTCATAGTGTTCATACTTCCATACATTCCACTATGCATCCCGACAGTTGGTGTCATGCTCATGCCGTAACCATGAGCCGCTCCCATACCCGTGATAGCCTGTGAGGAATAGTTCATGTTGTTCATACCCATGGACCCTATTGAGCCCATGCCGCTCATGCCACCCATAGAGTTCATACTAGCTACACTTGCCATTGGATACCCCGACGAATCATATGCCGTCTTGACGGGGTCATACGTAGATTTCGACAACATTGTCAGGTAGTCCCCGGCCGGCGGGTACTCCGCACCGGTCGGTTGTTTCTCGTACATGGATGCCAGTGTTCCTGATAATACACTTTACAACATAAACACAATCAAAGATCCCAAATACAGTTAAAGTCCTTCAATTGTCTGAAAAACACACAAACGATTGTCAGAACAAAGTTTGACTAGTATGTTGAACCAAGTTCCTGGGTAAATATACCTAAGATAGAAAAGAAAACAGGTAAAAGCAACGAGAGATTAATCTAATCCCGCCCACTCGTATCGCAGATAGCCGCTCTGATTGCACCAGCGGATACTAACTCCGCCCTTTATTGTCGCCTTTACCAATGCTGTATTTGGTTCGATATCGTATTCCGCCAGTTTTACGATTCCTGTGAAAATAAACTTAGAGTGCAAATACAATTTCACTTCGATGCCAGTGTTTTTTAGCCTATCACTGGACTTCTTTTGAACACTAACTTTTCTAAACACAATTACATGTCCACGTACCAGTGTCCCGGATTTTGACTTTTCGTGGGTGTATATTCCTTTACAATATACCTTCATAATGCATTTCTAATTGTAAATCTATTAATACTCGATGACTAATTGCATGTTGACAGGATCTTCTAATTATACTAAATATGAAATACACCAGTCACATGGCGATGAAAATTAAAAATCAAACTTCATATCAAACCATTTTACCTTCTTAAAAATATTTCAGTATTTGAATCTTACAATGTATACAAGAAGAATATGTTACAAACAGACAATAACTTGGTTGAATTCAACTCAAACATGCTAATTTTGAGAGAACTGGGGGAAAAAACTGTCCATTTTTTAATTCTAAGGTTCAAGTCAATGCAAAACTATAGTTCTGGCAATTGCTAACAATAAACTAAAAGAACGCTTAAACAAAGTAATGGCAGTATAACTTATATACATATATATATATATATATATATATATATATATATATATATATATATATATATATATATATATATATATATATATATATATTTATGTGTGTGTAATTGTATTTGCACACTCATTTTTTTAAAGTAAATAAGTGCATTTGAAGTATACAGATTAGTTCATACATATTTGTCACTACATTACGCCATTTCATTTAACCTTGATAAACCTTCAACACCGACGCTTAGGTAGATAACTTTATCACTTATAATGAACTTTGAACTTTGAAAAAATTGCCCCAGTGTCCTTTCTGTACATGTACATTTAGTAAGGTGGGCTATACTGAACAGAAGTATTCAGTTCTTTTTTCAACTGATATTTTGCTTCTTTACGCATAAAAATTGACCCTATTAAGCTTTTGTTTAGAAATTCGTCTTTCAAAGGTCTCTGACAGAGATGTTGTGGTATTCGCGGGATCACATAGTTATCATGTGGTGATATTTTGTGGGCACTTTTCAGTAAATTCATTGCTCAATCTTCCGTGTAATATCATTTGATTATAAAATCCACTTTATTAACTCATTTACAGGTCATAATTGAAAGAGAAAAACGCGTCAGTCTGTTAAAGGGATTACAGTTAATCCGTCGTACTAGAAAAATACTATTTGACAGGAAAAATCCTCGTTGTTATCTTAATTTGAAAAGAAGAAAGAAATACCTTATCGACACAGTTTTTAGTGCTGCTTAAAGCTTCCCACATAAGTCTCAGAATTAGAAATATTGTAAAGCACTTTTAAAATCTATTCAATATATGAGCAGAGTAGAGTGGTTGATTTCATCAGTGCGAATGCTGAGCAAATCAATGTTCTCATTCAAAACACCGCTACTCGCTTCTTTATTTAAAATCTTCCAGCATTTATTGCTGTAAATGGCTTTATTTGTTCGAGTTTCCTAAAGAACAATAGCATATTCAGATTGTCCATTGTAAGTACATCAGCTGAACAAGATGGCGGTACAATATGTGTCATCTTATATTTCAGTCTTCTAGAATTACTCGGATCACTTTCAGTGTTATTGTCGAACATTAAAACAAAGCTAGGAAACAGGCCGCTGACAATTGGAAATCCATTAAAATGGAAGTTGGCTCCCACGTACTTAAAAGCAATTATCACCAAAAAACTGATTTTTGACAATTTTATATTCTTTGGGTCCCGACTGATTCAGGGAGAATATTAATTAATAATAAGTGACATATATTTCCTTTTATTTCATATGTCTATTTACTAAAGTGAATTAATCGTTGACAGTTCAAATTACAAAGTGATACACTTTGCAGTCCCTCACAACCAGTTAACGCAACTTAAACACTTTATCATCTTACTTTCTTTTATTATATTTTTTATACATATTGGAATTAAACTGTTTAAGCCAGGCTACAGCGATATAAAGAGTTTTGATCTAAAATAATAGTTTTGATTACACACTTTATCAAATCATTCATTTTCGTTTTAATTTATGATAATTTTATTTCATAGACATGTTTTTTTTTTAAGGAAGCAGCGTGTACCGAACAAATGCGGTGTTAGTGTGACTGACAACGGCTTTCTTTAACCCCCATCCCCATCCGCTTTCACCACCCTAGGTCCCCCACCCAACCATAGAAAAGTCCTACAAATAGTTATTACATTTTTGTTGCTATTTAATTAGTTTAACAAATACATGCTACTTGCACGACTATGTTCTTTCTATTCATTGGCCAGTTGACGACTCTGGGATGTTTCGTATTGTTACACTGACATACATTTATCAAAATTTAAGTCTGGATACACACGACTATGTTTGAATAATTCACCGAACAAATATTGTTAAATGCTCGTCTGATTTAACTTCTTTACTTTATTGTTATCTAAACCAATGATAAATTAATAAATCATGTTAAATAGTTGAAATAAACAAATATTTGAGCGTTTAGAACATAAACATCATGATATCCAAACAATCTGACGTTCTGTAAATAATCATTTTAATAGATTTGCCCATACAGTGCCCATTCTATGTTGAAATAACATCATTATACATTGGTTCGATTTAATTTAAATACAATCTTACAAGCGAGATGAGATTTACTGGTTAATCCTATTTACTCGAGATCTGAGAACCTGCTTTTAAGAGCATGTCAATTGTTGGACTTTTAAAGCAGTGGTGTTTTGGGATTTTGTTGGTTTTACCTGTAGCTGAGGTATGTGCTTATTCAAATTGTGCAATCAAACGACAACAGGTTTGTTAAGGTTGTTGTCATTACTTTTAACCGAACCGTTTAAAACATGTAAGAGCTATAAAAGCTATCATATCGGTGGAAATTTCAACATCAAGATATTACAGCAAAACCATACAAAAGTTTTAGCATCAAGACCGTATAATGAACTACTCAGAAATCTTTTCCTTATATGGTTAATATCAAAAATAATTACTAATAAGGTTCATTTATTCATTCATTCATTCATTCATTCATTCATTCATTCATTCATTCATTCATCATTTATTTATTTATTTATTTATTTATTTATTTATCAGTACGTGGTCACGACAGTTTTAAACCTGTGAATTATAAAACTGTCTTTAATGATCTCAGCAGCATTTTTGACATTTTTATGTCCCAGATGATATTATTCATAGTGGTGTTCTTACTGAAAAGTAATAAATAGTTACACTTACATATTTTAGGCCCACGAAAACATGTGACAATGTGACCTGCTTAACTAATATATATTTTTATTTTCTACTCCGTCGTCAATAAAATAACCCTACTGAAAATCACTGTAAATAGATCTCGAGAAGGAAATTATTTAATTTTACTCAACAAAATATGTTTAATCCCATCTTTTCTTATTTTGGGACTGCATTTAATGGTAGACTATAATATTAAGTTGCACATATGTACTCGCAGTTTAAAATTTCATTTTAATAATTGATGAATTTAAAAACGGGCTTATTATATGAGATATGGCCGTGCGATGTTCTCCATTAGTACGTATTCAACATAAGAAGAAAGAATTACGTCACTTAATCCTTTACAAATTGATCTAATCTGTCGTTTCACTGAACTTGTATGCATAAAACAAAATGCATACCAATAATTCTACAGTACTTAGCTCTATATCTTCTATAAATATTTAAAAAAAGACACACCACTTTATTGGTTGTTGTAAAAAGAAACTGTTTAAAAGTAATGACTTTTTGCCAAAAAAAAAAAATTACAACAACAACAACTGCGTTGATTAACAGCGGCTGTAAATACTGCTGGCTAGAATTGGCTAATTTGTCACAAATTTGTATTTTGATTTGTATTAGCACCTTCTGAAGAATCAATTAGATCAAAATAGTTACTGCAGGCACCTGACTGCAGAATTCAAACGACCGTCGCAGTCGACAACAAAGCATCAGTAACGAGATTTTGTTCCGGATCTCCTAAACGCTCTAAACGGCAGACACGTGCGTGAAATTGTCACGAGAAGTCAAGCGTGATGTATGACGTATCATAACACTATCATACAGCTATCACTTTCAGGTCGAATAGTGATTGATAGGGGTGAAAAAATGATTGAATTTTAATGATGTAACTGCACATTAGCTGCACTATTTTTAAAAAAAAAATGCTAACGGTTGTACTGTGCAATGATAGCTATTGGGAGTTGATAATACTACTTGTAATTTTTGCGTGACTATTGTTTAGCTTTTTTTTTTGTTTTGAGTGCGTGAATGTCCTGTTCCCTTCAAATGAAACTGAGTCCCACAACAGTGGTTTCAGAATGTTATTATCAGTACGACTTATTTCTCATTTTGTGCTTCTTTAGCTCTTGAAATTTTTTAACTCAAAGCTTGTTTTTAACAGACAACCGTGTCGCGACATTGATCAAAACAGGCTGATAGGTAAGAAAAAGGGGCGTTTTATGCCTGTACTTCATTTATTTGACTGCACACCTAGGACGGTGGTCAGAAGTAGCAACAGTGACAGGGATCGAGGTCAAAATTTTAATAAGAGAAAAAGTGAGAGCTATGTACCAGGAAAAGCAGATAATGCAGAATAAGTACAATTCTGGTGACGCTCATATTATGCCTTCTTTGGATGCCAAACCTACGATTACCCGCTGAAAAATTGTATAATCTTGTCTTTGTTTTTAGTGACTTTATACTTTTATTAATTTATTATTTATCTAATAAGCCCAATCTCGTAGCGGAGTTACGTCAAGTGATATAAATGAATAAAATTTCATGCAAATTAATAAAGTTCAATAAAACTGTCAAGCACCTGCCCGACAATGATCAATATTTTCGATTAAGTAGTCGTCTAGTGACAAGGATCACCGGTTACCTGGAAACCGATTATGACACGGAATCCTTCTGCTCAATTTACGAGATTGGATTTGATTTTATTGTTTTATTGAAAAGGTGCTTTATCATAGCTAAATTGCAGCTTGTAAAATGAATTTGATATTGAACTGATTTACTCCCTAATTAAGGCTATCCTAACTGTCTGGTAATTCATTCCGCCGCTATATCATTTGTTAATAGAGATTGTGTAATTTAAAAGAATTAATTCATTTATTTTCAGGTAGAAACTATAGCTTTTAAGAGTTTCAATCATTTAAAGTGAAACATTAAAATTTAGCTGCATTTTCAATTAGTGTTTAACACAATCTCCACGGTAAAACCAACTGCTGAAGATAAAACAATTAAATTACTTTCAGATAGAAAATTAATTACCTTGAAATAGTAAAACTTCATTTCAACAAAAATCTACGCCTAGGGAATTAGAGCAACAGACGCTCTTTGAACTATGGTATTAAAATCAACTATTGGTTTACTCAGTGTTAAAAAAGGTATCTTGACAGCATCCCGACTACATTGAGGCTAAAATAATGTATATTTGTCTAATGGGGATGCCGGTGTAAGTGAAGCTGGATATGTTACAAGACAGAAGGAGAAGAAGAACAAGAACAAGATGATGATGATGATGATGATGACGTCGTTGTTGATTTGACTGATGATCTTTTATATAAGTAGAAAATTGAAGGAGGGGAAATATTCAAAATCACTACAACCACTCGCTGAAATACTGAAAAACACATTGTAAAAAAGGCAGTTTCTTTATTTCATCACACAGATGTATGCCACACATGACGTTGAACGATGAAGGCCGATGTCAACCGAACATGCTGTCAAATATCTCTCTTTCGGTCGTTGTACAGTGAGGCACTTGCGTGTGACACTTCATGGTCCTCGAAAACTCAGCCATCGAGAGAATCGAACAGTTTAATTCTGCACCTGGATACAAAAAAGATTTGAATTCGCATTCAGTGGAAGTATTTGAAACATTCATGACTTCTACAGCCGCCATCATGAATCTCAAGAGCTCTTTTGTGTCAGGAGTTTGAAATGATATGCATGAATACCAGTATGCATTGTTTTCGTTGTCATGACGACTGATTTTTAAATCTTGTTTTGAAAACATTCTTGAGTCAAACTGACAGTTACTTCTACATACATTTGCAACACCCATTTTAGCGGTGATACGTGATTTTTTTGCCGTATTGAAATCTAGTGACAGTTTCTTTTCTTCAACAGAAAAATGTTATCACTGCGTATGATTAAGGGAAAAAGGGTGGATTCAAAGAACAGAATTTTTGTCAGGGATTTTGATGTTCAACACTGATGTATTAATATCTAGTCACATTCACCCCCTCCGGCCCCAACCCAAGGCTGTTCCTTTCCGCCCAATACCCAAGCTTCTCGATGAGTGCCTGTAAAGATGGAGTAATGGAAACAGCTGAAACAGTAGAAGATGCTAAAGGTGTATCAGAGTTATTTCAGGACCAATCAATCACAGAAAAATAAGATAGGGATTTCATTCTGCGGTTAAAATGATGAAGAACATTAAAAAATCTAGGGTATCGGTTTCGAACTATTTGCCTGTTTAACAAAAATCAAGGAAATTAGGAAAATAAAAATTCGATCTAGATGCTGCTATGAAAGTGCAGATTTTTTCGATTTTTTTTTAATGCAGAATTAACACCTGACTCCTAGATTACTGCTGATTACATGTTAATGATTTTTAAACATCAAAGACCACTTAAAATTACCAGTTACCTTTCATCTCAGCAATTATCAGATATTAACAATTCTAAAGAATTGTAAAGCGACATATCATCTCTCAATACATTCTATGTCCTATTTTTTGCAGTGTAACTTTATACGGTAGGTTTATTTTCTTTCTTTTCTAATTAGTCGCATGTTATACTGATCCCTTACCACTGTCATGTGCAATTTTAGAATTTGTATTTCAGTAAATAATGAATAGAAAGTTAGAAAGATGTAGTTTTTGATATCAGATTTAACACGGTGTATTATTGCACTGAAAGATGGACCTTAAGATACGCTTCTTTAAGTTTACATAGAATTTGCAAATTAGCAAAACCCTGAAATATGTTCGTCTGTAAATCTGTGTAAACAATTAAATCAGCTTCATTGTTGTTTTTCAAAGATGGATATTTTTTTCAGAAATCGATCAATGACTGTTTTCTGTATAGAAATGAATCTTTGGTGCTAGATTCTTACGTTTACAACACTACAGATCTGCTATTTTGAGAAACGCAATGGCAATCATGGAGTTTAATGCTAGGACTTTGTAGCTTATCAGAACCTGACATAGCGTAGGAGAACAAGAAAAGAGTCGAGGGCGTAACTGACCACGATAAAAAAAATCAGAGAATGAGTGGAAAGTGAAAAAAAGGAAGAGCAAAGCAGTCAAGTAAAAATCAGAGCAAAAATGAAAAACAATAATGCAAAACAACAACAACACCACCAACGCAGAGAAAGAGAGAGAGAGACAGAGGACAACAAAGCACAAAAGCAAAGCTTAACATCAGAGCAAAGTAACACGATAAAATCAAAATACAAAGCAAAACAACAAGACAAAATTGCAGAGCATTAAAGACGAGCGAAACATCAGAGTAACACAGCAAAGCAAATTATCGTAGAAAAAGACAAAGAAGAGCAAAAAAAGAAAAATACAGAGAAAGAACAAGACAAGGTAGTGAGTAGCTACAGAAAAAAAGTACAGCAGAAGAGTTTGCAACAGAGGAAAACAGAGAAGAGCAAAGAAAACAGCATAGTAGTGCAATACATAGAGGAAGAGACAAAGAAAACAGCAAGTTAGTGCAATACATAGAGGAGGAGACAAAGAAAACAACAAGGTAGTGCAATACATAGAGGAGGAGACAAAGAAAACAACAAGGTAGTGCAATACATAGAGGAAGAGACAAAGAAAACAACAAGGTAGTGCAATACATAGAGGAAGAGACAAAGAAAACAACAAGGTAGTGCAATACATAGAGGAGGAGACAAAGAAAAAACAAGGTAGTGCAATACATAGAGGAGGAGACAAAGAAAACAACAAGGTAGTGCAATACATAGAGGAGGAGACAAAGAAAACAACAAGGTAGTGCAATACATAGAGGAAGAGACAAAGAAAACAACAAGGTAGTGCAATACATAGAGGAGGAGACAAAGAAAACAACAAGGTAGTGCAATACATAGAGGAGGAGACAAAGAAAAAACAAGGTAGTGCAATACATAGAGGAGGAGACAAAGAAAACAACAAGGTAGTGCAATACATAGAGGAGGAGACAAAACTGACGAAACATGATAATAGCTTACCACAATGAAATCCTGTTACAACAGGACATGTTCAATAAAGTTTCACATTAATCAAGCGCAGACCACACAAAAAAGAAGAGTTTTGCTTCCTGGTGCAATTAATAACAGTCTTAACTGAATTTGCACAGTTTTACATTTACTGTTTAGAATATTTCTTAACTCTCAATTGTGTATGGTATATCGCCTTCTGCTTTTATTAAGATGATAAATATTTTTTTGGCTGTGGTATTTTCTCTTGATATTTGTAATGACCGCAATGACGTAACAAAAGCGATATCTCATTAGTTGGCCATTTTTTTATTTCTTACTAATTATACATGACAGCGAAAAGTATAGAGTTTCCTTTGATTGAATCAGTATCCTGTCATCTTGTGCGGCCGTGTCAGATATAAAACTTTTTATCAAGGAAATGTCTTAAACGCAGACGACGAGCATAAAGGATGTTTGGAAAATCTGCGGTTCAGAAATAACATTTTCGTCAAGAAGATTTTTGTGAATGAACGAAAGACCGTAAGTTATTCGCAGAGTGAAATACAAATCTTATTAGTAGAAGTAAACACCTGTGCAATCATTAACTTTTCAATTAAGTAGAAAATGTTTTGTTAGAGCCACATACAAGAACAGGATTGCCGGATGGTGGTCTCGTACCCTTCGGCGGAAGATTTAGTAAATACGGCCCTATCCTCATCACATTTAAAACGCCGTTAAATGTCAACAAGTTCATATTTTAAAATGGCGTATTTGTTTTGCGAATGAATTGACTTTAAAACCAACACCTATCACACATACAAATAAAGACGATGGCCACACTTTGCACAGGAAATCAGCTATACGGGTGGTAGGTTAGCCACTACTAAAACTTAATCCCGTTGGATTGAAATTGAACATCTTAATAGATGTTATAGCAGGGTAGTAAGACTGACTTAAATAAATGGGATGCCCATAGGCGAGTGTCATCAGATGCATAAAATCCCCATCCGTTAAATAAATGATATTTATGTTACAGATTTGAATTTTAACGGTAGATAATGAAAAAGGACATATGTGTTAATGAAAAGTTAAAGTTTTTCTGAAACATCTAAAAAGACCATAACAAAATCTCTGAGGTTTGACAGTCCAGCAACTGCCTCTGCGGCATTCTAATTCAGTATTGTAAAAGATGGCCTATACCTATAGGCGAATGTAATTCATCTTTTACTCCTAGTTTGGAACAGTACAATGTCTTGTCATGAGACTTTTTGACGATAAGAAAGTGGCACACTGTTTGAAGTTTTCCCTCTGTAAGTCTTAATTGTTGGTTTTTGCGGGAAAGTCTCATAAGTGGGGATTTTTTTTCTCGTCATTTAGCACCAACACTATAATCGAAACAGTGTAATAAAAAAGAATCATTTCATTTATTAACTCTTTTTGAAATGCACTGCCACATCCTTCTCTGGAACAAAGAAATATTTCCAGGGAACCTTTAATTCTGTGGTGTATTTTTGCATGTTTGTAATGCTCTCAAAGGTCGGGCAATATAAAAAATAAATTTTTAAATACTATTCAAGTATAGCACTCGAATTACTATCAGAAAGCACAGTGAAAGTTTAATCAATTATCAGCCAAAATTGCAGTGACATGTTCACCATTTCTCAGAGGAAACTATTGCCGGTCAGTTTTCAAACTTTAATGCGATGTCTATGCCTAAATTAAGTTTATATTTTGCTTATATTGTCAGTTATACATTATTAATAGGACCTAAATTATTTAAGTCTGGAAAATAGTCATGCAGAAAACAACAAGCATTGCTGTTTCATATTACTGGCGATCCTTACTACAAAAACTTTACCAGAAGTCGAAATTAAAAACGTATTTATTTAAAATACAGTGATTTGTCATGTTGTGGCAGAGTCAAGCCTGTGGCCCCTTCTTGATGCGACCGAGCGAGAGAAACGCATTAGCCGATATAATGCCCTTTATTCCGGGTAATTGATTTTTAACACCGAAAGTTGATGCGAACCGGTGAAATTTCACGCCTTTACAACTGTTTCTTGCTAAAGAAATGACTGGATTTGTAACGCCAATCAGCTTAATACTGATTATTTTATCACTCTATTCACGCCTGATTACACCGGTCAAGTGACATTGTCAACTTTTATAGAATTAATTTACCACATTCCGACTTCTTGATTTTTCTTTAACAAACTAGATTGAAAAGAAATGATAAAACTGTTATTTTAACAGTAAACACTGTCCTTACTTTGTTTTTTTTAAAAACTGGTTGTTGTTGTTGTTACCTAGTTTTATTGGTCACAGCTTACACATCCTTTTACCCCTACCATTGGTCTGCATGCGAATGACGTCTTGATGAAATGCATACATCATCCTATCGCCTTAAACCTATAAGGATTTAATTTAATTAAAAACAAAAGTTGTTCGGTGTAGAAACAAGGTCCTATTTATTTGTTATAATTTAACAATCTTGAGTATTTGGAGGTCTTCCGAGGACACAGAAATCACAGTGTTTCGAGTATTAAGAAAGACTCTCGTGTATATGGGAAGAATTTGATAATACAAAAAACGTCATGAGTATTAAGAATATCTTTGATTATTTCGTTATTGTTTCAAAGTCCTTTGAATGTTTGTAAGAAGATTTTGCAAGCTCTCCGAATGTATCAAGGTTATGAGTACTTGCGATTAGAAAATTAACTTTGCATTTAGAAAGTTGATTTTTAGACAACCAACATTTAGATAACCAGTATGTTAAAAATTTCACAAAGAACAATAACTCCGTAATTTGGTAAAATCTGACTTATAGTTCATTGGAAAAATGTGATCTGTTACATTGAATGGATATAGATGAAGAAATGTTTTAACAAAGAAGAATAAAATGCAAACAATTGGCAACCGTGTAAGACCCGCTTGTTTTTATTTGTACTAAACTTCAAACACATTATAAACAAGATAAAAAAAAAAAATATTTTAGGACAAATGAAACTCATGATTTTTGCATTAAAGCTGATCACTTAATGTTACGACATACAAACACTTGCCAACAGTTTTTATCTAAACACCTAAATCATTCCCGTACCAAAAAGTGAGAAAATGATTACAAATAAATAAGATTTGGAAATACAGTGTATGATAATTCACTTACTGTAACCAGGGTCTTTCAAATAGCATTTGAAAGACCCCGCTGTAACACTTGATTATTTCTGTAAATTATTTTTCGGTGAGCCTGAATTTATTTTGAAATCTTTTATTTTCTAATCGTACGTTTATCGTAAATCCTACTGATGTTCAAGAAACAATGTGACGTGTGATGTGTCTAGTTTTTCTCAGTCAATAAATTCAAATATTAAATCTGTAAGAAAATGTGAATAGTTTCTAGGTCGGAATATACCGATCTCTGACTAGATGCCAGTTTGCGTTCTCTTGAATCTTTGTCGTGAGCGATGGTCAGAACAAAAGAGGCCATGAACTTTTTTCAAAATGAACTTTTTGTACATGAAACTTTAAAAAAAATATTTAAGCTGTCATGAATGTAAATAAAAAATAAGTGTTGGGACCGATCAAACTCTAATTTTGAAACAGTTCCTTTGATTGTCTCTGTGAAGACACTGATAGGAAAATAAATGTGTACTAATTACTAAGGAAGCCATTAAAGTGGTTTAGGCGCGGCGTGCAATGTTTACGTTTCGAGGCAACACGGAAACTGAAATAACCTTTTTTGTCTAATTGTGAATAAACGGCAAAGCATGAATAATAACACTGCAATGCCCTGTTACTGGCTTAGAGCAGTTTATTGGCAATAAAAGTCACCAACCGCAATTTGCTGTCTCATAAACAAGGATTACAGTGCAAGTCGCAAAATACAAGTCCTTATGGATGCTATTAAGGTTTAATGCTTAAGATTTTGTCAGAAATTAAACAAAACAGTTATGAATAAAATCTTAAAATATTTGCAAAACAGAGTGTGGGCTTTCTTTAATAATTCTTTCATACCCACATAGAAAAATTGACGTGTGATACCTCCGGGTTGACCTTCTCAAGAAAACTTTTTCATAGCTCTGCTCGATTTTCGCTGCAATGGTCAACGAGGGGTAGCAATCTTGAGGGCTGCTTGATTAATCTGCTCATTGCTGGAATTTAATTACTGCGCTCATAAAGATCCTGGGCTCTAATTTGGCCACTTGAAAATTTAATGTGTTTTACCCTTAAGCCTATACAAGTGATGCCTCACAATGTAAACATAGACTGCTGTTCGTGTATTATTTTGTATTGTTTGAAGTCAGGGTTTCAATAATAAGGAATTTTTATTTGGGAACAATTTAGGATTGTTTTCTTTCAATTCCCTTGTCTTATCGATGCACACATCTGGGATTAGATACTCAACCATGAAGAATGATGCTTGCATTGTCATAAATCTTATGGCTTTAAATAACGGGGGCAACTCTTCATTATCCAATCATTTTCAGTTTTTGACAAGCGGCGATCGTGTGAAAATCGTGCCCTTTCAAGTAGAAAAAATGTATTTAAATAACACATGTTTGTAAACACAAATACAAAATTTACACACAGTTAAATGTTTGTACACACAATACATACTTGATGTTAGTGAAGAATGTGACTTCAATAGTAGACAAACAATGTTCATGTTACTTGAAATTACAATTTTCTGTTTGACTTTCATCCGTTTCTTCATTCCAAAAGCGTTTCTATGCTTATTGTTTCCATATGCTAGCATTTACAAAGGAGTTTGCTTTTCTGTTATGCAACGTGCATGTATAGTTATAGTCAAGCGCAAAATAGTTAAGTCAAACACATCTATCTGAATGCTTAAGGAGCCTACATCTATGGATATTTAGTTATGTTGATCACTCTGCGAGATTAAAGTTTTTCTGCCATTCTCCACAGTTAAAGAAGACTTATTACATATAACCTGAACTGTTAAATTTAAACCGATGAAAAGCAGCCTCTGCAAGAAAATAACAGATGCTACTGTGATCTTCTGATCCCCGTGAAACTGTCGCTATCAAATGAAAAAAAAAAAGGTAATTTAAGGAGCACATTTTCATTTTTTTGCCTGTAGATATTAAGACATTTTTTTTATTTGGAATGAATGGCTATCCAACACCCAAAAATGGTACAACAACCCTATAAAAACTACTATTAATGCATTAAGTTTACTTGTTGTACTTAACATTTTTGACCGAAAACTTGGCATCAGATAATAATTCATTCAATAACATTCATTTTTCACGATTTTAAAGAAAATGGAATTCTCTATATTTTGGTGTATGCCTCTTTAACTCTTTAACATATTATCTTTTAGTTTGCCTCAAACAGTTAGTGGCCAGATAGTGTTTGTCAATACAAGAAACAGAGCACCTAAACATCAAGAATGTTGGCCCTTAGGGAAGGAATGTGGAAGAGAAAACGAAGTCTGTGACAATAACTTTTTACCAGATATTTGAAGTGATGTTTTGATGGGACTCGACTTACAATGAAAACTTGACCAGTCAGGAATTTTATTCAATTATTTGTTGACTAATAAAGTTTGTCATGAGACTTTATTAAAATTATCCGGAAGAGAGAATAACTTTCGGCACAGAAATCACAAACAACAATGAACTTGTCATTGGCGCTGCAGAAATCTAATTTCCTCGCCTTCTTATCGGAGAGTTCATCAAAGATCGAGACAAGCGCCCGTGTCGGAGTAATTTGTTTCCAGGAAAAACAGGCTTATTCGTACCCTCGATGACATGGAAGGACCTTGCTTAGACATAACTCTACATCTTTCAGACATAATTTACAGGGCTATGGTCAAGAATTAAAAGGACAGACATATGAGACCTCTGTTGGTCCTGCGTTGCGAAGCCGTAGTCACAGACTTAAGATTAATCCATTTATTTGTTTTGTTACGCCTCACTTTTTCTAATGAATGTTTTGAATAGTAAATTACTGCTTGTTCATTTTGCCTTACTATTTTACCTATGTTTCTTCAAGTTACCAAGCAACATTTTCAAAAGATGATTGTTAACATTTGCGCTTTAATAAGAACACACATTGTCCAACTGTCGGGTTATCGAATTTTCTCGGATGAATGTTATGTACCTTTCTCTTTTTTTTCGCGAATGCAACTCTGCAGTTAAGTCCGCCATTAAGCTGAGAGCAGTTGGTGCATAGTTTAAAAAGCTAGTAAAGGTTACTCATGATAGAAAATTTCGTCTTAAAACATCAATTTCTTTGTAAGTGAAGAGAAATAACTTAGTAACGAGTCATACCAGAAAAAACTTAACCAATATTACAAGCCAAGCGACCAAACAAGGCATGGGTCTGCCTGGATTCAGCATTTTTGTTGTTGATTTTTTAAACCATTTCATACTATATTGTATATCATTTGCAATTATTTGAATAATGACCTCCACACCCCAACAATTATGTGGCAACGGGCGTAATGTTAAATATATACCTTTCTCTACCTAAATTGTAGGTTTTTAATTAACCAGTGAACACCTGTGTTTGAATGAAACACTTTAACTCCATCCATTCATAAAAAGTATTTCATTTTCATAGTTCCTGTTTCGCGAGTTATAAAATATTTTTTATTCTTGAAAGACAATACTTTTGACATCCGTATAAAAGGTCCATTATATTACGGTGCGAGTCACATATTGGTCTCTCGTTGTATAGGGCAGCATCGAGTCCAATTAGTGACTTTAATTTTATTGAAATGTTATGGATTTTAATAGCGTACCCACAACACCATAAAACGTTTCATTTTACATCGCGAAATTCGATTTTCTTTCGGTGCCTGTTTTATCTCCGTTTGTACCCCGTTTCCGGTGAACACAGGTACATATTTAGTACAATTGAATACTTACAAATTGCAGTGAAATTACATACTGTTATACGTGGTCTTTGGGAACCACTAAACGAAAAAAACGTTAAACAATGAATGTATGATGTTAGAATTCGGAAAGATTACAATAATAGGCAAGCTTCTGAAATAGGCTTACATGCTTTATTAGAACTGCTACGAACTGGTCGTTTCACTAATAAGGACTTAAGTCTCATTTACAAGCTGTTCGGACACTCATTTTAGACGTGCGTGCATTACTACGATGATAGACAATTATTTCAGTTAATCGATGTTGAAACTTTAATCAAATCACCACATTGCAGAACAAATTATCAGTAAAATCTTGAAAAAAAAAAAAAAAAAAAAACCAACAAAAAACAACAACAATGTAACAACTCTATCTCTCAGTTTCTCTTTTTCTTCTGTGAGAACTGACTGTAGTCCCGTTGTGCAAATACGAAATGGCTTTATTATCATATGTTATACCTAAATTTATTCTACAATTATATGGGTTTTTTTAATAATCTGTCAAAGAAATCCGAAATAGCGTCGTTTCATTTGCATGTAAATATTTTAAGATATTGCTCACACGAAAACTTTCTAACAAAATAAAGACAAATTACGTAACTGTTTGGTTTCATCTTAGTAAAAATATATATCTAAAGGTACAAATAAAAAATGGACATACATCTTGTGTAAACGTGTAGTACAAGGGAAGTGAATCTGTTAAAGAGCAAAAACTGCTAGGTATTAGTTTTCTCCCTTAGTACCGAAATCTACGAATTCTCTGCATTGGAAGTACATTCATATTTGTCTTGACAGCAATATAAGTCATAGAAAAGTGTTCAGTTACCTGCTTATGACGACAACATACAAAATGGCCATTCAATTTTGATGACAGTAATTTCTTTTTTAATTTACAAGACCATTGAGTTTTCACACATTCTAAGAGAGAGATAGCACACAATACCTAACCCTAAAGATTTAACTGTTTCTGTAAAACGTGAGCATCATCTTTGTATAAACTTGTAAAATATGGCTCATGTAGAAATTTTCTCCTCTCCACAGTAAATGCTTTTATCCAAGACATTTCGTAAATACATAGATAAGTAGAGACAGGACAACTGTCTTTACCTGTAGATTTTTTAATTTCCACTGCTTTAGCAGGGACCAATTAAGACTTTTTTTCTAAAGCTCACACAGAGATAATAAAATAACACAGGGAAATAATAAAAAAACACCTGGTATCATTGCAATAATATTTATTAAGAAATGAGAAAACAATATGAATATTAAAAAGAAAAAAGATGATATCAGTGCAGATTGACAATATACTCACAACAATGTAAAGAAATTCATCTGCAGATTCACTCAATAATTTAATTTATCATCATATTGTATTTTGTTGAAACCAGTTGAACAACAATGCAACAATGTAAAATTCTGAGTGGATTACCTGTTAATTTAAACTGTAAAAACTTTAAAAAGCTTAAAATTGATGTCTGAAACATCAACTATCTTTTTCATCAGAACTGGGTCTATCAACTTAGCTTGCAATAACAAATGCTGATCTGAGAAAATAATATTACCCTGGTCAGTGTTAAAGGTAAGAAACATTTATGAAATTCAATGCCTACAAGAATACAGGTTGTTATTAATGTAAGAGAAAACTTTAGGTCATGGAACAAAACACAATGTGACATACATGTATAGTATGCTTGTTATCATAAAAAAATCTGCATGGGTATCATTATTTTGTGAGGTGTAGAGGGGATGGCTCTCTGACCCCACTGTGGAAAATAAATGGGCAACTTAGGTTGCTGTAAAATTAAAAAAAAAAACTGCATGGATATTTTTAATCGCTAAACATTCAAATCACTCCGAAAGCTCCAACAAATCTCATAAAAATGCCTCAAACACTGATCTTCATATGTATATACATATTCAAACACTAAAACATTACACTTTCCATTAATTTATATGTATATAGATGTATAAAAACATAAAGCATGTCATATACATTAAATTTTAAGATTCCCAGGCAGTCCTTCAAATTCTACAAACCATTTTCATATGACAAACCCCTCAAATTGCAGTTATTCACAGGGCGAGGAAAACTCACAGTCAGAATAAGTTACAGCTGTTGATGAAGACAGTCAAAGCTTATAAAAAGAAAAAAAACAAATAAATAATCTCCCAACCAGGCCTCAGTATTGGGCCATCAGTTTTCATTGTACTTTCATTGTATGTCCAAAGATACATCGTAAAAGCAGATAAGTTTTTTTTACCGACTTTTACACAAATCGATAAGCTATCAAAACATGCAGACTTTCTTAAGATATATAATCATAAGCATGCTTTTTCCATATTTAGACACATGCAAAAATTTATTTTGTCTGTAATATGAATGTCAAGGCTATTTCATAAAATGCATAGAAATTAATACATGTATTAATTCTAGTGCCTCATCCATTTGAATTGACTGGTCTGGTTATCACATTTGGTGTTGTCATAGCAGCAAGTTCCCAGCTGGAAATACATGAACAAAGATCAAAGTTACTTGAGCAATCATGCCTAATAAATATTTTAAAGCCTAACTGCTCTGATTTTAACTTTTCCCCCATCAAGTCTTGCTTATTTTCCCGATGAAACGTTTTCTATTTTTCTAAAAAAAAAATCCCATCTTTGGTGGTGAAAATATTGACTGGCTATAGATTTTACTAAGAGGAACATAAACTTGCAAAGAAAGACCCCAACTTTTCCACCATGTCATATGTGTATGTGTAAACACTACACTGCATTTAAGCATAAGCAGAACCAAAATTAATTCAAAAGCACAAAATATTAATCACAATTTTTTCTCAGAATCTACTTCACACAGAAACTAACTAGAGATGTGTCCATAGGACATGGATGACACCACATTCTACGGTATTGTCACAAAAAATCCTGTACAATTACAGGTGTGTATAAGGTCTAAAATACTATTTTTAAGCTTTATCAGGGGGCATAACTATGCCTATCTCTAAAAAATTTGCGTCAAAATACCCAAGTGTATAACGTCACATGCTGACAACTTTTCTTAGAAAGTTTCATGGCTCTAGCAGTTATACGTTTAGAGTAACACATGACACAAGTCTATAAATGTTACTTTTTGCTAAATCAGGGGGATAACTCTGTCGACCTCTAATAAATTTGCATTTACATACCCAAGCTAAGGTTTATGGCCACAGTCATTGTAGCTTATAACTTGATGTTACCTTGATCATTTGTGCAAAACAATCTGCAGTCAGTGAAAACTAGAACTGCCACTGTCCTGGGCCCAATACCCCCCACATGCCACTTTTTCAATAGGGTACTGATATTTGGGAACAGGTAACTTTATGCCCCTGACTAGAATAAAGTATGAAAAATTAAAAAGGGCAATAATTCCAAAATTATGCAAAAAAGAGTTCTGGTTCTTGAGCAATGCACTTCTCCTCAATGAGATCTAAATAGATCTAAGAAGTTTCAAGTAGATACCTCCTGCACTTCTTGAGTTATACCCCAGACAAAAATTAAGTATGAAACATTTCAAGGGGCAATAATTCCAAAATTATGGTAAAAAGAGTTATGGTTCTTCGACACTGCATTTCTTCTCAATGTGATCTATCCATCTATGAAGTTTCAAGTTGATATCCCCCATTCTTTTTGATTTATTCCCCGGACAAAAATCAAGTATGATAAATTTCAAAGGGCAATTATGCCAAAATTAGGCAAAACAGAGTTATAGTTCCTGGGCATTGCAATTCTCCTCAATAAGATCTATTTACTTATGAAGTTTCAGGCACGGATTTACCGGGGGGGCTTAAAGGGCCCAAGCCCCCCCAGCTGGCCCGTTTGTAAAAAAAATAAAAAGGGCTCATTTTTAAAGACTCTAAAACATTTTTTTCAGCTCTTTTCACCTCGTAACAGAAACACAGTCAACCTTTCAATTTGCAATGGTCATGCAATATTGCGTAACAACTGATAACGAGTTCGCAACTTTATAGCCGTGTATATTACACAATATACCGTATATTCGGTGGCACGGATTATCCGAGAGTTCTCCAGACTGATCATGATGTATAGTTTTCAAGCGTCTAGTAACCTTGACGTATTTGATAAAGTTGTTAAATGAGCGTCTGCTGACCATGATCAGTTGCCTGATGATAATGTGCAAACTAAAGTGGTAACCACTTGGCTTTTTCCGAAAACTTATTATAAAGACTAATTGAAGTCGCCCGAGGTGTTCCGAATGGTGCAAACTCCACACAGCGGTTACTTCCCTTCTATACTTTCAGTAATCACTGCCGACAGTCATGTCACGTGATGATGGTCGAAAGTAAATAAACAAAATTTTAAACTTTTTTTCAAGTTACATTTTTTAAAAAAAAATTCATTACAGCCAGGCATGTTTAATCAATGCAATTCCAACTAACCAGCTGAAATCCAGCTAAGGTTAACCCGTGTCTGCAGAGATCTTTCCAAAGAATGATGGGGAGATCACTGCGAGGAGATTGGATAATGTGATGACGGTGTTATTTGTTATGCCAATTAATTTATTGATAAATTATTTGTTTCAGGGGACTTTATAAATATAAAATGAAAAAAAAGTTTTTTTGCTTTAGTTGAACATTTCAAAGAATACCAGTATATATCTTTTAAATTCTCACACAAATTTCATTATATTTATATGCCTTAAATGCACCAAAATGAGCCATTTACTCCACCTTTTGTTAAAAATTTTCTTGGGGGAGGCCCCCCAAACCCCCCCTACGGAAGGGGGTTACCCCCTACCGTACCTTCCCCCAAGCCCCCCCAGTCAGAAATTTCTGGATCCGGCCCTGAAGTTTCAAGTAGATAACTCCAATACTTTTCGAGTTATGCCCGGGACAAAAATCAAGAATGAACAAGCACAAATGAAAAAGGGGAGATTATTCAAAATGTCAGTGAGCAACCTACGTTTGAAGCCAATCCCATATATACTTTGTGAGAAAATGGCCAGACAAGGAAAACTGAAAAGGGGAGATTATTCAAAATGTAAGTGAGCTGAAGTTATGGTTCTTCTGCACTGCATTCTGCCTCATCACCAACAACCTATATTCCAAGTTTGAAGTCAATGCCTTGTATACTTTTGGAGTTATGCTCCGGACAAAATGGGGATGGACAGACTGACAGACGGACAATTCGATTACTATATGCCTCCCCTCAGGGACAAAAAAAAGATTTGCTTCTTTTTCACATTTCAAAATCTTAATTCCAACTGCTTGTGTATGTTGTCTGCTTAAAAAACAACAAAACAACATGTTATACAATACCTTATATCTCTAGGTAAGCAAGAAGTGTCAAGTTTATAATCTAATACAGCTAACTTTGCAAGTGTTTTCAATGAGGGTTCAAGGTCAAGAACATGTAGGTCAGACAAATCCATAAGGCCAACCTCTTCTTCTTCTGTGTCCACTGATGGCTGACTGGTGGGGCTGGAACAATGTCACAAACAGTACAATAATAATGTATTTTTTTTTTTCAAATTGTACTTTATATTTTTGCAGACTGCTGTTTGCTTTAGAATTTTGAAACTTGAGTTTTATTCTTCCTGAGGTCAGAAAATCTTATATATCTTTAACAGGGTATGTTCGATGCACAGGCATGCATTTTACTGACTCTGAGATATTTCTTTTTGCATGAACAAACAAAACTCTATGAAAAATAAACTCTACACACAAAATGTACAGAATCTTTCTCTCCAATGCAGTAGAGTTGAAACTTGACCAAATGAATGGCAATAGAACACAATTATGGGGTACTATGTAAGATACGTATGATATGGCACTTGCTTTGCCAACAGCTCATACTCTGAAAACATTCTTTGGTCCTGTTAGCACTTCTTGCTAGGAATGAAAAATCCAGGACTATAAAAATGGTCCTCTATTAAAAAAACATGATCAAGTCCTATGCTGGTCCAAAGAGTCATGTTATGAAATGACTATATGACCGACGACATGGGGAAAAGGGCACTTGGACATTTGTTTTTCTATTGAAATAAACTGAACTGAAATCAGCAAAAAACGATAAACATCTTGTTCCCTTAAAAGACAAAGAAGAAGTAAAAAATTGACAGCCTGAATAGTGTCCTTCATAAAAATGTGTATCTTATATAAAATTTCTTAATTGCTGTTAAAATGGCAACAGTTTTTGGAGACAGATTTTACTTATGTAAAATGATATTACCTGAATAAAACGCAACATTAAATGATAACATTTATAGTTTTGTAAAAAGGTGGATACATTGAAAAGGCATAGAACTGTACAATAAAATCGCTAAAATTCAAATATATAAAATCTATCATGTTAATTTGCTACCAGCTTGGACTTGAATAGAATCTGATGTCAAATATGGGTATGTGACGTTATTTTAAGGAATATCAATTTTGCACGTCATGCTCCTCTTCAACATGATAGAATATCGTATCTGTTCTATGCAGGTAGCTGAAATTTTCAGACTATACTCCTTGGATATCATTTGTTCAAAATAAGTAAAAAGGTCATTTTCAAAAAATTATGTCGGAGTGCCCTTTTTCTCGTGTCGTTGGTCATACAATAAACGAATGATTGATAAGGAACTTGTTCTGCCAAACAGCTCATAAGTTTGTTACCTTGTGCCACCAAAGAGGTATACTTTTGTTCCTATTTTACAGCAGCACTGACGCCTTCTCGCACAAGGGCCTGTACCACGTACGTTTACCAAGGACCATTTGTAAGTAGCTGGAAATAACCAACATGCTGTAAATGGTTAACTGTAATTATTTTTTTATTCATATATCTCTTACTGAAGTGTGTTACTGTTTAGTGCAGATCTACCTGTATTTGTATAAACTCAACTTTTAACAAATGCATCACATAATTGATTCTTGGCTCAGTTGTCTAGAGCATTGGTTATTCATGACCAAGTGGGCATGTGTTCAAATCCCATATAAGGGTGGTCTTAATAAGATGTACTGTATCTTTCTGCTATGAATATTTAGTTTGTAAGAAATTACATACAGATTTATTGTAAATAAGATGGTTTATAATCATTACATCTTATGTTCTTCTAGATTTCTGATTACTAGGATATCCACTCCTTGTGTTTTTGATGCACAAAGTTTACAGTCATCTACTAAGTTTTAATGGCAACTTATAAAGAAACACTCTTTCATCAAACTGGCCAGTTAAGACAATACCCTTCATAACCTTCTCAAAATAAATATAAACAAAAATATACTTTCAAGAACAAAGAAAAAGTCATGTAAAAACAAGTCAGACATCACACTCCCACTGCTAAAGCTATGCTGCCAATGGAAATGTAGCATAAAGAAAGATATATTTATTATACAGTTATTTCATGTGAGTCTGAGGAACAGTCAAAGCTATTGTCCCGAGGTGTCAGGGAAGACTTTCGAACTGTTGGGCCTTGGGATAAAACTTACTTGTATCAAACTTGAAGATATCTTTGAAGTGTAGGTCATGCTGTCCATTGTATCCCCCAAAGATATAAATACAGTTGTTATAAGTGACTGAAAGGAAAATACTAATATTTTCAGCATCGGAATTACAAATTTTAATTCATCACTATCAAACAATTCCTCCTGAGAGCAAGAAAAGTGACTTCAGTAATCTTAAGTCAAAAATATTGTGAACTAACTTATGGTTTTTTTTATAAAAAAATGGACTTATTAGTGAGGCAGCCTTTAAAAAATGGCTTTGTGCAAGAGAGACCTTAGTATCTGTGCGGTTTTAAATTCAGGTGACCTCTGATTTTTTTCTTTGCACATTTAAACTCTTTCCACTGTTCTTTTATAGTGAGACAGTGACTAAAAGAAGCAAACTTGTCCTAACTTACACACAGAATGACTTCATCTCCCTGTTGGGGTCAGACCATGGGTTACAGGCTCAAACCAAGTGTTAGACATTGTATCAAATGCCTGTATTTTATTGCAGTAGAATTCCACATTGGTAAACATGTTGCCGCCTTGGTCACTCCGCCCACCAAACACGTACATGTACTTCCCCATGCCAACAGCTGTGTGGAAGTCACGCCACCTTGCAGGAGTACCCTGCAATTTCAATAACTCAGAGAACTTAATTTTCAAAGAAAGATGAAAAGAAGAGAAATTCTAACATCTACTGGTAAAAGTACAATGTATTACAAACAAGAATGCTAACTATCTCAGAATAAGCCCGTCCTATGGTTATGGCATAAGACTGCTATCGGAAGGTAGTGTGCAAATACTTTTAGTTTAAACTCATCTAACATCTCACAAAAAATCAATAGAAATTAACATATTTCAAATTCTGATGTCTACTCTTCTACTTAGAGAACAGACAATGTTTATCTGTTTTAAGGTTTTCGTTAACTTGGGATGATAACTCCAGAATACCTGGAGGCATTTGACTGTTTATCGAACCTGGCCAAGATATGATGCACATCAACACTATCATCAAGCCTGATGACTGTAGGACAAAAACTCTTTGACTCAGAGAACAGACAAGCTAATTTAGTCAATTCTGAATTGTCCAGGGGCAGTAACTTAATTGTGCCTGGTGAACTTTGATTTGTTTTCGAATTTGGCTGAGATACTAGTAATATGCCTACAGACATTACCAATTTAGGTAAAGACTGGATCAAAACTTCGGACAAGGCTAATTTGACAAATTGTGAATAATTTAAGAGCACCTGGAGATATTTGATTGGTTATCTAATCTGGCATACACATTATGCCTACAAACTTTATCACCAAGTTTGATGAAGATTCAATGTAAAGTCTTTGACTTAGAAAGCAGACACTCTGTGAACACCCTCCCCTAGTGGGTGTTTCCAAAACATGTCCTGTTTTTTGACAAGCAAATCATTTTTTTTAAATTTTAGACAATAATTCATAAATTGTGGGATACAGAATGTTGTGCAAGAGCACATGTTTCTTTAAACAATCAGTATTCAGTGACTATATTCTGATATAAGTACAGTTTATGTAAATATTTAGCAAAGCTATAACTGTAATATCTGGCAGTTTATTAACAAAACACAGTTTCTGACCTCTATGCCAGGTAAAATGTCTCTACTTTAATTAACACAAATATCTATTGCAATTTTTCTCACATAGGCAATGCACCCTAGACTGCTTTCAAGAAGCAGTCTTGTTCAAATATACATGAATTAATCAGTTTCATGCAAGGTAACAAAGATTACATACCCTTGCTCTGACATATGCCCATGTTCTGGTTTCGAAGTCAAAGGAATAAATATCATCTGAAAATCTTTCAATCTAGAGAGAAAAACAAGATTCAAACTCTAGAACAATGTATAAAATACCTTTGAAATACTTGCATACACATTTGTCTAGACTAACATTCGTTTTGGTTCTTTTAAAAGTTTTAAAGAAATATCCAGTTTGTAATTTTGTGCATTTTTTCATTACTACTGTAATAGTAAACAAACATTTGAACAGAAAGGATGAACATGAAAATGTTTTTCATCCATAGCCAAGCAAAGCTGAGATCATATGAAAAAAAAAGTTACATTATTTTCAGTTCATATTTTGAAAGCTGAATAGTTTTGTTAACCGGGTACTTGTTATGAAAAACTTTTATCAATTAATATATATATATATATATATATTTCTTAAGTCCACCTTTCTCAATGAATCAAACATAGTATCACATGGAACAGCCATTTCTTTTTCAAAGAGAAAGTGGATCTATAACAAATTCAAGCACTGATATGTGCAAACTCCATGCAGCAGTATAATAAACACTGCCAGCAGGCATGTCACATGATGATGGTCGAATGTAAATAGAAAATTTTTTAAATTTTTTTTCCAAATCATTTTTTTAAACTTTATAACTTCCAGACAAGTAAAATCAATGGAATTCCCATTATACCTAAAAAAAATTAAGAGAAAAAATTATTTCTTTAAAAAAATTTTCATACATGTATACAAAGCTGGAATTAAGCTAAAGTTAAACCTTGCCAGCAGAGATCTTTTTGGAAGAATGAAGGGTAGATCACTGTGAGGAGACTGGGATATGTGGTGTATATTAAAAAAATCATACCGCTTCTTCATAGCCACCAAAGATGTACATTTTCTTACTGATCACACAGGCAGAATGGCCATCCCTGGCCCCAGGTGCAGATCCATTGGTCTCTACATTACCCCATATACGAAGAACTAAAATAACAAGAGCTATGTTGACATGGCCATCCCCTGCCAAATGTGTTTGCTTAGTTATCATTTTTAAGCACAGCACTCCTCCCTAATGAGATCTATCAACCTATGAAGTTTCAACTTGATATCTCAAACACTTTTTGAGTTACTGTCTGAACAAAGATAAGCATGAAAAAAACATGAAATAAAAACAAACAAAGGACAATGACTAAATAATTATGAAGGGTAGAGTTATCATTTTAATGCTCTTCATTCCTCCTAAATGTGACATATCCACCTATGAAGTTTCAAGCTGATATCTCAAACACTTTTCCAGTTATGGTATGGACAAAAATTAAGCTATAAAAAATAACGAAGGACAATAACTTAAAAATTATGAAAAGTGGAGTTATCATTCTTAAGCAATCCACTCCTCCTCAATGAGAACTAACCACCTATGAAGTTTCAAGTTGATACCACAAATACTTTTCAAGTTATGCTTTGGACAAAAACTATGTATGAAAAATAACAAAGGGCAATAACTAATAAATTATGAAGGTAGCGTCACCATTCTTGTGCACTGCATTCCTCCTGAATGAGATCTATCCACCTATGAAGTTTCAAACTGATAACTCAAATACTTTTTGAGTTATGTTCTGGACAAAAATTATGCTCGAAAAAAACAAAGGGCAATAACTAAAAACTTATGAAGGGTAGAGTTATCATTCTTGTGCAATGCACTCCTCCTCAATGAGATCCATTCACCTACGAAGTTTATGAAGTTTCAAGTTGATATCTCAAATTCTTTTCAAGTTATGCTCTGGACAAAAATGTGGGATCGAAGGACGTACAGATGGAAGAACGGACAGAGACTATTACTATATCCCCCTTTTCGGCAGCGGATAAAAAGTAAACAGTTAAGGCTTCAAAATTATCATAAAGGACTGTGAATCTTGAAATAATTGTTAACTGTGTAACATATAACCAAATGAATATTATTTTCTATCAATATCTTTTCATGCATGAAACACAGATTTGGTTATCTTATGCAATAACCTCTTTCCTTGTTGTTTTTCACTATGGCAACCTTTTTTTAAATTGGAAATTATTTTTGATAAAGAAAAAACTTTCCTTACCTGTATTAAAAACAAAGAGAACATTACAAGCACCATCAGTGTCATTGCGGCCACCCCAAATATAAGCGGAATCCCCATAGGCCACTGCAGTATGTCCATATCGCTGGTAGGGTATGGTTGGATTTCCAGAGGCTGGTAGTGGACTGTATCGCTTGTCCGGTATAGGAAGCAATCTCCATCGCAAAGATACTGTCAAGAGAAAACAACTTTAGGTAAACAAACTTCTAGGCAGAACATCCGGTGTTACCATTTATTTTGCTAATTTGTTTGTGATATAACTTTCAATTTCTCTTCTCATATTTTAAAGTTTTGAGATGATTTTGTCGAGATTAAAAAAAGACGAATTAAAAAGCTACTAAATATTTGGGAAAAAACCCAACTTACCTATTAATGATATATTATCAGGTCCATTTACATCTATCTAGAACAAATTTCATTTTCACGTAGTGGCTAACGAATTTTCATCTTTCTGTCTGGCAGTCAGCAATTATAAATTTAAAGAGAATACACTCGGAAGCTACTTCTAAATTTTGTTAATTGTTGCATCACTAACTTTTTACAAAAAGAATTGTAAAAACATTGCTCACTTGTATCTAGTACATGCACATCTATTGGCAGTCTTGTTTCATAGTCCTCACCAGTACAGTATCCACCAAAGCTGTATATCTTATCTCCAATGGCGACTGCTGCATGATTCACACGCCTTGGACCACCTTCCAGATGTACAGTCCATCTCAACATCCTTCTTAAACTTTACTGATTACATTCTTTTCTTACAAACAGAAAAACAAATAGAAATAACTAGAACTTGAATATCATAAGGTTTAACCCTTTACTCCATATATACGCATTTTTACGCATGTGCGACCAGTGTAGATCCAGATCAGCCGGCACATCCGTGCCGTCTGATCAGGATCTGCACTGGTCGCTTTTTGGTCAGAAATAACCTAATGTATCAAAAGGCAAACAGTGTAGATCCTGTTCAGACGGCACAGATGTGCTGGCTGATCTGGATTTACTCTGTTCGCCCAAGCCATAAAGGTGTATATATGGAGGAAAGGCTTAAGTGCATATATGATGAATAAAATTCTGGTCAGGTCCATAATGACATAAGACAGTTACCATTTTTAGTGTTTTACTCTAATGACAGTAGCCTAAATTAAGACAGTAGTATTTAAATAAACCTTATGACAACAACTAACTAAACAATTGTAATGTAAAGCTATGCTTGTAAGTCATGATCATTTCTTTTCAAAAATAAATATTTGCAACAAGGACTTAGGTAACAAATAACTGAATGTACAAGTCCTTGTTTTGGCAACATTCCCCCATAACAACTAGATCAGATATAGACTTTTCAAATCTATGTCTGTATTTTTATTCAAGGTACCAAAATTTCCATTTTTGTTTGTTAATCTAAGTTCATACTCATATACAGTATATTCTATGTGAAAATTCCCATGATTGAAATACAAGTACAGTACATTATTTATATTTCCTGAAATAAATGAAGTCAAACTTTTTTGGCAGAATTTTAATTCGAGTGGCAGCAAGACCTTCAAATGAATATTCATAACAAAAATATATGGTTTTAATTCTCTATCTTAAATTCCTTCAGCCTTTGTCATGGTATCCAGTCGTTTCCCCCACAAACCAGTTCCTCACCTGGATGTTTCCCCCACACTACAGTTTCCTCCAGGATGTTTCCTCCCCTATATATATATATACACTATATAAAAAGTAGTTGGGAAAGATTGGAAAGATTTATATTTTTACTTAAATACATACATAATTTTGATGTACCATTGGTTTGTTGCATTTACAATTGTTTAATTATTGATATAGAAATATAGAAATAATATTCACATTTCAACCATCTGATTATTAAAAGAATCAAGATTATCATTAATTAATTTTTACAAATAACATAACATTTATATAATTTTCAATTTTAAATGTAAATTAAATAGTAAATTATTTTATTGCAATATAATGAGAATTATGTTTTTGAAATATATAAACCACTAAATTTACCAAGCATTTAATGGAGTGAAATGTTCACATTACTATATAATATATATATAGGGGAGGAAACATCCAGGAGGAAATGTCAGTGTGGGGGAAACAACTGGAAACCTTTGTCATCTGGTACGAAATGACAAGGGGACGAATTACCTGTCAAATTAGTGCTGTTTATTTCAAATGATAAGAAACTTATGCAAACCAATACTTATTTTAAAAGTAAACTTAAGAACTGTTGAAAGACACACAGGCAACAAGGACTCATTTACTTGTTTACAAAAAATAAACATACCCGTTAATTTGAGAGCCGGTGACCGTGTGAATAGTAATGTGTGCAAAAAATTAATGGATAGAATTCTAGGTAAGACAGCGCTAAAAGTTTCAAGAAATTTTTTTTTTAAGTCTAGAATTTTATGGGTTATTATAAAGAAATTGTTGAAATACTCCATGGAACACGGATATTCTGATAGCCTAGATATACATACTGGTAGAAAAAAAACGCAAATTATAATTTTAAAAGTTAACATAAACAATGACATTAACATTTTCTGCATTTATGATGCAATCAACATGACTTGCATACCTTCAATTTTTTTTATCACTCGAAAAAAAGAGATTAACTTCTATTAGTTAAATAGTAGAATATGTTATTTGAAAATAGCTCAGTTTTGTTAATATTTTAAATAAAATGAAAACTTGCAGAATAAAAAATTTTTTAAGTATTCGGTCAACTTTCCCTTTGGGGTGGGGTGTAGGTTTTACTGGAATGACCCTGAACACTTTCACTGAATTTGTTTTAAGACATGACTTCCATCTCATGCTATATTATAAACATGCTTGGTATAGAATGAAAAAAAAAAACAGAAATAGTTCATGTTTTCATACTTTTTAATATATCTGCAAAAGGACTGCACATGCAATTTACAAAATCATTAACAAAATACATGTATAACTTAAATACACATATAACAATAAAAGCAAAAATATGAGTTTCAATTAAATAAACATTCCATCCATACGACAGAGAGACACATGACCAACAACACAGGAAAAAAAGGTGTAACTGACCTATTAACTAATTTTGAACAAATGTTATCCAAGGAATAATGTCTGAACATTTCAGCTTCCTGTATGGAACAGATACAATATACTTTATAATGTGTTGAAGAGGAACATGATATGTAAATTTGTAATTCCTGAAAATGACATCTGATATCATAATTTGATGCCAGATTCTATCTACGTCCCTAATGGCAGTATATTAATATGGCAGATTTAATATTTGAATTCTATCTTTTCATTGTAAAACAGTATACATTTTCAATGTACCTCACCTTTTTACAAATATGTTACTGTTTTCATTCAATGCTGCAATTAATAAAGGTAACATATTTTTTTACAAATTAAAGAACTGTCTCCAAAAACTGTTGCTATGGTAATGGTCATCAAAAAAATTGAAACAATATGGGCATTATATGAATATTCAGTCACTCAATGTTTCACTTTAACTTTGCATTTTGAAGAGAATGAGAAATTTGCTTTTTTTATGATGAAGTCAATTACTTTTGGTTGATATGAACATACTGCTAATAAAAAATCTTTCAAATCTAACCAGTTAGGAGTCGAGAATCCGTGTTGTCTGAGCCAGTGTAATCTGACTGTCTTAGACACCTGAACAGCTTCAGATTATTGACAGTTTGTTAAGAATAACCTCCTCTTTCTTAAAGATGTATGTGGAGATAGGCAATGCAACATACAAAATGATTTCGTTCAACCACCAGGTAAAATTCTTACTTTGTCCCCTGGGGGTTTTGGTCACAGAAAACCAGTACACGCAAATGATTTGCCTTTACAGAGAATGGAATGCAATCTAACTAGAACAAAGAGATAACATTTTCTTGTGAAGTGTGAGCAAGGAATTGGAGACCTTTTTTTATTTTATTGCCTAGTCAGAACAATCTGGTGCATTTTATGTCCTCTGGACATGCGATTAATTCTGTAGGAGTACAGTTATACGGAATTGAAGCTACTCTGCAAAGTACAGCGTAAATGGTTAGACTTTTTTTCAATGAGCCACTTTTTGACTGATAAATACATAATCTCTACAATGTTACCTATGTCAATCAGTTTTTTAAAAAGATATGTCTTGTTCAGCTGATTTTCAGTTTGGTCTATTTCAACAGTAAAACAAACACCAATGTGCCCTTTCTCCCGTGTCATCAGTCATATAACATTTATGATTGTAGTAATAGTAAAACACAAGCATCTTTATTCAAATGACAGCAAAATTCAATTAGATCAGTTTAGAAATAGCTCACTGAAGCATTTCAAGGGGTAAAAAAAATCTTGCTTAATTTGGACAGTGATACAGCATCTCTCTTTACCTTTTATACCAAGTTTTAAAAAATGCAGAAAGCCTGATTCTTAAACAATGGAACAAATTCATTAGAAAAAAAAATTAGTACATCAGTAACATTGTACCTACAAAATAAACAGAAAAGAATAAAATATTTTCACAAATACTTAAATTGAAGAATTACAGATGATACTGATCATGGGGCCATAATAAATGTTGAGTAAAAACCAATATATCAAACAGTCCGTATCATCCTCAAACATCACCTTGGATAGTGGACTACATGTATATTGTCCCAAAATCTGGTCTGTATTGTCTAGTTTGTATCATACCATGGAGAAAGGGGCCATCTAACATAAAATTGAACAACAGATGTCATTCCATTTCAATAGAATAAGAGGACCTGAAAACAAAGAAGAAAACAAAAGAAATGGCCCCTTAGTCCATTTAAGTGACACATCCGTCTATATTGTCAGTAATTCAAACTGAAGCTGTGGTGGAGCGGATGTGGTCCAGTGGTAACGCGCTGGACTGGTAAAACAGGGGTCCCGAGTTCGATCCCCCACTCCTCCACTAACATTACTAATAGTCTTTCGGATGAGACTTTAAACCGAGGTCCCATGTATCAGTGCTATACACTGAGCATGAAAAAGAACCAGGGGTGTCTCTGGAATGGGATGCTTTCTGTATCTTGCACTACCCCCACAACATAAAATAACTAATCTCTTCAGGGGGCGTCGGTCATATGCGCTACCGGTACCGACGTTAAATAAGCTTAAAATAGATAGAAGCTGTGGTTTTGAATTTAACAGAAGTCAGCTGCTGTAAGTAGTCTGTTCTTAAAACCCAATCTGTGTTTTACACTAGACAGAAATATATGGTTTAAATCTATCAAAAATGTCAATAATTAACAATAAGATAGAAAACTAATGCAAAACAAGAGGGCCATGATGGTCCTAGATCACTCACCTGAATGCTTTGTCTTTGGGTCTGCTGTTGTGCAAACATCAGAAGCATTTTTAAGATTTTCCTTATATAAATCTATATGAATTCAAGTGACCCCCAGGATAGAACAAATTTTCACTCAAGGGGCATAATCTGTAAAAACTTGGTAGATGACCTCTAGCTGACCCACAGGGCAGGGGTAAACTGACACCAGGGCATAATTTGAATAAACTTGGTCCACTAGACAATGCTACGTACCAAATCTTAAGGCTCAGGGCCTTGTGGTTTCAGTAAAGATTTTCAAAGTTTTCCCTATATAAGCCTTAGTAAAATTAAATGACACCAAGGGTAGGGCCAAATTTAACCCCAGGTGTATAATTTGAACAAACTTGGTAGAGGTCCACTAGACAATGCTATAAACCCAATCGTAAGGCCTTGTCGTTTCAGACAAGAAGATTTTCAAAGTTTTTCCTTTCTGTTGCCATAGCCACCAGAGTTCTTGATGGAATTCAATTCTTTGAAAAACTTTGGTAGAGCTTCATGCAAGGAATATCCCAGGCATGTTTCATCAAAGTTGGCTTAGCGGCTTAGGAGGAGAAGTCGGTCAAGTCAAATTGTTGAAGACACACGATGGACGCCGGACAATCAATGATCCCAATAGCTCACCCTTGAGCACTTTGTGCTCAGGTGAGCTAAAAAGAGTGAAATTAGTCATTTCTTGCCACGATCTAAAACCTTATTATTATAAAGAGTTTGCATTATCATACAGATATATGTCAAGGTCAATAACAGTCTATATATAAAAGGCAAACATCACCTCACAGGTTATTAATTGGGAAAAAAGTCAAAACAGAATACAAGACTTATTTAAAAATCCATTCCTAAAATATATACTGAAAGGTCTAAAACCAATCTGGAATCACAATCAAAAATTCACAATAAGTTTAAAATTAGTTTTATGTACAAAAATTAATAGGAATGCATCTGAGATTTGCACCAATTCTACAAGATATCTGACATGTAAAGTAACATACCAACACAGTGATGAAAACATATTGGCCATGTTGTGAGATTATCAACAAATTTTACATTTTCCGTTTTTTTCACTTTAAGGTAATAGACTGTTTTGAAATTAACATAACAATTATTTGTATTTTTTCAAAAAACACCATTTAATGGTGATTCAGAGAAAGCAGAAAGCATCATGTGTTTGCAGAAATCAGTAATTAGTTTATGACGCCAAAGGTGTCATTTTCTCGGTGATGTCAAATTGACCAGATTGTTAATTTTGTCATGTTACATCGTTTATATTCTATGTATAATCTACTCTGACACAAGTATCAAGCAAGTTCCATAAGCAAGTAAGGAGCTTAACACTAAGAAATTATGCTTCTGAAGTTTAGGAAGATCTTTGACATTATTTTACACTTGCTGTGTATTCAGACATTAAAGAAAGATTATAAAAGAAACAGTTTTTAAAGATTTCAAAAACATTTTGTATGAGATTTAAAAAAAAAAAAAAAAATCAGTCATTTGAAAATATCATCAGCAACGGGTTGTTTGTAATTACATTTCAGGCTCCATAAAAAAACAGATGTGAAAACTAAGTGTCTTTCATGAACGATTTTTTTTCAGGAATCTTAAACACAAAATCTTAACTTAAATATCTTAATTTATGTTAGATACAGTTTGTTCATGAGCAAGGGTGTTAAAACTTCAATGAACACAAGGAAACAAGAGAATAAAACTACCTTGTATAACTTATGGGGCTAATCTAACACCATGATTGTATTTTTATCACCTTAATAATATAAATTTCTGTTGTTTAAAATCCTCAGTTATAAACCAAAGTAAGGTTTTTGATTTTCATTACTTTAAATAAAACTTAAATCTATATAAGCACAGTGAATATGAGTATTTTTGTTTCCTGTCAACTTCAACTTATCTTAGTACAAAAACGTAAGAAAAAAGCAATTACTGCCCTTTAATTCTTCTATCAATACAATGTAGATGAATAAAAACTTTTACAACAAAATTAGTTACTCAAGTAGTTAATCTGTTTCAGCTATAAAACTATGATTTCACAATGAAGCATACATTTCTTTCATTCAAAGAATCATTCATGATATGTTTTTGATTTCAAGCAGGTTTTAAGCTGTAGCAGTTTCCATGACATCTGGTGACCTTGACACCACATCTTTCAACTGCTACATTATGGAATGACAATCATTGTTTATATCACAGCGGCTCTCAACAGTGATGTAAGTTCTCAGGTCTTCCATTTTATACTCTATATACAAATGAAAAATAATGAGTAAAAATACAACAAATGACGTCTGCTGAGACCAAACTTTAAATTTAGAATTATATTAGTGGTAAGAAAAAAACATATTTATGATGTCATTATAAATACTGAAATCACAGTGAATGTTTCAGAAATCATGTAAATCAGAAAAAAACACCAAGTATTTCATTTCTATGATCACAATAAATATATACTATCCACTGTTTCCAGTAATGTCAAACTGTAAAAAGACTTGGCCAATCATGAAACATTGGTATAGTATGCAAAAAGCAGTGAAACATTTTTTCACAATGAATATATTTCAAATATACAACCTCAGGCAGTATGTTACATATTTTGGAGGCTAGGTAGTCTGTAACTGAAGTTCCTTTGTAGTTTATGGGGATCAGGAATCAACCCCTATTTAGTACTTTAATGGGTGTCTTCAGCAAGAAACATTATCATGCATGTAAACCAGTACCATCTGTGGACATTAGCCAGATACAATATCACACTTTTTTCTTTGAACAATTGGTACAATGTAATCTATTACCTCATACCTGATCATTCAAAACTCCTCCAGCTACAAACCACTCTCTAGAATTGGGTTTTAACTTTTGGAAATATGCTTGTAATGTTTGCTTGTCTCTTTGTGTACGATATGTCTGGAAAGGAATAATACATACAATAGGTTTACTTTGGTTTTCTTAATGCTGTTTTTCATAGTCAAATCTGCTGTCCAATATACAAAGTCATATCAGGATCATCAAATGACTGACAGTCCCGACAATATTTTTGTCGAATTTAATACATATACATGTATTTCATTGTATTGTATCCTTCACTCCTACCAAAAATGCTGAGAGGGTTGTAAAATATTTCTATAGTTTATTATAATTTTCTTCGATAAAGGTTTTTCTTTCAACTGCTTTTCAACTCTATTTCAAGTAAAAAGAAAATTCTGTAACATATCAAGACAAAAATTTAGATTTCATTCACAGTTATCACTAACCTCAATAACAGCATCATGGCAATGAAGTTTTTGTGCCATCTCCAGTCTTTTCTCAACATCATCCACCAGCATCAAATACCTACTGAGTACCTGTGTAAAAACAAGTAAAGAAAAACATTTACAGAACAAACCTTGAATCTGCCTACCACATACATCCAATGCTTATAGAGTAATTGTCTAAAACATGCAGAGTACTGTATTCTTAAAGACATTACGAGAAAAAGGTAGTGGTATTTAACTGAATTTTTAAATTACTTACTTGTTTTAAAAAAAATCAAACTAATTATTTATTACTTTTAGCATTCACCAACTTACATCAGGAGGGGCCTCTGATTTGTATAAAATAGCAGCCACTTTATCAAACCCTATAATACACCGCATCTTGGTACCAAAGAAACCCTAAAAGATAGTACAAAGTTTGATATAAAACAGTTTTTCGTACTTTTTTCAGGGTAAAAATTCACTGTTAATATATTTGTGGATGCTTTTTACAATAAAAAATGTGTTAACATTAGAAATAGTTTTGATAATCCATACAGTATTGTACTTAACGATCAACAGATCTTAAAATCAAAAACATTTCCATTCATATCATCAAATAAGCTTTTCATCAAATAAGCTTTTCATTTCCAACTCGTACAACAATTCATACAACAACAAATGTCACTTCTCTGCTGAATACAGGGAATACAATACATCTTACAATTATTGTCTTCCAACAATGACAGCTAATCAAATATTATTATCTGCTACATGTAACTTCTTGAGAATATTCTAGAACTATACAAGTGGGACTATTTTTATGTTCATGAATTTAACTTCTTTTTTTCTCTTTACTTTGCTATACTCACTGAATATTTCATGTATAAAAATAACTATGTTCATAAAAATACAATCACATGATTTTGAGATGTGTTGCACAAATTTGGGCCCTCAGACAATTTCTATCTAAGATGGCTTTTTTCTCTGACAAGAAAAACTACTGTACATTTATACACCAAATAATCATCGTGACTTTGGGTCTGAAAGAATGAACAGGTTACATCCTGCATAACAAGACAATAGAATGAATGCTATACCTTTGTCAAGAACATAGCCTCTATATCAGGCCACCTTTTCAGCTTAGCTCTGGCTTTCACTGCAGTCCATATATACTGTTTCTCTGTAAGCTGGAATCAATCAAAAAGACATTAATAATCCGAAGAAAAAATTTATAAGAAAAATAAAAGATTCTGTTTCTCTTCAGATTTACACATTAACAAGTATTTACTCACAGTAACAAATTCTTCAGGATGCAATAGTATGTTGGCACCTAGAAATAAAACTTAATAGCAAAGTTTTAAATTCAGTCAAAAATAGATGTCATTTTGCAATACATTTGTTAGGCATTGTGAAAATACGTGTCAATTTAAAATTATTTCAGAAATTTTATAAATATTTTGGCTACTAATAATGCTAATATAAGACAGCATGTCATATTTCTGATCCAGTCACAGGTTCAAACCATGTCAGCAGAATTAATCTTTTTTAATACATCTAACCTTATGGTCTGACCTAGAGTTCTTGTTAGAACTTTAAAAAGTCATTCCAAATTAAATTGATTTTTCATAATGAACACGGACCTCTTCATTCATTCTTGAAAGAATCATCAGTTTCAAGCAAACAAGAACTGTCACTGTAAGATGACAATGCCCCCGAACGTGGTCCTTTGAGCTGAGAACCAGTCATTCAGGGTCAAATAAATATAGGTCAGTGGGAAGGTCTTGTCCATAAGGGTGTTGTGTCCAAGTATGAAGTAAATCCACTTACTAATAAAGAAGTTATTGCCAATGTTGAAGTTTTTGGACAATTGGATCTTCAAGGTAAAGGTCATTTAGGGGTCAAGGTCAAATAAATATAGTTCTGTGAAAATGTCTTGTCCAAAGGGGTGTTGTGTCCAAGTATGAAGTAAATCCACTTGCTAATAAGAAAGTTATTGCCTATGTTAAAGTTCTCTGACGGACTGACAGACGGACAGTTCAAAAACTATATGCCTCCCTTCGGGGGCATAAAAATAATGACATGACTTGTAGTACACAGTATTTTCATTTTATGACAATTCATTTGATCCCTTTTAAATGGTTGGTCATAAAATGCACAGGGACAACTGCTACAAGTAGTGAAAATGAGGAATAATTAGTAAGTTTAAGAGTAAGTTTGAACTAAACTAAACTGCATGGTAAACTAAGGAGGCAATATTTCTAGTTGACATATCATGTTCCTGTGCTCCAATGGCCTTAGAAACCTATACCTGATGTTCCTTCCTAATACTGGCTGGGCTGGATAAAAGATTTTCGCTTTCCTCATAGTGGTACATACAGAGGTAATACAGTGTCGTTATCACTGGCATGTTGATGATAGATGTTTTACGTGGATGCTGACGAAACAGAATATGCTTGCCTTCTTTCTCTAACATATCATCACCAACCTGGAGTAACATGTTTAAAGAAAATTACCATACTAACAAATATAACTTTTCCAAATTAACAAGCTTTTTCATTTAATCATGGAGAATTCCCCCCAAAAAATCAAGTGGGCCATGAAACCCCTTTATTGCTCACCTAAGTACCACTTTCCTCAATGAAAATATATTTTGTAATACCCAGAGCTAAGAGTTTTGGGTCAGACAACTTAGTTTTTTTTTATTCTAAGTAACATACTTTAAATCTTGAGACAGAGATCATCAAGACAATCATTCTGAGAGTTCAAAAGCTTTTTATTTGATTTCAAGATACTAAGTCAAACACAGTGACAAAGTTTCAGGAACACTGGATTGTAAATGTAACTGCTAGAATTCACAACATCTTCCATTGACCTTAGCTTGTGACCTTCTTTTAACCCACCTGACCCAGTTTTGAACCTGCCTGAGACATCATCAACGCAAACATTGTGAGCAGGTTTCATAAAGAAGCCTCCACAGTGTTCAGAAGCTTAAATGCTGATAACGGATGACAGACAAGCTCACCTTGAGCTCCATATGCTCAGGTGAGCTAAAAAAACTATCAGATTAATTCCACTGGCAAGGGGAAGTAACTCTTGAGTTTAAAAGGGTACCTAAACTTGTCATGCCATCTCAACAAAAAAAAAGCAAATATTCCAGACAGTTGTAGCTTACATCTACAGGTCTTTGTCTCTGCAGGAGAGATATCTGTTGTTTCAGTAAACTACTGTCATGTTCTAAACCAGGGGTCATCTCAAAATGTGCCCTGAAATAAGTTCAAATGGAATGAGTATCAGTCACGATCTTTTTAATCTATATAAATTTTCTACACTTTTGATTCAAATATGTTTAATATCCTGATGTCAAATTACATGGCTGTTCATCAGATACTAAAACACTCAATATATAGCCACAGAATCTTCCAGATAATCTTGAAATCTCCCCGCATACCAGTAAAAAGCTATAAAATAACTGTCCCAGAAACATGACATATATAATGAAACAAAGCAAATCAAAATTCTTATTTAACCTTTTGCCACAAGATTTTGATCTGTTTTGTCTATTTACTTTAAATATGTTCTAAAAACAAACTGAGGTTCTAAAACTGTATAAAGTGTTAGGCTGGAAGAAACTGAAATAGACATACTGCAAGCATTTCTTCACTTTGAATATCTTCGCCTCTGGATCATTCACAGTTACTGCTTGCTTGTACTTGAACATCTGTAATGGATGCAATGAATTCAATATCTTTAAAAGCAAGTTCTGGTCTTCATTTCCATATCCTCAAAAAGAAATCATACATCTATTTATCTGAATTTTACACAGACAGACATTTCACTTCTTACAATCTACTACTATACCACTCCATGGTTATGAATTTGTCAGACCCATTAGAAACGGCCAGATTCGGACAACTATTTTCTGATGGTAAACTTTCATGCTTTCACCCTATACAAAAGTAAAGCACTTCAGTACAGATTCTTGTATCAACCTCCAATTGGGTTAAAGTTCAACTTCAAAATGCTGTTTGCTGTTGTTAAGAATAAGAATGAAAGTGGGTTGAGCAAAAAATCCCTACTGTATTTCCTTCTTTATGTACATGTAGATACAAAAGTTTCCTTTTTAATTCTCTGCAGTAATACCTTTGTCAAGCTTAATTAGCACATCCATAGTGTTAAGAGGGACATCCCCCAGCACCCCCCATCCCCCATCACCACCCCATCCCCCAGCACCATCCCCATCCCCCAGCACCACCCCCCATCCCCACCCCCATCCCCCAGCACCACCCCCATCCCCCAGCACCACCCCCATCCCCCAGCACCACCCCCATCCCCCAGCACCACCCCCATCCCCCAGCACCACCCCCATCCCCCAGCACCACCCCCTCCCCCACCTTTAAAAAAGATGAGTAACTTACAGCTAGTTCTTCTGCTCTGTTTAACATCCTGAAATAACACAAAATATCAACCTTTGGAAGTGCCCTAAGCTACTCTGGATACTTGCTAACATATTAACTTTTCCTTTTTTAAACATTTTAACATTTTCTTCATACTCAGTAAAATGTCCATTTCATAAGGTAAAGAAATAATACTTCTAAAAATAGATACAAAACTACTGGCAATACACTTTGTAAGATATAATACATATGCCATAAAAGAAAACAGAATTTAAAAATATTTTTTTTTTGGTTTATTAGCCTTAAAGGGGCTGTGCTCCAGATGACAAAAAAAAGAAAGTTTTCTTGTATTATAAATTTCTTGTAATATTTATGACTAATGCGTAAAAAATAACTTACTGACAAAAAATAAGTCAAATAATTACATTATAAATTGATTTTTTTCCCTTTCAAAGTGCTATACCGTAACGCGACGGTATAACTATATTGTATAAGATTTAAAGTAAATATCTGTAATATCACATGCGGCGATGGTTGTGACAGTAAAAGCGGTGGAAATATTTTGTTAACATGAGGGTCCAGAGTTCAAATCAGGCTCGAGCGAAAATTATTCTTTTAATTCTATTTTGACTTTAATAATCAGTTTTGAAGTAAAATATTATGTTGTTATAATCTCACGGCATCTAAATATATAATTTATGAAAAATTTTTTTTATGTCAAATCTGGAGTACAGCCTCTTTTAAGTTTACTTTTAAGAAGGAAAATGAATATGTAGCCTTGTGGTAAATAAAGAAAGGGACAAATATGTACTCTGGAATATAAAGATTCATTACCAATATAGAATAATCTTTCAATATCGATTTATCAGATAAACTATGACCAAACAGGTTGTTTGACAAAATATCAGAATAATCTATCTTCAAGTATTCCAATCAATTTTATCATAAGTATCTTTTTAATACTGATAAGTTTAATGAAACTTTATTTTTTCTACCAATTGCTAAATTAAAGGCTGACCATAAATATCTCTGCTTATTCAGAAACAGAATCCCTAGCAACAACTAAAATCTACTTATGCACAAAGTTTCTTGGCAATAAAATATTCTTTCCTATATTTTTTGTTACAATGACCTTGCCCTTAATTGCGGCCATCCCAAACTCAATTTAATATTTTTATTTCAACACAAGCTACCTACACATGAAAATTCATTAATTTTTGGAACTCTGTTCTCTTTCTATCATCCGGAAAAGATTATAATCAACAAAAGAACTGGTTGAGTGACAAGGTGACTGCTACAAACCATGCCCTCCATTAACTAAGTTTGTGGAAGTATACCGGTAATAAAATCCATTCGTTCTGATAGTATTTCAATATTACTTATCATTATGAATTGGGTAGTGTAATCTACATGTATTTGATAACTGTATGAAGGATTTGGTAATGGTATCATTCAAACTACAGGTATTTGGCACTTGTATAACGGATTTGGTAAAGTTATCATTCAAACTACATTGTACAGGTATCTGGTACTTTTGTAAAGGATTTGCTACCAATATCAAGGAAAAAAAGATCAAATGTAATAAACATGTTGCAGAATGTGATTACAGGATGTGACTCAAGTGCTAGGCATACGTTATCTGTTTTTACCCATGAATAGATTTGTTATTTCCAGCTGTCTCAGCTTGTCTAGAAATCAGAAGTATCAAATTCAAACACAATGCTAGACATACATTTTTTTTAACCTTTTTTACTAAACCAAATCTGTTATCAACTTACACATTAATAAAATTTAAAAACATCTCATTGTTCAGAAGACAGGCCTTGATATGCCAACTACATGAACTTTTCCAATTTTATTTCAGCTGCCACTTTGAAATTCCATACTTAAAAAAGAATAAAAGCCATGTGTAATACAAAATGATACAATTTCAAAATTAAGTTCCTTTGATTGCTGAACATCCTGTTTTAAGCATGATTTAAGTTTAGAACTCAAACATGTTTTGCTCAAACTTGATTCAGCTGAAACTGACTTTGTTTGACAGTACACTCATTATTATTGCAGTGATCTTATTTCTAAAACTCATAACATGCATCAATTAAAAGCCGAAGAAATAGATAAATATGCTTTTTATTAATAATAACAGGAAGTTTGTCTGTGTAAAATCAAGTACAAATGATCATTCCTATTAGATTTTCAGCAAAAATTGACCTCTCAAAAAGATAGTCATTTTACAGTATCTATCTGTATAACTTAATACATGTTGGTCAAATTAATGAAAAAAGGCTACAAAATTTTGTACTATAGTATTCTTTTGTCTAGTATTAAAATCAAGAAGCACACATCATACTGAAACAGACAAAGTCTGCCATTATAACACTGCTGGACATTCTAACTTAACTTTTTTTTAAAATCCAACTTGATGACAGCTTCCTTGCTTAAAACCAGTAAAAAGAGGTACTGCAGACCCTCAACCCTGGTCAATTTTAAAACTTGTGACATCCAGCCATCAAACTATCAACCCCTGTCATACACTGAATAATTGCACATTAACAAGGCATTGTGAAATTGACACTTTAGATAAACACAGTGTCCATTCAATATGTTACCATGAATTAAATGCCAAAAAACACAACATACAAATACTTGTGATCTTACTCTAGCATGTCTGAATATTCATTCAGGTTGTAATGAGCTTTCAGATAGGCAAGGTACTGGTCTACCGCCTCTGGTCTCCTCAACAACTCCAGGTTAAACAAAGATGCCTTCAAAGTCCTCTTCAAAAATATAACAGCCTGAAATATTAACGAGAAACGAACTAGATTAATAGTACCGCAAGAAAAAGTAATATAATCCTAAACAGAATTGTATTTTGGTATAAAAACAGAGCTTAATTGTAAATGCCCCGAGTTTTAAAGTTTTGCAGCCAGGCGAAACCTAGAGTCATTTTTATAGCCTTAAATCTGTTTACGTTTTCAGCAAAAACATTTTATAAAGAATTGTACATCCTTCATGTCCAATGGCATATAACTATGCAATGATTTTACATGGTCAAACAAAAACCCTGACACACAAACATTTACTTCAAGATAGGAGCAATATCCCCTTTCAAGTACATGTACAGACTTTTTCTGTGCAGACTGGTTAAACTCGATTTACTTCACAGATGTTTGCTTTTCACAACAGACCATCTGAATCATAAATTTTTGTGTATGAAATAAACACAGACTTATCTATATTATGCTCGAAAAGTCACTACTCACTGTTATGATAGCATTTCCATCATGTGTGTCAATAGCCTTGTCCAGTAATGCCAGCTTTTCTTCTTTTGACTTATAATGCTCAAGGGAGTATGGCTGAAAGGGTAATTTCACAAACTAAACAACAATATAGATAATTCATCACAGACTAATAATTAATTAATATAATATTATTATAATTTCTTTCCATCTGGTTTTGAAATTAAAGACCAGATGAACCAATGTTTTGAAAATCATTAAATTTTTTAAATTCTGAACTATCATAATATAACATTTGGTTTTTTGGTTATTCTATACCTTCCAGAAATGATCTGATTAATAACAATTTGTTGACAGTATCCCCTATTTATTTTTCTTTCATTAGATTCATGAAAATGCAATTCTTATAAAGACATTGAATAATTTTTTTAGAAAAAAATCTATGAATACATAACATAATGGCGACAACACTTTTTTGACAAATTTAGAACCCTTGAAATAAGTGAAAAAAGACACAAAGGATCCTTCAGTCAAATTGATTTAAAGGCATGTACTTAGCTACCTGTCCAGTTATCATTCTTCGTATTGTTTCCTCCACCTTTAGTTTGGCTGAACCTATAGCACTCTCAGCATGCTTTAAATAAAAGACAATCAGATAGATATAGTGACAAAACACAAAAACTATCTTTAAAAGCAGGCTGTGTAACAAACAGAAGCTTAACTCTACACCAAGATGTGTTTGCCAAATTGCCAGATAAGCACCAAAAGGAAAAGTCTCACTAAAGTTTGTTGGTCACAGATACCTGGGTACAGTAAGGAACTCATATCTTGTACTTGTTTTTTTTTTTCATAATACTATAACAACCAAGTGTACAAAAGTCTGACAGCGGTATAAAAAATAATGCCAAATTTTACAAAATATCTATTAAAAGTACAAGATGCAAGGCTTCTTAATCACTAAACACATCCCCTCTACTTGTTTAGTCATTTCAAAATTAAGAAAAGCATCTACGTCAAACTTTCCTGTGTGTCGAGAGCCCAAACATTAATATTTATGTATAAACCAACTATGCTACTGATCCTTAAAGTTAGTCAATTAGAAAAATAGACTTCAATTTAACAAATTACCTGCTCATTTTTTCTGTAGGTTATGGAATCTGATGTATGAAATTCTGCCAGCATAAACTTATTTTGAGCATGAATACATAGGCTACGCATCTGGCCTAAACAAGCAGAAAAACTTGAACTTATCTTGTAACACAAGTTGTGTAACCATTTCACTTGTTCCTGTACATGATACAACATACCTGTAATTCTGTCTGAGATATTGTATTTCCTGCACATGTTACAACATACCTGTAATTCTGTCTGAGATATTGTATTTCCTGCACATGTTACAACATACCTGTAATTTCTGTCTGAGATATTGTATTTCCTGCACATGTAACAACATACCTGTAGCTTCTGTCTGAGATATTTTATTTCCTGCACATGTTACAAACATACCTGTAGTTTCTGTCTGCGATATTGTATTTCCTGCACATGTTACAACATACCTGTAATTTCTGTCTGAGATATTGTATTTCCTGCACATGTTACAAACATACCTGTAGTTTCTGTCTGAGATATTGTATTTCCTGCACATGTAACAACATACCTGTAATTTCTGTCTGCGATATTGTATTTCCTGCACATGTTTCAACATACCTGTAGTTTCTGTCTGAGATATTGTATTTCCTGCACATGATACAACATACCTGTAATTTCTGTCTGAGATATTGTATTTCCTGCACATGATACAACATACCTGTAATTTCTGTCTGAGATATTGTATTTCCTGCACATGTTACAAACATACCTGTAGTTTCTGTCTGAGATATTGTACTTCCTGCACATGATACAACATACCTGTAATTTCTGTCTGAGATATTGTATTTCCTGCACATGTTACAACATACCTGTAATTTCTGTCTGAGATATTGTATTTCCTGCACATAATACAACATACCTGTAATTTCTGTCTGAGATATTGTATTTCCTGCACATAATACAACATACCTGTAATTTCTGTCTGAGATATTGTATTTCCTGCACATGTAACAACATACCTGTAGCTTCTGTCTGAGATATTGTATTTCCTGCACATGTTACAAACATACCTGTAGTTTCTGTCTACGATATTGTATTTCCTGCACATGTTACAACATACCTGTAATTTTTGTCTGAGATATTGTATTTCCTGCACATGATACAACATACCTGTAATTTATGTCTGAGATATTGTATTTCCTGCACATGTTACAACATACCTGTAATTTCTGTCTAAGATATTGTATTTCCTGCACATGTAACAACATACCTGTAGCTTCTGTCTGAGATATTGTATTTCCTGCACATGTTACAAACATACCTGTAGTTTCTGTCTACGATATTGTATTTCCTGCACATGTTACAACATACCTGTAATTTTTGTCTGAGATATTGTATTTCCTGCACATGATACAACATACCTGTAATTTATGTCTGAGATATTGTATTTCCTGCACATGTTACAACATACCTGTAATTTCTGTCTAAGATATTGTATTTCCTGCACATGTAACAACATACCTGTAGCTTCTGTCTGAGATATTGTATTTCCTGCACATGTTACAAACATACCTGTAGTTTCTGTCTGCGATATTGTATTTCCTGCACATGTTACAACATACCTGTAATTTTTGTCTGAGATATTGTATTTCCTGCACATGATACAACATACCTGTAATTTCTGTCTGAGATATTGTATTTTCTGCACATGTAACAACATACCTGTAATTTCTGTCTGCAATATTGTATTTCCTGCACATGTTACAACATACCTGTAATTTCTGTCTGAGATATTGTATTTCCTGCACATGTTACAACATACCTGTAATTTCTGTCTGAGATATTGTATTTCCTGCACATGTAACAACATACCTGTAATTTCTGTCTGAGATATTGTATTTCCTGCACATGTAACAACATACCTGTAGCTTCTGGGTACAGTAAGGAACTCATATCTTGTACTTTTTTTTTTTTTCATAATAAAACAACCCAATGTACAAAAGTCTGACAGCGGTATAAAAAATAATGCCAAATTTTACAAAATATCTATTAAAAGTACAAGATGCAAGGCTTCTTAATCACTAAACACATCCCCTCTACTTGTTTAGTCATTTCAAAATTAAGAAAAGCATCTACGTCAAACTTTCCTGTGTGTCGAGAGCACAAACATTAATATTTATGTATAAACCAACTATGCTACTGATCCTTAAAGTTAGTCAATTAGAAAAATAGACTTCAATTTAACAAATTACCTGCTCATTTTTTCTGTAGGTTATGGAATCTGATGTATGAAATTCTGCCAGCATAAACTTATTTTGAGCATGAATACTGAGGCTACGCATCTGGCCTAAACAAGCAGAAAAACTTGAACTTATCTTGTAATACAAGTTGTGTAACCATTTCACTTGTTCCTGTACATGATACAACATACCTGTAATTCTGTCTGAGATATTGTATTTCCTGCACATGTTACAACATACCTGTAATTCTGTCTGAGATTACAACATACCTGTAATTTCTGTCTGAGATATTGTATTTCCTGCACATGTAACAACATACCTGTAGCTTCTGTCTGAGATATTGTATTTCCTGCACATGTTACAAACATACCTGTAATTTCTGTCTGCGATATTGTATTTCCTGCACATGTTACAACATACCTGTAGTTTCTGTCTGAGATATTGTACTTCCTGCACATGATACAACATACCTGTAATTTCTGTCTGAGATATTGTATTTCCTGCACATGATACAACATACCTGTAATTTATGTCTGAGATATTGTATTTCTTGCACATGTTACAAACATACCTGTAGTTTCTGTCTGAGATATTGTACTTCCTCCACATGATACAACATACCTGTAATTTCTGTCTGAGATATTGTATTTCCTGCACATGTTACAACATACCTGTAATTTCTGTCTGAGATATTGTATTTCCTGCACATAATACAACATACCTGTAATTTCTGTCTGAGATATTGTATTTCCTGCACATGTTACAACATACCTGTAATTTCTGTCTAAGATATTGTATTTCCTGCACATGTAACAACATACCTGTAGCTTCTGTCTGAGATATTGTATTTCCTGCACATGTTACAAATATACCTGTAGTTTCTGTCTGAGATATTGTACTTCCTGCACATGATACAACATACCTGTAATTTCTGTCTGAGATATTGTATTTCCTGCACATGTTACAACATACCCGTAATTTCTGTCTGAGATATTGTATTTCCTGCACATAATACAACATACCTGTAATTTCTGTCTGAGATATTGTATTTCCTGCACATGTTACAACATACCTGTAATTTCTGTCTGAGATATTGTATTTCCTGCACATGTTACAACATACCTGTAATTTCTGTCTAAGATATTGTATTTCCTGCACATGTAACAACATACCTGTAGCTTCTGTCTGAGATATTGTATTTCGTGCACATGTTACAAACATACCTGTAGTTTCTGTCTGCGATATTGTATTTCCTGCACATGTTACAACATACCTGTAATTTTTGTCTGAGATATTGTATTTCCTGCACATGATACAACATACCTGTAATTTATGTCTGAGATATTGTATTTCCTGCACATGTTACAACATACCTGTAATTTCTGTCTAAGATATTGTATTTCCTGCACATGTAACAACATACCTGTAGCTGTTGTCTGAGATATTGTATTTCCTGCACATGTTACAAACATACCTGTAGTTTCTGTCTGCGATATTGTATTTCCTGCACATGTTACAACATACCTGTAATTTTTGTCTGAGATATTGTATTTCCTGCACATGATACAACATACCTGTAATTTCTGCCTGAGATATTGTATTTCCTGCACATGTAACAACATACCTGTAATTTCTGTCTGCAATATTGTATTTCCTGCACATGTTACAACATACCTGTAATTTCTGTCTGAGATATTGTATTTCCTGCACATGTTACAACATACCTGTAATTTCTGTCTGAGATATTGTATTTCCTGCACATGTAACAACATACCTGTAATTTCTGTCTGAGATATTGTATTTCCTGCACATGTAACAACATACCTGTAGCTTCTGGGTACAGTAAGGAACTCATATCTTGTATTTTTTTTTTTTCATAATAAAACAACCCAATGTACAAAAGTCTGACAGCGGTATAAAAAATAATGCCAAATTTTACAAAATATCTATTAAAAGTACAAGATGCAAGGCTTCTTAATCACTAAACACATCCCCTCTACTTGTTTAGTCATTTCAAAATTAAGAAAAGCATCTACGTCAAACTTTCCTGTGTGTCGAGAGCCCAAACATTAATATTTATGTATAAACCAACTATGCTACTGATCCTTAAAGTTAGTCAATTAGAAAAATAGACTTCAATTTAACAAATTACCTGCTCATTTTTTCTGTAGGTTATGGAATCTGATGTATGAAATTCTGCCAGCATAAACTTATTTTGAGCATGAATACTGAGGCTACGCATCTGGCCTAAACAAGCAGAAAAACTTGAACTTATCTTGTAATACAAGTTGTGTAACCATTTCACTTGTTCCTGTACATGATACAACATACCTGTAATTCTGTCTGAGATATTGTATTTCCTGCACATGTTACAACATACCTGTAATTCTGTCTGAGATATTGTATTTCCTGCACATGTTACAACATACCTGTAATTTCTGTCTGAGATATTGTATTTCCTGCACATGTAACAACATACCTGTAGCTTCTGTCTGAGATATTGTATTTCCTGCACATGTTACAAACATACCTGTAGTTTCTGTCTGCGATTTTGTATTTCCTGCACATGTTACAAACATACCTGTAGTTTCTGTCTGCGATATTGTATTTCCTGCACATGTTACAACATACCTGTAATTTCTGTCTGAGATATTGTATTTCCTGCACATGTTACAAACATACCTGTAGTTTCTGTCTGAGATATTGTATTTCCTGCACATGATAAAACATACCTGTAGTTTCTGTCTGAGATATTGTACTTCCTGCACATGATACAACATACCTGTAATTTCTGTCTGAGATATTGTATTTCCTGCACATGATACAACATACCTGTAATTTATGTCTGAGCTATTGTATTTCTTGCACATGTTACAAACATACCTGTAGTTTCTGTCTGAGATATTGTACTTCCTGCACATGATACAACATACCTGTAATTTCTGTCTGAGATATTGTATTTCCTGCACATGTTACAACATACCTGTAATTTCTGTCTGAGATATTGTATTTCCTGCACATAATACAACATACCTGTAATTTCTGTCTGAGATATTGTATTTCCTGCACATGTTACAACATACCTGTAATTTCTGTCTAAGATATTGTATTTCCTGCACATGTAACAACATACCTGTAGCTTCTGTCTGAGATATTGTATTTCCTTCAGATGTTACAAATATACCTGTAGTTTCTGTCTGCGATATTGTATTTCCTGCACATGTTACAACATACCTGTAATTTCTGTCTGAGATATTGTATTTCCTGCACATGATACAACATACCTGTAATTTCTGTCTGAGATATTGTATTTCCTGCACATGTAACAACATACCTGTAATTTCTGTCTGCAATATTGTATTTCCTGCACATGTTACAACATACCTGTAATTTCTGTCTGAGATATTGTATTTCCTGCACATGTTACAACATACCTGTAACTTCTGTCTGAGATATTGTATTTCCTGCACATGTAACAACATACCTGTAATTTCTGTCTGAGATATTGTATTTCCTGCACATGTTACAACATACCTGTAATTTCTGTCTGAGATATTGTATTTCCTGCACATGTAACCACATACCTGTAGCTTCTGTCTGAGATATTGTATTTCCTGCACATGTTACAAACATACCTGTAGTTTCTGTCTGAGATATTGTATTTCCTGCACATGATACAACATACCTGTAATTTCTGTCTGAGATATTGTATTTCCTGCACATGTAACAACATACCTGTAATTTCTGTCTGAGATATTGTATTTCCTGCACATGTAACAACATACCTGTAATTTCTGTCTGAGATATTGTATTTCCTGCACATGTTACAACATACCTGTAATTCTTTCTGAGATATTGTATTTCCTGCACATGTTACAAACATACCTGTAGTTTCTGTCTGAGATATTGTATTTCCTGCACATGTAACAACATACCTGTAATTTCTGTCTGAGATATTGTATTTCCTGCACATGTTACAACATACCTGTAATTTCTGTCTGAGATATTGTATTTCCTGCACATGTAACAAAATACCTGTAGCTTCTGTCTGAGATATTGTATTTCCTGCTCATGTAACAACATACCTGTAATTTCTGTCTGAGATATTGTATTTCCTGCTCCTGACTGCTCAGTGGTTTTCTACTTTCTCGCCTTGACTCACTTACACCTATCACTAGAAATAAATGAGCAACATACAATCAAAGCAAGTCAACACCTGTGATTACAAATTTTAACATTTTAAATCTGGCTTGCAGCAGACTCATTTAGTATTTACCATGTCAGCAACAATAGTTCTGCTTTATGACTTCAGACCTTGATGAGCCTGTATAACAAAGCTGGAAAAAGTGGTGCTTGAAAACATATTTTTCAATCAAAGTGTGGTTACAACAGACTAGTCTAACCCTACAGCATTCAATTGGGATCTCTTAATAAGATACAACTAAGAAATCTTACTTTCATTTTCAACATTTCACCTAAATGCACACTGTATATTCTATAGTTTTGGACACAGATTAAAAAATATTAAAACCTCCTTTTTACCTGTTGACAAGTCAGGTTCACTGTCCATTTTGTTGCCTTTTGACTCTGGGGTGCTCGGAGATTTTGCCAAACTCAACCTTGCCATACTGCCAACTGGTAAATAACACAAAATACAAATATAAATAAACTTAAGCCAGTTCTAAGAATTTAATTTAGAATATCAAAGAGAAAACTGCTAATATTTGTTAATGTTTGTTTTGAAAGTATTAATTCCAATGATTTGGTTAAGCTGCACTTAACATTCTCTAACAATCAAAATTACATCAGGAGACCAGTATACCAAACAATTATTCCTGGGAAGGGCAAGTACTAAACTCTTATCCTCTGCATGAAACAGCCAACTCTCTCAAATAAATGGCTGTGTTCAGTTGCTGGGCTCAAACTTATTTAGATTAATAAATGAGAGGTTTAGAGATTACAAGTCAGTCTTAACTACTTGACCACAGCAGAGGGTTCAGTCCAACGAAAATGATAATGCCAAAACAGAGTTGTTGCATCAACATTAATAAGTTCAAAATTTTAGCCACTTGCCAACATAACAGACAATTCTCTAGCTTTCTATTTTTCAATATTTAAACAATTCACTAGAAATTTGCTAAAACCTTTCTGCAGGAGAAGACTGCAACAATTACAAATAACATAATACAGTTACCTGCATTGTTGAATATCAAAAAATATGTTTATGAAAAAGCAGAGTTAAAATAAGCTGCCATTATGATGTTAAAAGAGCAGTCACATGATTGATATGTTACTCAAGGATGCTGTTTCTTTTCTTTTCAGGCACTTTTTTAGGTTTCTGTGACACAGCATTGTAATATAAGGTCATAGTTGAAGTAAATTAGGTTGTTAAAGCATTATTAAGGGAACAAAATAATTTACATTTGAGCTTTTCTGAATTTACTCCAAAATTTGATAAATAATTTGTTTTTAAAATCATATTTGTCAATGATAACTGAGGGTCTAAAAGATAAATCTAAATGTCAATGAACTTTGACTTTATAATCACAGTTAATGTCAACTGCATAACATGACTCTGTTCCAGACATTCATAGATTTCAAAAGTTGTAAGCAAAAGATTACAAAGTAGACTCTGTTTCCACTAAAATGACATTGACTCTTGATATTTTTTCGTAAAAAGATATAAAATCATCTCCTGACAAAAAAAGAGCAGGAAATCATGCAATGTATGTCGGTTACTACACAAACTGTTTTGAGAATCAGAAACCAATCTTGCCTTGACATTTTGACCTATTTTGATAAATACGATTGTATAAAAAAGCAGGAGACATAATGCCACATCTAGTACAAAGGTTAACAGTTACCCATCACATCACTTCTGGATCGGCTATGTGTCATTTGGAAGGGTGAGGGTGTCTGGGGTTGATCAACATATGTGGCGAACCTGGGTCGTGACTGACTGGATGCAGCTAATCAAGGGATAACAAGGTAAGAAAGAAGCAATGGTAAGAGTTAACATGCAAAGGAGATACAAGTATACATGTCACAGAGGTTAAACATATGCAGTAAGCATTGTAATTTTGTTTTGTAATACAAGGTACTATAAAAGAATGAATTCTTTGAATAAAAAACAGCAGAAAGATTACATTAAAATACACAAAGCATGCCCGTAAAACAAAGTAATGGTGGAATAATAATTACAACCACTCTGAAACATTATTCATTTTTTGTTTTGAATACATGTCACATATCATATTAATGTTATGAATCCCACCTACCACAAACTTTCAGTATAAAATCTATCTTAACACAATGAATATAACATTTTAAATGTACAAAGTAAGTTCTGAGTAAAGAAATGAGACATTAACCTGTAAGCTAGCTCCCTTATATATTATTTGCAACAAATGCATAAAGTTGGTATTATTTGAAAACTGTTTTGTTCAAACGACGTAACAGAGAAACACAAGATAAGATTTGGCAAAATGACTGCTTAAACAATGTATGGAGACCATGACAGAACTGATCTTAAACTTAATGTTTTTGAATTACAAAGTTATAAAATGGTTTCATCAAAACTAAATCTTATCCTGAACTGAAATTTTCACACATTTCAGGAGAACAAGGTGTTTTTTCTGCAAAAGGGGACTGGTTTGTAGCAGGCCTGTTAACAAGACACAAGTTACATGACTCTCAGTTTTCGCTTGATTAAAAAGCAGACAAAACTTTCACATGAGCAATAGCTGGTACTGTCTGTGCACCAAAGCATGCCTTGGGAGAATTTATTTCTCTCTTACCACTTCCACTGGGTGTCCTAGGTAATGTTTCTTTTGCTGTACCTGAAAAAAGTTAATGGATGACAGTGGTTTGAACCCGTGAAGAAGTCATCGAGTTTAATTACAAGCAGCGAGAACCGTTTCCAAATCAATGTAAAAGATATAACTTTAAAGACTGACCTTGACCTACTCATAAGGACTTCTGGTATTGTTAGCACACAATGTATATAAGATTGTGAGATGGTGCAGTCACAGTATAACCTTTATCATGTAAATAAGAATACCAAGCTTCTATGTTAAAACATGTCAAATCTGCATAAAGAAGTAGTAAAGCAAATTATTTTCAGGTACTTTCCATAGAAAACATGCACCTTTGCATGCTTGGTCTAAATTTTAACATAAAGTGTGAGCATATATGTAGCAAACTTAACACTAATTTCTCTACATACAACAAATTAATACACAAAGCAAAGGGAGAAAACTCTTACTACTCCCACTTGGTGTCCTTGGGATAGTTTCTTTTGGTGTACCTGCAAAGAGTTATTTAACATAATGATAATGTCTGAACAATTATCTCCACAGGTTTTTTGAAATGTTTGCCTTTGAAGCATTAAAATCACTAGTTATTAAGAATGCAAATTAAAGCTACCTCTACAACTCAACTAATCAAGTTTCAACTTACAATACTTAGGTTGAAACCTTGGCAACCTCTGAGAAAAAATAAAACAGATCTATATTAAGTTTTCAAGAAATTTAATATGTTAAATTTCTGTATAGGCATGTATAATTTGCTAGATGGAGATAAATAAATGATGTGAATTTAAATGTTTACTTGGAAATGAGGATGATACAGGCTCATCACCCCAACCAATTGTGTCATCATCATCATCAACTAGACTTTTCTGGAACTTTGCCAAGTCGGAGGCAGCTTCGACTGTCACCTAGATACAGAACCAATAATTGTATATTATTAGTACTTTATTATCATTATTTAGTAAGTAACACTTACATCAGTCAATATGAGTCTGTAGTAAGAACAGGTTATACCATTTGGAAAGAATCAAAATGCTTAAGCTTTATTTTTAACAGTAAGTAATACCACAAAAACCCTAACATACCTTTATAAGGAGCTTTTAAGATCAAATCTAACAGAATGTATAGAAAAGAGCAACAAAATATGCCTAAAGGACAATCAAGCATGACAAAAAAAAGAGACAATTTTGTTTTACTACTATGGTAAATAAGCCTGCAATGTCACATACCTCTCACAATTTTAAACAAATAATAAAAAAGGTTACAAATTCATGCAACAATGCTGAAATGAGTTAGCAAAGCTTTGTCAAACAACTAAGTCATCCAAATGTCACCACAGCTGCCTCAGACACAACACAGAATGCAGAAAGGTCAAGGCCATTAAAAAACCCAGACATTTTTGAAGACCTCCTTCCAAAGCTGAACATGCAATCCAAACATCATCACTGTAGTATCAAAAAATGTAAAGAAGGCACAAGTTTTACTACATTTGTGTAAAAATAAATAAATTTACAATAAACATCATCCATGAAGTTCATCAATTGTAATTCTAGTAAGGCAAATACTTGTTGTTTCACTATAAAGGTCTTTTTTTTTTCGCTGGCAAAAAATATAAACTGTAAACTGTATACATATAAAGTAAGTTTAGAAATGTAACCATACACTGTCATCAAAGATGTTGACTTTTTTCTTGCTGTTTCTCACTTGGGAAGAGCCCCAGTAATCTTCTTCATTCTCATCCAAACTCATACCTGCACAGTCTCACGAACCTATTAGGGTGTAAAACAAACAAGTACTAAATTGTTGGATACCCACAGTAAATTATCACTACATCCAGTGAATGGAGAGTAACATAATGGGCCACACCTGTGTATCTGACAATGTAAGTGCCGTAGAAATACACAGACAGGTAACAGAAAGTATCACAGAGTTGACTCTGTATGATTATCATTCAATCTGACTTCTTATTCTGTTGTGATAAATAACATGAAATTGAAATTCCTACTAAATAATGAAAGTCTCACCAATGGAATGGCATCGTGACTTAGTGCAGGTACATATATTAACAGTGTTAATGTAAGTACCTGCTTAGTGCAATATAAATAAAGTTTTACTACAGTATTGTAATCCACACAGCATTTAGAGTCAGTATAATAAAATTCTGAATACCAATTTCATTTCTTTTGAAAACTATACAGTCTATCTATCTATTTGAGCTTATTCATCGTTGGTACTGGTTGCCCATAATACTGACGCCCCCTGAAGAGATTAGTTATTTTATGTTATGGGGGTAGAGCAAGATACAGAAAGTATCCCATTCCAGAGATACCACTGGTTCTTTTGCATGCTCAGTGTATAGCACTGATACATGGGACCTCAGTTTAATGTCTCATCTTAAAGACTGTTAGTAATGTTAGTGGAGGAGCGGGGGATCTAACTCTGACAGGACCCCTGATTTACCAGTCCAGTGAGTTACCACTGGACCAGATCCACTCCTAAACTATATAGTGATGTTGAAGAGGCATTTTATACATTGATCACTGCTTATTAGTGTTCCCACTGGTTTAACATCTGGGAGGGAGAGCAGAGTATTGGTTTATAGAGAGGGGCCAAGGTGAAAAAGTAGGACATTGGAATTTCAGTTCATACCACAACAAATATCAGGGTTGGCACCAATCGACCGCCCCTGGTTTTAACCAGCGGTTTTAACCGGTTAAAACCGTCCCGGTCAATACTCCCCCAAGTGGTCAATACTGGTCAATACTGGTCAATTGAACTTTTTTTCAAGATTTTTATAAAAGAAAGGAAGAAAACAAACCATTAAACATTTATTTCATTTCTAATCAAGTTACAAAGTATGTGCTTGTATTAGAATTCATACTAATGAAATAAAGAATGAAAATTTGCAACACACAACAGTATTCCAACAAAAAGATTTAAACTTTTAGCACACAGTATTCCAAAAAAATGATAGAAACATTTAGCACCACCATACATATCTGTTCTGGCATAAACATTAAAAATACATGCTTAAATAGCAATATTTCACACTGGTTAATGACCAGTTCTACCAGTCAAGCTCATCAATACCTCTAAGGAAGCAGTAACACACAACAAGTTTTGCTGCTCTCTGAATTCCTAGTCTATTCCTAAGTATAGTTTGTACAGTTCCAAACTTCTGTTGTTTATTGGACCAGGGAACATGTCAATTAAGATGCTAATATGTTTATTTAAGGATTATCCAATAACCATAAAGTAGGTGTTATACACTTGTCAATTAACACTTGTGTATGACAAAGGATGGTCAGGACACTGAGGGGTCATGACTTGCACTTCTATTGTTTATCGAACATGGGAACATACCAATTAAAATATTATGTTTACTTAAGGATTATCCAAAATTAAACCATAAATGAAGTAACATCTAGGCCCTACCAATGTCTATTGTAAGGGCCGAAAGGATTTAACTGTTTTAACATGATTCTAAGGACATTATGGACAGTTTTGTAGTGAATAAAATTGAATTGACCAGTATTGACCAGAAATGACCACTATTGACCAGTATTGACCAATAATGACCAGTATTGACCACCGGCCCGGTCAATACTCAATCGACCGGTCAATAAGCCAACCCTGACAAATATAAATAACAATAACCCTTCAAAACTATAAGTGGTAAGTGATTAAACGTTTTAGCTAAATAAGTTCAATATATCCGTTTATATATGTTCCATAAAATAAAAAATACAGTACAAGAAAGCGGAATGTTGAAAGCCAAATTCAGTTGACCGAAATTAAACTTTCCTTAACTTCGAGGTTAATCAATTAAATGCCGTTGGCAAAAACTTAAAAGAATGAATTGTTAACAAACCTCTAAGGCAATGAAAATAACCAGGACTTCTGTAAAATTTAGATTTATTAGAGTTCACTAGTTCCTGTTATTTTTGGGTCTCTGGGCGCGGCCATTTTGTGTTTACAATGCGACAGTTTAGTGTATCTGCGGTCAAGTAAATCTGCAAGGTCCATATGATTTTAAGTGTTTGTGTATACATTTTTATTTAAATCTTCAGAAGCTTTAGACTCATTTATTTTACATCGATACAAGTTCTTACAACTTAGATTCATCACGCTCGATGACTGCTTTCTGGGTTCCATACTAGTATTCGCGCAGCGTGGAGGAATGTGTAGATCGTAAGAATATCTCGCCTTAGTCTCAATATTTCGACTGCAAGACCGACCGATTTACAAACTGATATTACATAGATGTCGGCCTTTACGCCGCGAAGGGCGACCATCGTCAATACAAAAAAGAGCCCTTGCGCACAATTTGTTGGGGTAATCTCGCCTCTGACGGGACTCTGCGCTCTACTCCTGGACCACGGTGCCTCCTCTAAATCTTAAAAACTTTTAGAAGCATATTCAGACAATAACTTAAAAACAGAATAGACGTGTTTTGTTCAGTAAACAGAATATGTGTGTCTTGTTCAGTATTTTATCTCTAACATATGTATTTTCACTAATTCCAAGTACGTATATTAACATTAATATACGTACCTGGTATTTTTTAAGAATTTGCACATTTCGAAGATTTTTTTCCAGTTTATTCAGCAACGTTTAATTTGAATTTGTAAGTTGTACATTTTGATCGTAGTAGAAATACTATTGTAAATTAATTGTCCATGCAGCCAGCTGTAGGCTGGACGCATCTAGCCATTTACAGGTTCAGCTGCCCATCACTTCTGCTTGTAGATCTGGAATAAAAAATCAATTTATAAATACTTCAAGCCATGTTTAATTAACAAGTATTTATATTAGTTTATATCACATGCCATCTAAGCACAATTACTTGATAAAGTAGTCGCACCCATCAGGGCCCCAATTAACTATAGCCCTGCACCCATGTTGAATTATTGCTGTGAAATTATTTGTTTCTCAAATAGATTGTCTACAAAATACTTGATGTAAAGTAGACTGCACAAAATGACTTTTTCACGACAAACTATTCTTTCAAAACTACTGAAAATGTTAAAAAATGATTAAGTCAACGTCATTAACGTTCGCGGACCTTTGAAAACAAACATGCAGTTTCTGTGCGTTTCTGTCACGTTTCCCTTACAGAACTTCTATGATTTAAATAGAACATTACATTCGTGGTCATTTAATACGAGATTTATTACACTCATCATCAGAAAACGATAAAAACCCAGCACAGCTTCGTTTTTTAGCGTTCTCATATAACTCACGTAATAAAACTCATCTTACATGACCACTCATTTAGTATCTTCTATGTCCTTAGGTTGTTTGCAAATTAAATTACGCTAGGAAAAATAAATAATCACATCTCTAAATTGTAGATACACTATGTGCATTACATGCAGTTCTGTTCAACATGATTTCCATTTTGTGTCTTGATAAAACTTTAAAATGTGCTCGAGTTCATGTAGTCTGACACTTGTGATGTCATCTATAAGCTTGAAAATGTCTTAAGAAAGCAGATGGACACACTCGTTGATCTGGCAGGGGTAACTGAGCAAGCTCTCTTGTATCGTCAGAATCCATCTGTTAATGTTCACCATACAGTTCTGTACATACCTTTACATGATCCCGATCGGCAGTCAACATAGTTTGGGTTTCATGTAATTCTAAACTGAAATTTTAAACATCAAGTTTGTCTTGAATCAAGCAGGATTTTTCTTTTTCTGTTGACGGATCTATTCAATCAAGTGTACGTACATGGAGGCCGTCTTATGTAAAACATGATATCTTAAATACAGTTCAAGGATATGTTCTGAACTGATTTATTTCTTAACTGGAGTAAATAAACCAGTTAGTACAGTGTCCTCGTGATTTTCCCCACTATAATGGTTTAATGCGCAGGGAATGTATTCCTCATGATCTGTACATGATTGTGATCCTTCGCCAGTCCTTGTTTATGGCAAGGATAACCGAGAGATTGCGACAAATATTCAGCTGAAATGTGATGTCCAACAATATTCTTTCGAGAATGCTGTTTTTACTTTCGTAAGCCCAATTTTATGCCATGTACAAAATCAAAAAGTAATAACATTTCTGTAAAGGTGTAAAGGAAACGCAACAACGTTAAGTCCTATATAAGTTGATACCTTGTAATATCGGGTATTGAAGATGAAGATATAACAGTTGAATCTGGTGTTGAATATCAAATAAAAATAACTGTTAGTTTTTTTACTGTCAATGACGAATTGTTGTTAGACATTATGGTAGGTTCTTAGATTAAAAAAAAAAAAAATATATATATATACGATTTTCGTGCACGAATGAATCTGGGAAGCCGGCACTAAACCTTTCGTCTGTAGAATTTCCTCAGAGGCCCTTTACCCAAAGACAAACTTCATCCTCCGGCTGGAATTTGAACTCGGAATCGAATCAAAAGAACCACTGAGCTATCAAACCCACTATTGGTATTATTTTTCTCAACATACAGCACTTAAACAGATCCATGTCTCTTTGACGGGGACTCACATCAGCTGGAATACTTCGCACTAAGGCGAACGTCCAACCATATTGACATGATGGCTACCCACATAGTGTCATCGGACGCCAATTTACTAGTACCCCACGTAGCTAATATTTTTTTTTTTTACTTCTCAGGTCAGGAAGAATGTACATACAAATGCCAAACCAATAAATAAATCCAAAACTCATTATAAATAATTACTTTTCACATATAACTAATGATAACTAACCTGCCATCCGTGACTACTCCGATGCTTGGGAACCGGGTGCAATGCTTCAATGCATTTGTCACCTTGTCATCAAATTTACATATACATGTATGTAGTCATGTAATAAATTTATTCTTTAATAAACATCTTAGATATTTACAGTTTTCATAATACGTTACTTATGAAAAGTACATAATTTTCATACTAGTAACACAGTCTCAAGTTAGACTTGTAATATTAATTGAAGGAAAGTGTTTATTGTTTCTTGTATTTGAAATAGCCTGAATGGGTATGTTTGAACTTACCTCACGAGAATTTTATCGTAACGGAAAAACATTTTTTTTTTAATTTATAACATACTGTTTATGAGCTTCTTGCAGTTGTCACCTGGTCATCAAACCTAGATATACCTGTATGAAGCCATGTATTGAATTTATTCTTTAAACAAATATCTAAGTTATTTACATTTTTCAGTGGTATATCTGGCATCGGTTGACCCAACTCTACAATCAAATAAGTTTATGCCGACTAGGGTACGTCGACAAAATCAAGCCATAGAATCATGATTCTTTTAGAGCAAAATTCATTTATCATGTTGATAAATTTCGAGGAATCACAAGTAAATATTTCACCAACTCACAAGTTTCAATTTAATAGGAAATGTAGGTTACAAAAACATTCGTGTGAAACAGCTCATAACGCATCAGAACTAATGCATATTTAAATATATGTTTGAAGGAAAAAACTTCCGTCCGAGAAAAGGACAACGTGTCTCGCTTCGTCTGACAAGATACTTTATTTAGGAATATAGTATTTACGTTGTGTTGAAATTTTTATCATTCTACTCTATACTTGCTTGGAGTTTCCTGATAATACATGATTTCTTTTCAAAGTTAGAGCACTATAAAACCGGCTCCTTCATGAACTCTAGACTTCTACCAATTTCTCATAGATTTGTGCCTTCCCATTTGTTTCATGCCCTGGAAAAAAAGCATGTAATCTGCATGCAAATATACTGATCACAAAACCTTACTTTTTGATGTTTATGTAATCAATTAAACAAATTAAAAGAAAATTCAACTTCTTCATGACATCTTTAGGTACAACGTCCGAAGTCATTACGTTTATGTCATCATTTTCAAACGCCCTCAACAACGTGTTGGACCACCTGTGTTGTTGCAACAAGCTATTCAACGACGTCTCATACTTCCAATATGACGACTAATGGTGTGCTGAGGGATTCTGTCCCACTCTTCCTGCAGTGCCACACCGAGCTCACGTAACGTTCTGGGTGGAGGATCACGTGTTCAGACACATTTTTCAAGAATGTCCCACACATGTTCAAAAGGTGATAAGTCCGGGCTCATCGCTGGCCATGGTAAAGTACAGATATGTTGCTCTTCCAGGAACTCAGTGAAAAGTCTTGCACTATAGGCCTGACGTTATCATCCTGGAAGATGAATTCTTTGCCATGAGTTGAGCAAACGTGACAACATGCGGAACCAATTTTTTGTCACGGAGTACTGGCTAGTCACATTGCCAAGGCACACGCGTAGCTGTGTTCTGGCAGTCATAGTGATACCACCCCATACGATGACGGACCTACCCCTATATCGGTCGTGGGCAACCCTAGCATTGTCTGGGCGACGCCAAATCCTTCTCCGACCATCACGAAAGTCTAGGTTGAATCTGGATTCGCCGCTTAACATGTAACCACTGGTAAATATTCCACCGACGCCGCTCTCTACATCACGCCAAACGTTCATGACGATGCCTTGCTGACAACGGCAAGACCACTTGAGGGCACCTAGGGTTAAGACCATCTGAGTGAAGGCAAGTCGATTTATTGTTGTCTGTCTAGAGACATTGACCCCTCTAAGATGTTGAAGGCGTTTTTGAAGGTGTGTGACCTTCAGTGATCTATTACGGAAAGCTTGATTAACAACATAGCGGTCGTCTCAGACGTCTGTACATCTTGGACGTCCACTTTTTTGGATATCAGTCACGTCCACAGAGACAGCGCACTGTTAAACATTGAAGTCAGCTGCAGCCTGGGCCTGTGTACTTCCTGCCTGGAGCATACCAATGGCCTACCAACGTTGACGTTCCATTAGAAGTTTCATAATTCCAATTGCAAATTTGACTGTGAATTTGTATTCGACATCTACACAACACAATATTCTGAAAGTTTTGTCCAACTATTCAAAAATAGCATGATTTCGTTCAATGTTAAAATCCGCGTGCTACCCCATCATGTGTTAAAATTGCACGTGTAGCACAAATTTGAATGAGATTTCTATACTTTAGTGACCACTCTCTCTATACATGAACGACCATTGTAAAATATACATTATGTTTACCTATAAAGAGTAGGTTTCCCATATCATAACAAAATAACATAATATCAACAACTTTTTGTGAACAGTATATCTTAAATCTGTGCAATTTAAAATTCTATTCACAAAAGGGCAATTCTGAAAGTAAACTAGTGGGCCATGATGGCTCTAGATCGCTCACCTGAATACTTTGCCTTTGGGTCTGCTATTTAGCTAACATCAAAAGTTTTTTATGAATCTCCCTATATAAATCTATAGGGATACAAGTGACGCCCAAGGCAGGGCAAAATTTCACTCAAGGGGCATAATTTGAACAAACTTGGTAGATGACCTCTAACTGATGCTCCATTAAAAATATCTAAGTTCTAGGCTCTGTAGTTTCAGAGAAGAGTTTTTTTTAAGTTTTGCCTATTTAAGCCTAGGTAACATCAACTGACCCCCGGGGCAGGGCCAAATTTGACCCAAGGGACATAATTTGAACAAATTTTATGGAGGTCCACTAGACAATGCTACAAACCAAATCTTACGGCTCAGGGCCTTGTGGTTTCATAGAAGAAGATTTTTTTAAAGTTTCACTATATAAGCCTATGTTAAATCAATTGACCCTCGGGCAGGGTCAAATTTGACTCTAGGGGTATAATTTGAACAAACTTGGTAGAGGTCCACTAGACAATGCTACATACCAAATCTTAAGGCTCAGGGCCTTGTGGTTTCAGAGAAGAAGATTTTCAAAGTTTTCCCTATATAAGCCTATGTAAAATCAATTGACCCCCGAAGCGGGTCCGGATTTAACCCCAGAGGTATAAATTGAACAAACTTGTTTGAGATCCAATAGACAATGCTACACACCAAACCTTAAGGCTCAGGGCCTTGTGGTTTCAGACAAGAAGATTTTCAAATTTTTTCCTTTCAGTTGCCATAGCAATCAGAGTTCTTGATGGAATTGAATTTTTTGAACAACTTTGGTAGAGCTTCATGCAAGGAATATTCCAGGCATGTTTCGTCAATGTTGGCTTAGCGGTTGAGGAGGAGATGTCGTTCAAGTCAAATTGTTGACGACGCACGACGCACGCCGACGGACGCCGGACAATCAACGATCCCAAAAGCTCACACTTAGCAGTGCTCAGGTGAACTAATAACGGTAACACTAATGCTACATTTTTTAAATGAACATAATGTATGGCACTTATGTTAATCTGTAGTCTTGGTGGTCAGTAATGATAGATGTTTTACATTAATTGGGAAACAAGTCCTTGCAACTTAGATTAATCTCCCCCAAATACTGTTTCCTGGAGATTCTCACTTCCTGTTTGAATTTGAGCAAGCAACAATACTTTCGGCGGCCTGTACTATTCAACAATCCTTTTTCGGGTCTGGTTCTGCTCAGAACACTACACATACTATGGAAACTAAGAAATGGTATTGATGGACAAAAGTTTGATGTAAAAACAGATAGCAAAAAGAAAACAACATCAATATCCCCCTACAGAAGATACAGTTAGGGATAATAAAATTGGATGAGTATTGTATTTTTTAGCCTGGGACAATAAAACAAGAACAAACACGTACTTTCTAATAATTTAAATTTATTTACCCAAAATAACTACACTAAAGGTTAGTACTAAGAAATGAAATTTAGTAACCATTTTTTTCTATTATATAAAATATAGATGTCATTTTTAAATGTTTTACTGCTTGTCTAAATCTATAATCCATTTAGTCAGTAACCTTTAATTTTTTTTAAAATTTCAATTTGCACTGATATGTACTCTGAAAAACAAATATTAGAAATACGTTAACTTAAATAATTTATATTCCTTGTGGAAAGTTTTATTCCTTTTAAGTAAAGCTGAATAGGGTTAAAATGTTGTTGACTGGGCAAGTCAAGAAATCAGATTCACAACCACAATGGAATGTATACTAAATCATTACCTATACCAATCTCAGATGTGAAAAAACTCTGCTGCATCTATTTTACATATTATCTAAGCATTCTCTATTTTCAGAATTTATACTGACTGTCTTGCTCTTAAGAACTGAACAATAGTGTATCTTTAGGTTCAGCACTTCCTACTTTTCCATCATCATTACTTTGAGAGCAAAAGTCGCTGAGTTTTATATGTTATCAGCTGCATATTGAAGACATTATACATTTTTTTTTACTGATAACCATTGTGTTTAAAACTGTTCCAAACTAAATGACGCTGATAATACAAATTGTGTCCATAAGACACGCAACTAACTTTCCAGCTTTTTCATAAACCTGAGCAGATATCAATAACATATCTTTAACTGTATATTAATGATATTATAAGAATTCTTTACAACATCACATAGGGAATTCTTTAAACTGAATACAATGTTACAAGAATTTATGCCATAATTTACAGTCTGAATGACTGGGAGACAAGCAGAACACAATGTTTTACTTTGCCTATGTCCATATTACAAAAAGAAACTGCTCGCACTGCTTTTAATGAATGAATGGAGTTTTATGACCCGTCGACAACTACGGTAATCTTGGGAGCAAAAAATAGTTTTTAGAGCTGTTTTGGCAGCTTTATCTGCCGCCTCATTGCCCTGAATTCAAATATGGCTAGAGAGCCAACAAGATATTATCTCAGAATCCTGAAGCAGATGAGAATGTTGTTGTAACAAATCAACAACAAGAGGATTGTCAGTATTTTCATGATCAAGGGATTGCATAGCAATGAAAATAAGATATCTAAAATAATCATCAGTTTCAATACGATCCAGAGCTAGTCCAACTGCTTTAAGTTCAGCTGAAAAGATAGAAGAATGATCAGGAAGACGAAAAGAAAAAGTATATAAGACGAAAAGAAAAAGTATCACCTGAATCAGTATATCACAGCGTTAAAGTTTACTAGTATATCATTTGTTATAAAAAAAAAAGTTCATAGACTAATTAAAAAATCATATAGGAAATAAAAAATATAGATAATGATATGGACTTATATTATTATAGTGTTGTTTATTGTTTTACAAAAAATGGGCGCAGGAAATTATGACAATTAATAAACCTCAGAAACATTTGGTATCAGAGCAAGGTTATTAATGATCTTGGACACAAAATGGACACTCTTGCAAACATATTTTTACAATTATTTGGATTATAATTCATCCGTGACAAATTAAAAGTTTTATATATAAAAGCACAACAGCCAAATAGACATGATTTAAACTAAATGCAAAGCTAATCTTGATGTATACTGTTTACAAAAAGTAAGGGATATTAAGTTATTTTGTTAAGATATGGGAAACTTACTCTTTATAGGCAATCATCATGTATATTTTTACAATGGTCGTTCATGGGTACATGTGGACGTGAGGAGTACCACGCGGATTTTATCACGGACCGAAACCATGGTAAAGATGACTTTAGTTGGGCAAAAGTTTCAGAATATTGTGTTGTGTAGATGTCGAACATGAATTTACAATCAAATTTGCTACTGGAATTATGAGATGTCTAACGGAACGTCAACGTTGGTAGGCCATTGGTATGCTCTAGACCGGAAGTACACAGGGCTAGGCTGCAGCTGACTTGAATGTTTCATAGTCTGTTGTCTGTCAATTAAGGTCACGCTATCAAACAACTGGTGACGTGACTGATATCCAAAGAAGTGGTCGTCCAAGAAGTACCGACGTCCGTGTTAAGCTCTCCGTAATAGATCATTGACGGAGGGGTCAATGTCTCTGGACAGACAATAATAAATCGACTTGCCTTCACTCAGACGGTCTTCACGCTAGGCGCCCTAAAGTGGTCTTGCCGTTGTCAGCAAGGCATAGTCATGAACGTTTGGCGTGGTGTAGACAGCGGTGTCAGTGAAATATTAACCATTAGTCACATGCGATGTTCAGTGACAAATCAAGATTCAAACTAGACTTTCGTAATGGTCGAAGAAGAGTTAGGTGTCGCCCGTGTGAACGTTTCGACATGTCAGAGGGGTCAATGTCTCGAGTCGATACAGAAAATAAGAAATCGAATTCACTCAGACGGTCTTAACGCTAGGCGCCCTCAAGTGGTCATGCCGTTGTCAGCAAGGCATCGTCATGAACGTTTGGCGTGGTGTAGACAGCGGTGTCGGTGGAATATTAACCAGTGGTCACATGTGATGTTCAGTGACAAATCAAGATTCAACCTAGACTTTCGTAATGGTCGAAGAAGAGTTTGGCGTCGCCCATGTGAACGTTTTACAGACGCTGCTAGGGTTGCCCACGCCCGATATGGGGGTGGGTCTGTTATCGTATGTAGTGGCATCACTATGACTACCACGACACAGTTAAATGTATGCCATGGTAGTGTGACTGGCCAGTACTACCGCGACAACATGTTGGTTCCGCAAGTTGTCCTGTTTGCTCAACGTCATAGCCAAGAATTAATCTTCCAGGATGATAACGCTAAGGCCCATAGGGCAAGACTTGGCACTGAGTTCCTTGCACAGCAACATTTCCGTACTTTACAATGGTCAGCAATGAACCCGTACTTATCACCTACTGAACATGTTACTGTATGGGGCATTCTTGGAAAATGTGTCTGAAGACGTGATCCTCCACCCAGAACGTTACGTGAGCTCGGTGTGGCGCTGCAGAAAGAGTGGGACAGCATCCCTCAGCACTCCATCACTCGTCTTATTGGGAGTATGAGACGTCGTTATATAGCTTGTTGCGACAACAGAGGTGGTCCAACACAACTTTTTTTCTTAATTCCTCGCAATACCTACAATATCCTCTACTTTTTGTGAACCGTATATATACACTGCTCAAATGAATTAAAGGAGCGCCCATATAATCTAAAAAATTCCATTCGCGTTGAGTAGATTTATGAATATTTTACAGAAGTAATAAAATCGTTCTTTTTGAAAAAACAAATCGGCATTTTCTTCGCCAATAGGCACATTCCTGAACAGAGACAGTGTCCAGGATATGAACACTACCAAACTAGAAATGGGTTTTTGATTGAACAAAAACATGTCTCCCCCAGCCAGTTGCTGCAGGCAGTATTGAGTCAGACGATTGTAAAATAAGGGGGATATTTTTGTCAAATGTACATGATAAACAAGAAACTCATACTCTGTCAAGAAAGGATTGAGCAGAAACCTTGTTTCATATTGTACAAAATGTTTGTATTCATTCAGTCTAGTACCTGTAGCATGTTGGAATCATGTCGATGGCAGTGCTGTTACATAGATCTGGGCAAAAAACATGAAGCCAGTTACAAGGTGTCTTCTTCAAGCACTCAAGTTTAATCTATTTCCATTTATAAGGAGAAAAGTTACATCATGATAGCTGTAGTATGATGGAACTTCTCCTCCTATGTTGGAATTTGACATTTAACCTTCAAGTGTGACCTTGACCTTGAGACACCACACCCGCCAAGTGGGTTCTGCACGTCGCCTTGATGAGGTGAACATCTGACCCAAGTTTCATAAAAATCCTTCAAAGTCTTTGGAAGATACAGAGCGGACACGATTTTGTGACGGACAGACAGAAGGACGGACAGACGGACGGACGGACGGACAGACAGACAACCGGGGGAAAAACAGTATGTCTCCCCCGATGAGGTGAACATCTGACCCAAGTTTCATAAAAATCCTTCAAGGGCTTTTGAAGATACAGAGCGGACACGATTTTGTGGCATTTGACATTTAACCTCCAAGTGTGACCTTGACCTTGAGACAGCAAACCCGCAAAGTGAGTTCAGCACGTCGCCTTGATGAGGTGAACATCTGACCCAAGTTTCATAAAAATCCTTCAAGGGCTTTTGAAGATACAGAGCGGACACGGTTTTGTGGCATTTGACATTTAACCTCCAAGTGTGACCTTGACCTTGAGAAATCACACCCGCAAAGTGGGTTCTGCACGTCGCCTTGATGAGGTGAACATCTTACCCAAGTTTTATAAAAATCCTTCAAGGGCTTTGGAAGATACAGAGCGGACACGATTTTGTTACGGACAGACAGACGGACGGACGGACAGACAACCGGGGGAAAAACAATATGTCTCCCCCATTTTTTGGGGGAGACATAATTAACTTTGAAATGGTGGTCTTACAGGAGAACAAGCAATGTCTGTAAAAGCAGATTCAGGCCTGGAAACGTTTCATAGTCAATGGCAGTAATGAGTGTACCCCCTCGAGCGTTTAGGCACTCTCTGCATCGTCTGGGCATGCTCCTCATGACAAGTCTGATCATATACTGTGGTATGGCATCCCATTCTGCTACAAGAGCATTCAAAGCTCACGGACGTTCTGCACAGGGTTCGGACGCGAAGAAAGTCTACAAGATAGCATGTCCCAGACATGCTCCATGCTCCATAGTGTTATGATCGGGAGACCTCGCTGGCCAGTCTATGACCTCAATACCTTCAACATCAAAGAAGTTCCGGACGATTTTGCAGTGTGTGCTTGAGCATTATCTTGCACGAAGCGAAAAGTTTCACTTATTGCACCAGCATATGACCTAACAATTGGTTCTAGGATCTCGCCCCGATATCTCAGGGCCGTCAGACTACCTCCTGGAATCAAATAAAGGTCTGTGCGCCCGTCAATGGATATCCCTGCCCACACCATAACTGACCTTGACGACCTTGCCCAGGTCTTCTTGTGAATTCTCCAGGCTCCTGATAACGACTCCACAACCTGGCAACAACGCTACGAGAAACGTCTACCCCACGTTGCGTAAATCCATTTTCGATCATCTGCACCGCCCGAGCAAAATCAGTAGTTGCCAAATGACGTCGCACACCCTGGACCGTTGCAAAAAAAGCAGACAAGTAAAAGTTGCACTAAAACATTCATTTTGTCAAATGTGCTTTCGTGAAAGAACTGTACACATGCAAAAGTCTAAATCTTATTCGGGTTACACAACAAAAAGAAAAAAACAAAATACCCAGGCTTTGTAAATTTAATGTAAGTGCACGGGTTTTTTGAGGATATTGACCGTCGATACCTACAAGCGAAATTTCCAGCGAATATCTAGTATGGTGGGCAACTTACGCCATAACATATCTGCGCTCCTTTAATTAATATGAGCAGTGTACATTTACAGTATAAAATTTCCTCAGTTTCACTCATTTGACAAAAAACAACTCGCATTCCAGAGCTAAAGTTCAGCATATCTGCAAATTAAACACTTCAAACTTTAATATTAATTGGATGTGAACACCAGACTTCGCTTTTTCCATCAGGGTCAAAGATATACATCACATTTTGGAAAGAAATACCTGTTCTTGTGAAAACACGGAAATAATAATGATTCAATATGATTGTGATAGTGGAAAAGGAAAATTAACACATTTTTACAGCTCAATTTGTGTACCTGTTTAACTTCGTTAGGGCCATCCCCTTTGTTTGGGCTATGCAGATAAAAGTGGTCTATGTTCGAGTCTAAATATAGGGACATCCATATCCATACAAGAAACTAGTTTTGATAGAAAGTAAAATGACATTTTTTACAAGGAATAAATTTCGCAAAATAATATACTCATAAAGAAATATGACTGAAGAAACTTAGAAAGAACACAAGGAAGGCGCCAGGATAGTCGAGCTTAAAATAAAAAAACTCGCGATGCGATTCTGCATTTACAACACAAAAAATAAACTTACCAATGCAATTGATGACGAAGAATCTAGTGAAGGATTATTTACAGAACTGACTGATAAACTGGAAACTGTCATGGAGGAATGCACCCAGAATATAGAAAACTTATGCCAAGAAAACAAGGGTCAAAAGAAGACTGCTCATATGCTAGCATCATTATCTAAAATCAAGGACAGAGAAAAAGAATATGATAAAGTATTAAAATCATAATAATTATCATGAAATACAAGGAGAGGACATGATTTAACAATATGGCTGCATTAAAAGCAATTGACGATTTAGGTCATTCTGGATCAGCATATGATGCTGCAAAACAACGATTACAGAGGAAACATGGAGACATAAAGAAGAAAGTCAGGAAAATTATGGAAAACACTGAAAGGTTTCCAGCAATAAGTGTGAGAAATGCCAAGTGTCTTGACAAATTCGCAGAATTATTAGACACAGCTGTCATGAATATAAAAGAGGCGGGCTTGGAATCAAAAGAAGTTACCGGGACCAATGTTAATACGTCACGTTTTACATTATGCATATTTCTATATCTACTACATGTGTTTACTACAAAAAAAGCATTACGTTCGTTTATTTTCTGTCCAACAGAACAACGTTATCATAGATGGATAATAGAAAATGGGGAGAAAGAATCAGTAGAAACATTAAGAGAATATATAAACAAAGAAGCTGAATACCACTTTATTGCCCAGGAAGCAAAGCATGGAATAGAAGCAACAGGAACATCCGATATACCTTTTCATCTGAGAAAAGAAATTATATATGAACTTCAACAGCTTGAAGATATGGATAATTGGATATCACTGAGAAAGCAGAGGGTCTCACAGATTTGGTATCACCAACCGTTATAGCTCCTAAGCCAAAGAACAAAAACAACCAAATAAGAACCTGTGTTGACACGAGGCTGCCTAATCAAGCAATAAGGGCTCACAAGACACATTATTCCTACGATTGATCACATGATAGTGGGTTTAAGTGATGCAGAAGTGTTCTCTATATTAGACTTGAATCTGGGATATTACCAGAGCAAGACAGAAGACTTGAAGCAGTCTTAGAGCGATCTCAGCAGAAGAATATCACACTGAATAAAAACAATGTGAGTTTAATAAGGATAACTTGAATTCTTTGGGTACGTGTTCAGAAAAAATGGAACGTTCAGAAAAGTTTAGTCAATCGAAAAGACACAGCCTCCGAAGAATATGACAGAGGTTAGAAAAACTACGTGTAACGTTTCATACCAACTATAACACAACAGCAGAACTGAATCGTCTGATCAAGATAATACAAAATGGACATGGTAAAATTAACAAAAAGATGCTTTCCTCAAACTAAAAACAATTCTCAGTAGTGACACCTCGATGACCTACTTTGACCCTAATAAGGAAACACAAATGATCACGGATGCATCTCAAGTGGGCGTGGCCGCGATTATGCTCAAGGATAGTAAAGCTGTGTGTTAGGCAAGCAGTTGTCGAAAATAACTCTATACCCAGCAAGAGAAAGAAAATTTAGCGTTAGTTTGGTCGTTAGAATATTAGTAAATATACTTGTTTGGACACAAATTCACAGTCATCACTGACGATAAATTGCTTGAAAATATTTATAGCAATCCAAAGTCAAACTTGGATCTGCAAGACTTGAGAGTTGGAAAATGCGATCATGTGATATTGCTTCAAAGTCGTGCATAAACCCAAATAATCGAACACGTCAAACTATCTAAATATACACCCAGAATCGGGAAAACGCAGCAAATCAACCGTAGCTGAAGAAAACGTGTTTTCTTGCATATCATGACGTACCAGTTGCAATGAATATAAATAAAATAACTCAGAACATGTCAAAGGAATATGACCTCCAAATGGCCATTAAATGCATAAAGACTGGCTGCTGGAGTAACCCCAATAAAAACAAAACCATTGACACATTTTCACGTTGTAAATGAATTATCAGTAGTAAATCTCAAGAATGAAAAAACCCTTATGCATGAACCAAGGATTGTTATTCCCTGGCAGCTACAAGATAAAGTGATACCATTAGCTCATGAAGGTCACCAAGGAATTGGCAAGACAATACAACGTTTCAGAGAAAAAGTGTATTTCCCTGGCATTGATCAGCTAATTGAAGATAAAAGCAAAGTTGCATTCCGTGCTTGACAGCGACAAATTTAAAGAAACAAGAACCTTTAAATATGAGTGATATGCCAAATAACCCATTTCAAATAGTCAGCATGGACTTTTTGAATTCCATAACAGGAAATACAGTGATCCCTGTGTTGGACCGTTTGTTAGCCTTGCTATTACGTTTCATATCAAACAGTTTGTGCAAACGTGATAGCCATAGACAAAATGATTTAGAAGCAGATGAAATAAAAGATGCTGAAACACTGTTAATACGAAAGCACAATAGGAGTGTTATCTTAAGGAGTATAAGTGTCTTACAAAGAAAATCGAACTTCCAAAACGTAGCAAAATTGTGCAGCTGAATCCATAACTGGATGACGACAGAATGTTGCGTTGTGACACTAGACTAAACTTTGCTAAATTTCTGGCATTTGGTGCAAGATTTCCGCTTATCTAGCCAAGCTAGAGCAGGATAACAAAGTTGATTGTGAACTGAATCAGCACGGTGGGACAAATCAAGTCTTGTCATCACTCACTGTCAACTAGGTTTTTGATCGAGGCAGCTCGCGACTGGGAAGAAAAGTGTAGTCACTGCAGTCGCTGTAAAAGATAAACAGCAACACAAATAGTGGCTCCATTACCAGACTTTCGTTTAGTCATGCCAATGAGAGCTTTCGCACACAGAGTCGTGGATAATGCGTTCTGATAACGTCATGAGAAGAGATATCTGTATCTATTCACGTGTTTAGTGAATAGAGCATCACATTTAGAAATGACACAAACTCAATTTTTAAATAGATTCTATCATTTCACGAGTCGACCAGGCAAAAACAAAGACAATCATCTTACAAAAAATCCAGTGGGAGTTTAATCCTCAAAATGCTCCACATTTTGGTGGAGTACATGAAGCAATGATAAAACTGGCAGGCTGCGCAATTAACAAAATATTTGGAAATGTAGATATTAGGGATAAAGAGCTACAAACTGCATCTGTTGGTGCTAAAGGACAGTTGAATAGTAGACCTTTAACATACCAATCATCAAGTGCTGATGTTGTATTAACTCTGTGGGTAGCTATGCGGAGAATTCGCTCCAAATGCAATAGATCTGACTCCGTTCAACCCAAGGAAACACTGAGATATGTACAGGAATTAATAAAACGTATCTGGCATCGATGGTTGAGAGAATTCTCACAAACCTTAATGCAAGAAAAAATGCTTTAGAGCGAAGAAAGATTTAAAATTTGGCATTGTAGTGATTGTGATCCTGAATCCATTAGAGGACATTTGCCTCTTGGAAGATTCCTGGAGGTCTTTTCAAAAATGGATGGACATGTCGGAGTTTGTATGAGTTGTAATGGAGACTGATCTTGCAGTTGTGTTTTCTGCAACACTGTGTTTTGTAAGTGACATGTTGCGTAATGAAAGTTGTAGGCCAGAAAAGGAGAGACTTAGAATTATGGGGCAAAATAATCCCAAGTGTCTCTAAACCTTAAAGAGGTTTTTATCAACTCTATTAATAGTTCAAAGCAGTATTTAAACAGATAGCGTTAATTAAGAACATTTGTATTTGAAAAAATAGTGTTCATAAAAGTGCATAAAACAGTCATAATGTAAGAATGTTTCATGTAGATATTTAAATGGATACTGTATCACATCTGTCAACATTTACGTTAATCAACAATTGTTTTCAAAGAAAGATAAATTGTATAAAATCATTCTGATGGTAACCATTTAGTAAAACAGTTTTTCGACAAGAAACAATTCATATAGTGACAATGCAAGGAAGAATCGTTTCTTAATAAAACATTATATAGAAAGACATAAACATGTACATGATGTATGTGACATGACATGACAAAATAAAAAATCTGGTCAATTTGAGGTCAAAGTTGATGTCATAAAGTTGGTAAACTACTTAACTATTTATGCAAACACGCAATGTTTTCTTCTTTCTCTGAATAACCATAAAGTGTTATCTTTGAAAAAGCATTGTGTCTTCGTAGGTAACCGAAACATGGGTATGGACCTATAACAACCTAGCAACTGTGTTGCATGTTACGTGGTATGACGTCCAAGTCGTCCATGATGTGAAAATGATTTTTAACTAGGGATGTGTCCATAGGACACGAAGGCCCCCACATTCTGCTGTACTGTCACAAAAAAATCCTGTACAATTACAGGTGCGTATAAACATTGCCCTTAACAGTAAGAAGTCTAAAAATGCTATTTTTGCTTAATCAAGGAGAATAACTCTGTCGATCTCTAATAAATTAGACTTGAAATACCCAGGTACGTAAGTTTACATGTTGACAACTATTCTTTGAACGTTGCATGACTGTTGCAGTTTTACGTCTGGAGTTACATGCAACACAAATCTAAAAATGCTGTTTTTTGCTTAATGAGGGAGCCCTACTCTGCCGATCTCCAATTAATTTGCGTCAAAATACACAGGTGCGTAACTTCACATGCTGAAAACTATTCTTAGAAAGTTTCATGGCTCTAACAGTTATACATTTCGAGTAACACGTGACACAAGTCTGAAAATGCTATTTTTTGCTTAAACAAGGGGCGTAACTCTGCCGATCTCCAATAAATTTGCGTCAAAATACCCAGGTGCATAAGTTCACATGATGACAACTATTTTTAGAAATTTTCATGGCTCTAGCAGTTATACATTTCGAGTTACACGCGACACAAACCAGCGTGACAATGGACAGACAGACAAGGGCCAATCTATATGCCCCCCGCCCCACTACCACCCCCACAAATGGGGGGCATAAAAATGTTACATATTAATCGTTATTTCAATTATTAATGTATCTTCTGGTAGTCAGAGTGCAATAAAATAGCATGTTTTTTTAAAAGTGGAAAAACCTGAAAATGTAAAATTTTACCACCATAATCTAATGACACAATGCATATATCTTTCTAAACAGACAGCAAAAAATGTTAAAAAAAACTTATAAAGATTACACAGTATAGTTCATTGTAAAAATATATGTTTTTCCAGAGAGGGGGAAATATTTGGGAGACAAGCAGAACAAATTGTTTTGCTTTGCCTATATTTAAATTTAAAAACTCACACAGGAAGTAAAACATATAGATATGGACTTTTGTGTTATTGTGCTTTTTATTTTTAACAAACAAAAATAAAATATGGGCCCAGAAAAAATTGCAATCAAAATCCTCAGGAACAAATGACCCAATTAACTTTCTCAGGGAATGACATTTTTCAGAGTGTTCTAACAAAATGTACTAAAGTGACAACGGAATTTTTTAGTGCTACATCATTCACCAAATCTTCCATTTTTGAAAAAGGGTAAAAATTGGAAGTTCTTCTAAATTACCATGAATGAAATTCCGAATGCCAACTAAGCCTTTTCATGTGGTAAAACACTAAAGCATAACTCCTCTGAATCATACTGAAGTAGTGACAATAAACTGATGATAATCTTCCAGATTCCTTAAGTGGGTTTTCTGTTGAACTTCCATTCAAGACTTCCCATTTTGAATACAAGGACACAGCAGAATGTACTTCACCAAATGTGAATCATTTACATTATTTAACATATTTTGTGATATTTTCAAGTTTTTTTTCTGTTGTTTTTTAACTTTGAAATAAGCCTGAGTACTGACACTTGAAGAGCTGGCCACAGTAACATTATATTCTTCTTGTACCATTCTCTGAAATATACAGAAAATTGTATAGCATTATAGTAGGGTACTGAATTAAATAAACAGACAGAAGTGTAAGAAAAGTCATTGTTTTCAATTAACTTTAGTTGAGATAGACATATGACCACATAACTAGACTGACAATACTTGTAGCTACAAGTGTCTGGTCAAAAAATATTTTGATAAAGTACTAATATGAGAATTAATGACAGCATCTTTAGGCTGAACCCCTGCACTTGCCCAAGGAATACGGTTGATAAAAGGACTGTAGTATTATGTTATATCATCACTTCCAACATTTAATCCCATTAAAATCATGTTTGTTAAAAAATCCTATCTCAGTTTAGAACAGTCTGACAGTCATTAATAAGATATTCCTTGATGAAACTCTTATTATACCGAGTGTCTCATACTTTTAAAGGGTTACTCCTTTTCAAAATGGGCAATCCAATGATGAATGCACAGGTTACTTGACTTGATTTGACTGGTAATCTGTAACACTTCTATGGACCATTAAAAATATACTACATATGTTATTAATTTTCTTATAAATTTTTTTCACCTGTTCACACTTTAATACCAGGTGATCATGTAATAATTTTCCTTCAAAACTATTTCAATTCTATGACTCACTTATTTGTTAAACATTTTGGTTTGTTTTAGATAAACAGATACATGTAGAAACTTCAAAGGGTCCATATCTTACTTGTTATATTGTATATGTGTTCTGTAGTTTTCATCCAGGAATTTCTTGTAGAATTCTGACAGCTCCTCTGGACTCAGTGACTGGTTGTCATCACTGTTCCCTGACGTCTTTTTCTCTGCTAATCTCTGCTGTATAAATTCCTCTTTGCTCTGAAAGCAAAAAAAAAGTTAAACTGAATTACATGAAAGCAAAATATTTAGAATGCTAGTCTGCTAGAATAAATTCTATGGGTGCTGCAGGTCCCCAAATGGTGAAAGTTTCTCAGCAATAAAATAGTTAAGTTGACACGGACAAGGTCATAATCTCTATACAGACATTTATCTACACTAGTACATTTATGAACCCAACATTAATACTTGAAAGAGCAATTACAGGATTCAAGTGCATATATTTTACACTTTCCATTTCCCTCCAAAGCATTCAGAAATGAGTCCTTTGGCCAAAAAAAAAAAATTGACACTGTTATGCAAATAATGGTAATCTCAAGTGGGCTTATAATATTTCCATATGGCTGGTTTCAGGAATTTAGCTTCTGTAGTTTATAAAAAGATCCAATGTTTTTGGATGGACAGATAGATGAATACATGGATTAAGATCAAATTTTAACTTAGATGTATAATCTCTACACTGCTGTCTCTGAACTTTTCAAGTTATCACATGATCAAGACTGTGGATAGCATCCAACAGATTTGCTAAGGTTCCTAAAATTTAGTTTCTCTATTAATTTATCACCCATATTGGATCTAACTTCAGCCTAAAGTCTCTTCTGTCGGACCATAAGTAGTGTTAGTGGAAGATTTAACCTGAATTGCCTGGATAGCAATCTTCAGTATTACAGTGTTTCAACCTGACCACAAGACAAATCCATTAAACAAATCACCTACCTTGAAAAAACTCTTGTTGTGTGCAGACCAGAATTCATGATGCCAATCAAGTATGGCTTGTCTTTGTTCTCTGTACTTTCTTTCAAGCTCTGTCTCATCTTTTGGAATGTAAAACTCTACTTGTCTAATATTGGACACTTTGTCAGGTGGGCCTATCCAATCATTCTCTCTTATATCTGGTGGAGGGGCAGTTAACTCAGAAGATTTCTGAAAAGAGAAATTTCTAAAAGATAAAATTTTTGTATGTTACCAGTTTTCAATATTGTATGAAAACTAATCACTTGAAGGTACTTCAAATTCCTTCTGTGAATACATTATTTATGACATATTTTAAGGAATAATACCACATATCTTACTTAACAGAAATACAGGTTGGCTTTGATGTAGCTCTGTAAGCAAATATTTTCCACAAAAGCAATTTTCAGCCTCCTTTAAAAAACTTGACACCAGCAGACACTTCAAATTCCTTTTTGTAAATAAACTAGTCATATTATATTTGCACCTTTTAATGTTTTGCCCCTTTCGGGGAGGGGTGAGGCAGTTGGGGCAGAAGTGGTGGGACATTTAATAGAAGACCATTACTGACAGGAGGGAATTCGACAGACAAAATGGTTCTGTGTCCTGGGAAATAGACTCTGGCAAAATTTTAGATCCCAGGTTATTTGATATATAAAGCATCTCCCACTGTGGGGATTTTGAAAATTTGCCATTGCTAAAGGGTGGGGACTTAGACTCTGATAAAGGAAAAATGTCAAATTCTCCTGGGTCAGCCTGCTGCCCACTCCCTGGTGCAAAACACTGATAGGTGCAATACTAATAAAAAATATTGGTCAGTATCTTTCAAAAATATTGCTTATGTATGAAATAAAGGTTGATTCCAGTAGGTCAATGCTGGTAAAACGTGGGACCAAAGTAATTAATCCCCCCCCAATATTGTCCATAATCTGACTTGATCCAGGTGGCTGCTCTTCATAATTTGGGCTATTTTGTCTATTTAGGATCCAGTGTGGTGAGTTTTTGTCAGTTGCTTAAAGTGTCATGAAAACATTTAGTCCAACTAATCAGACTTGTCGAAGAGACATCAAGAAGATTTTTGCCAAAAAAGTAACAGTTTGGAAATAATAAAAAATGTCAGTAAAATGGGTCAAAATGTCAACGCCAAATTAATCAGGCTAGAAACCATGTTTCCTCAGTGTCGAGTTCTGTTCATAATCATATATTCAGTAGAATTCCATAACTAGTTTATCTATTTTGGTTGAGTTTTAACACCTGCCTTTGGTAGCAACTACAGTAGTTATTCAAACCCAAATTCACTATCAATAAGTACTATACAATCATAGTCACACATAATGTCTTGAAAGTGGTGCAAAAAAAACAAAGTGGTGCAAAAAAAAACAGTGGTGCATAAAGATACATTAGTCTCAATATTTTGACTGCAAGACCGACCGATTTACAAACTGATATTACATAGATGTCGACCTTCAGGTCTGAACCAGTCAAATTCAAAACTGTGTCGGAAATCGAAGTTTAAAAATATAACCGACTGATAAACTGGCATCAAGGAAGAGTTTTAGCGGTGTCCAACAAAAACATGTTGACATGCGTAGAGTTTATAAGTGTAATGCATAAAAAAACATAAAATTTTCTTACCTATTTTCTCTTATATTGATTCAGTTTGGAATAAGCTTTACAGGTATGTATTTTTTTCCAAGAACTATTGAGTGTAAATACATATCTGAAGCCGTCAAAGTAAGCGACGAGATTCTGGTCGCTGGCATATACACATAGAATAAAAACTTTCTGCATTGTTTTGAATCGTAAGTGGGTTGTGCGCGAAGGGAGACCATCATCTATATAATAAAAAGCCCTGGCGCACAATTTGTTGGGCTAAAAGATACATGTACTGGAGTACAATGTCTGTCACCCGAATCAGTGGTCCAGTGGCAACGTGCTGGACTGGTAACCCGGGGATTGTTAGAATGATCCCCTGTTCCTCCACTAATATTACTAACTGTCTTTCAGATGAGATGTTACTGTTAAACTAAGATACCATGTGTCAGTACTGTTCCTGACACATGCCTGTCTGGTATAGTCAGTAATGACTTTTGGCAGTAACAAGTTGAAGTTGAAGTATCTACTGTAAACTGAGCATGCAAAAGAACCACAGGTGTCTCTGGATGGGATGAATTACAGTCAAATTGGCCCCAAGTCAAAACAGCCTCAAAAAAGTCAAATCGGCCCCAAGCCAAATCGGCCTCACAAATGTTGAAAAACTTGTCTAAAAAAAAATAATTTTCTTTAATTCTATCTATCTATTTGAGCTTATTTAATGTTGGTACCGGTTGCCCATATGACCGACGCCCCCTGAAGAGATTAGTTATTTTATGTTGTGGGGGTAGTGCAAGATAAAGAAAGCATCCCATTCCAGAGACACCCCTAGTTCTTTTTCATGCTCAGTGTATAGCACTGATACATGGGACCTCGGTTTAAAGTCTCATCCGAAAGACTATTAGTAATGTTTGTGGAGGAGCGGGGGATCAAACTCAGGATCCCTGCTTTACCAGTCCAGCACGTTACCACTGGATCACATCCGCTCTTTTCTTTAATTGAAGTATTTGGAGTTTTAAATATAGACTTAGGTGTTGAAGTGGCGAAGCTTGAATTAATCTTAGCCCTATCACGGGATATTTACAAATTTGTTTCAACATCAAGACAACGATAAACCACTATCAATTATTTATAATTAATCGCTTTGATCTTATGTCGTAGATTAAATCACCTTCCAGGTGCTGGTTCTGTTTCATGACACATTAAATAAACAATATCTAATCAACACCTATATGACATGATTATACAGACACACTCTAAATACTGTTGCTCTGATCTTACGTTGTGGATTAAGCACCCTAGCGAGCATTTCTATTGTGACAGTTCACGAGTAATAAAGATAAAGTACCATAAAATACAATACCAATCTACACCTACATAAATGACAAGATTATTTGATTAACTCCACTAATCCTGTCAAATCAAAATGGTATCATTATTATTAAAATGATACTCTTTTCTTTATTTTGAAATTAAGTTTGTGCATTACCAACAGAATGGCATCGATTCACCAATAATTGCTGTTACAATAGTAACAAAGGACTGAATTCATTTCATGATAATTTCTGACAATGATTAAAAAATTAAAAACGTGTAACTAATGTTTATTTCTCGGGTACCTTTCGTTTAAAAATGCTGACCGATATAGATTAAATTGTATTTAAAAAAAGAAGAAAAAGAAGGTTAACAAACAGCAGTTATCGCACATGTGTAAAATTATGTTAATAACAATTATCACTACCATTTAAGCTAATTTAATTTCACAATAGTTCATTTTTGTTTGTCACGTTGATAATCAAACAGCAACTATCACACGCGTGTAAAATTATGTTAAATTATATCATTAACAATAAAGCTTATTTTTATTTAACGATACGTTGTTTTCGTTTTTTCGCGTTGAATATCTAAACCCAATTATATCTTATTAAATTAATCTTCTTTTTAAAAAATTGGGGCCGATCTGACTTATTATGGGGCCGATCTTACTTATTTTGGGGCCTATGATTTATAAAAAATGTAATGGGGCCGATCTGACTTTTTTGGGGGCCGATTTGACTTATTTTGAGGCCGATCTGACTTGGGGCCGATTTGACTTGCTTGTGACAGGATGCTTTCTGTATCTTGCACTTTCCCCCAGCATAAACTAACTAATCTGTACGGGGTTGGGGTCGGTGATATGGGCAACCGGTACCGACGATAAATAAACAGATAGGTACATAGTCTGTCACCCAAATTCAAAATGGGACTTCCAACTTCAATAGATGAGAAAACTAACGACTAACGGGATAGAATATCTCAAATAAAGAAACATTTAAGAATGTGGAACTTGAACATATACCAACCTGACGGGACTGCGATGTGTTAGATACTGATATGTGTCTTAGAAAAGATGTGTTCAAATAAATACAAGTTTGACACCGAAATATCTTCATGGAGGCCGCCATTTTGTGATGAGCACCAGCTGTCTTTGCGCATTTGCTTACAGCAAACAAACATGTAGAGAACCAACAAAATCAAGTATTCGGAATTTCTTGGTTATTTTGCTTGTATAAACCTATCGCAGTCATGGCAATTGGGACGCTATCTTCTCAATATTAGGAGTGATTTGAACAGGATCTAGATGAATTGTCAGGCAGTTAACGAATTTTAAAACATGTAATACTTGACTGACTTCTTCATTTTTACTGCCGGATATTGTGAAAAGGGAAATTATTTCGCCTGAACTGCACAAAATTTTCCGCTAACAGGCACTGTGGTAAAAGTTTTAACCAGTCGATCAAAACGACAAGTGTCGCACTGGGCGTTTTTATTTTTATTTTTTTTTTAATTGAACTGTACCATCTAACTCAATAACTTGCCTTATAGAGTATTCTTATTGCATTCAACTATAAGATTAGTTTCAATGAGAACTGTAGTAACCTGGCCTATGAGCTCAATTTTGGACACCCATCCAAGTAGTATGAACTATTGATAATGTTGCTTAACTTGGCAACGTTCCAGACACTCCAACCATGTAGGTAAAGAGCTAGCCCAACAGCAAGGCTGTTGGAAGTGCCTTACATACCCAGTGTCCACTACACTCCTTCCCTCTTGAACCTTCAGGAGACGGACATCATTCCACTCTAACCGTGCAAGGGACTCAGCTCAACCCTGCACTCCTAGTGCACACAGACACTAACCAAGGTAAAAACCCAGTGGAGGTTCATCGAATACCACTGCCACCAATGAAGTAACTTGGCCTATGAGCTCAATTTGGGACACCCATCCAAGTACTAACGTTAACCAAGGATAACGTTGCTTAACTTGGCAAACGTTCCAGACACTCCAACCATGTCGCTAAAGAGCTAGCCCAACAGCGAGGCTGTTGGAAATGCCTTATATAGTATAGTATGGCCATCTTAGGACATGATTCATATCACAATTCCATCATAAAACAATGCCTATTTCAATACAAGTTATCATATTCTTAGCAGAGTGAAATAGTGTCTAGCTTAGATATTGCCAGTGTTGATTCGATCATGCCCAGTGTTGCAAGCCATTTTCATCTGCCTTTACTTTGAATTTAAATTTACATTAAATGAAGATATTTAATGCTGTATAGGGTTGGTGTTGGAGTACTATAATTAATTCAACCAAGCTCCTTGTACCACAGTTATTTGTTAGATGGTTTATGGTTCATTCTTGCAAACAGATAATTATTGATACTTAAATGGTTTAAGTACTTATATTGCTACATTATAGCTGTACCCCTGCACATGTTCAGCTAGCTTGTGTTGGTGTTTACCTTGCCTTACCACTTTAGTTAAAGTAGTGAAGTTATTCTTTTGTTACAGCTGTGATGGACATCAGGCATATCCACAGTCAAAGAGTTGCTTTTACCCCTGCTCATGTTCAGCTGGCTTGTGATGGTGTTTATCTTGCCTTACCATTTACAAGGTCTTCAGTTGGAGTCTGGAGTCTACAGAACATTACTTACAAGGTTCAATAATTTTTCTCAAAGATCTTAGATACCACAGATTTGAAACTTTCGAATGCTGTAGAGGAGATTTAGCTGAAGTCAGGCGGTGGCAAACCTGAATCACCTAGAGTTGCACAATGGTCATGGCACACCTTTGTATGAAACCCTTTAAATTTGATGAATATGAAAAGTATTTCTGTTTTATTATCCCACTCACAATAAACCTTGCCATTGCAAAAACATCTTTTTTATGAAATAAATGAGAGTTAAGCCAAAACAAAAGTATGTGTAGTTCAGGGGATCCATATGTCCCTATTTTTTCATGCTGACCCTAATTATTTTGTTTCACGAAAAAAAAAGAGATAAGTTGTTCTTCCAGTCATCAGTATACAGCATAAATAGCGCTCACCAGTGAGGTTGCCTGGCTGATGGCTGAAATGGTAATTTGCTGTCCCTCTCACCATGCATCAGCAGGTTTGCACACTGGAGAGGAGGAGGCAAAAACATTTGGACATTTTACTTAAAATAAAAAATCTGTTCTATGCAAATTTTATTGTAATGTTATCAAATTCTCATAAAATTACTCTTCAAAGCTCTTTAAAATGCTTCTTTCACTAGAATAAATTATCTGTTCACTCCTACAACTAAATAGTTCAATACTTATTTGAAAAAAACTATTAACAGTGTGACATAGCCTTGATTATTTAAAAGATCACAAAAAACATAGGTCAAACCAACAACAACAACAATAACAACAAAAACTCATAAAACATAAACATAAAAAAACAACACCATGAACTTTTTTTAAAGTACTTTTAATGAATTTTACTTGAAAACAATGTTCCTCCAAGTAGTTTTCAGAAATTATTGAAATATTAATCATTCTTATCAACTACGCTTTTTGTTTCAAGCTGAAAAAAGGCCTGTCATTGAAAAAGACTGATCATATTAGATGTGCTAGCCTTTTTTTCAAATCTTGCATGCAAGATTTTGGAGCAAAGTTAAGCTTTATCTTACTTAGTGTCGAATCTGTGGTATTTTAGGTCTCTGTTTTTTTTTACTTGTTCACGAATTGAAAAACAACGTATTACAGTATTACTTATAATAAGGCTCTGGGAGAGATATATTCATTTCAGCCAATACATTATTCCTTTGCACGCTTGAAAAGCAACTGCCTTTCACTACCTGTCAATGTATGAATATAAAATATAATGAAGTATTTTTTTTGAATATAAGAACTCTATAATCTCAACATAGTCTTAATATTATATATATTTCAGCCTCTCGAATTGATCGGGCACAGTAAAATATTGACTGCTCTTGTGCTTGGTAATCTGTCTGTGCCGAAACAGTTGGTATCTGCTGCTGAAGATTATGTTATCATATGGAACTTACAACAAGCCAGGAAACAGTTTGAAAAAGGTAACTGAATACATTCTTGTTTTCTGTGTCTCATTTATGTAGGAGAATATAGAGGTTATAGTTTGGCACCAGAAGGAAGATTCAGAAGTATATTTCCTCTTGCATATATGTTCTTACAAATGTCTGTTTATAGTAAAGAAGCTTCAAATTGCATCAGGACCAATCCCGAGTCCCTACAGGATTCAAACTATGCATGATGGGGCAATGAGTAGATTGAAAACCAGCATTTTACACCACTGAGCCTAAGAACTGATCCCTGATGCAGTTTTCAGTGATTGAAATATTTACTTATTAAAGCAAGACTGTGCACTTGATGGTAACAATATGTTGTATTTAGTTCTGTTAGGTTTACATGAAATATACTGTGTTCACAGAACATTAATCCTTCAAATCCTTTTACTGTCAGTCTCTGAACATTAAGCAGTTTCTTAAAGGATTGTTTCACTATTTTTTCGCTGCGTGATTGTATACATGTTACAGTGACACTGACATGGGCACGGGACTAGATCACCTGATTTAAAAGCATTCACAATGTTCATAGTTTCAGCTTTAAGCTCAGTTCTCTATTTTGAATATACATGTAGGACTAGTAGTGAATGACAGCTCTACCTATTGCCAATTTATTCTTTCCTTTTGACAAGATAAAGTAAAGGACTTTTTGCATTTAACAATAATTTCTTCCAGGCGAGACAATAAAGGGCCGTGTAATTGGTACAACACTAGGGTATGTTCAGTATTGTTCCTTCAGTCCCAGTGATTCTTTGGTGGCGGTGTGTACAGGATTTGATGTGGTTATTCTACAGTCAGCTGTAAGTTTTTCTAAATATGAAATGGTCCCATAAAGAAGACAAGAATAAATATCTTGTAAGTAGTAGATAAACATATAAAAAACTTGTACATAAATAATTATTTTCTCTTACAAAACGTTTGCATTCAGTAGTTTGTACTTTCACTGATTTTCATTCATTGACAACAGTGGTAGAAAAACTTTAATACTGGAATGAGAGTCTCTTCAAATATATATTATCTTGTTGATGAAACAAATTTGCTAGCTAATTGCCCTTATAAAATGTAGTCACAGTCAGTTGCTGTTAGACAGAAAGGTAGAGATATCGAAACTATAAAAATATTTAGTAATATCAAATTAAGAAGGATTAAGAATTGTATGTATAATAAGAAAAGACTTTGTTGAAAATTCTTTGACCCCTGCAATAAACGTGTTTGTGTATTTTCCTCTTCAGTGTTGTAGGGATGAAATTGTTTGAAGTAATACAATGTAGAAAATATTTCATTTATTCCTTATCTACAGAGAGAGTGTAAGGTTGCAGTACTGGAGGGTCACAATGGTACTGTCACTGCTGCCGAGTTTTGTCCTCACTATACGTCCACTCTGGTCTCAGTATCAGATGACCGTACCTTTAAGGTAAAATAATCTGCCTATCTCAAATAGTAAGAGACATGTATTTAAACTGTTTCTGAAGTCCTGTATGATTTTTTTGCACAGCTGTTTAGAAAAAATATCAATTTTCAGCCCGAATGAGTTATATAGTGTTATGAAAGAATGACATAGTCATAATACAGAGGTCATTGGCTTGCATTCTCTCAGGGCCGAATCTGACAACAAAGTCCCCTACCTCTGCTCCTTTTGACTGAGTATTTGTCAGAATTCCAGAAAGCATTTAAAGTTACAAACTTTATGTCTACATTCAGTGTAATTAAATCCATATAGTTTAAGAAGATTTATCAAACAGTGTAATGAAAAGGTTGGAAATTTAATACATATCTTAAAAACACTGCCAAAGGGAGTGTATATTATACTATATAAGAAACTGTATTTTCAGAATTTTGTTTTTGACTTTGTACTGAATGTATTCTTTAATGAGTGATAGTGACGCAATGATAACTAATTGTAAGTATACATTAATTATACAGAATCTGAAGTCTTATTTTTGAATTCCATTTGTTACAGGTATGGAACTTGGAGGATTTTACACTTGTATACCAGTCTCCAATACTGACAGCATTTTCATTTCTGAGTTTGGCTATGAATGTACATGAACCTAGGGTTGCTATAGGAGCTGCTGATGGAGTGGTGAGTGTTACGGTCTAGTGCACACCTACCTATAATTGTATAAATACAACCTCTGAGAACTGCGTCAGGGAATCGATTCTTTGGCTCAGTGGTTAGAGTGTAGGTGTGTCATGTGTGAGATCAGAGTTCGAGTCCCACTCTGGGTTGTGTATTCTAAGATGCATTGCATCTTTCTGTTGCGGACTTTCATGTTTGAAAGAAGTAAAGTGGTGAGTAAGAAGTAAAGTGATGAGTAAGAAGTAAAGTGGTGAGTAAGAAGTAAAGTGGTGAGTAAGAAGTAAATTGATGAGTAAGAAGTAATAAGAAGCGAAGACCACTAAGTGAGTGTTTGTTTTCACAAAGACATGTTGATATAGATTGTATTGCCAAAAGAAACCACAGTTTCTCTAGCACAGCATGTATTGCCTGTTACTATAAATTTTAGTATATTCTATTCCCAAAGGTTAGGTTTCATAAATGAAGGACACCAGACAGTGTATTATTTTGTTAAAAAGCAACATCCCTATGATTTCATGCTGGTTTGAGTTTTCAGCAATTTTTTCATTAATCTAATAATTTTGAATTGAAAAATAAATCTGATATTTTATAAAATATTTTTTATTACCTGGTACAAAATATGTGACTTTTATAAAGTTGTCTATATTTTTCTAGCTTGTAAGCTACATTTCTTCCATGGTACTACCACTGTAATTTATTTTACCTGTTCTGCAGATCCGTGTGTTTGACCTGACAGATGGCAATGGATTCAGATGCCTTCATCAGATTGATGTTGGTAAAATTATAGTTAAAGAGCGAGATGCAAAAATCATAGCCCAGAATGAAGTACAGAAAGGTAAATATCTGTCTCTTTGTCTCATAGAAAATGTATAGAGTATGGACATGGCAGATCAGGCACTTCAATTAAACCCAACAACACTTTGCTGCATTGAAGTGTTTAAATCATTCATCTGTATCCTCTGTTTGTAGGGCTAAAATTTAGTTGTATTTTCTTGCCTGCTGATGGGTAAACAAAAATTTAGTAAGGTGAAACACTACCTGATTTACAAACATGTGTACCATACTGGAATTTATGTCTTACAATCTTGTGAGGTCATTCGGATAATGAATAATTATGGCAAACTTGTCTCCAAATTTACATATGAATTCTTAAAAGTCTTTATAAATATCTAATTTCTATATTCCATTTCTAACAGGTTTAGTTCCTTTTTATATGTGAATTAATATTGCTTTTCCAATTTCTTATATTTATGATTTTCATTATAAGCCTCTGCTAAAGGCTTATTACCGGTATGTTGTTCCAGTTCCCCAGTCTTCTAGTATCAGTCTGTCATGGCTGAATTAAAAACTAACCCATGGATTGATTTTGTACATTTTGTTTAATGCAATCAAGGACCAGTTACTATAAGTAGTCGCCCCACATGGAAGCAGGGGGACAGAAACAGTTCAGCAACAGAGTTACCTGATGGTATTGAGGATAGTGTTGAGGCCGGTTCATCTGTTCTCTGTCTGTATTACACATACGTACAACAAGATACACTCACCAGACAAACATCAGCCATCTCTCGAGATCTTCCATTCCTGCCAAACAAGACAAATGTTATAAGGTATGTTGTATTACAAATGTTGTAAGGTATGTTGTATTACAAATGTTGTAAGGTATGTTGTATTACAAATGTTATAAGGTATGTTGTATTGCAAATGTTGTAAGGTATGTTGTATTACAAATGTTGTAAGGTATGTTGTATTACAAATGTTGTAAGGTATGTTGTATTACAAATGTTGTAAGGTATGTTGTATTACAAATGTTATAAGGTATGTTGTATTACAAATGTTGTAAGGTAAGGTATGTTGTATTACAAATGTTATAAGGTATGTTGTATTACAAATGTTGTAAGGTATGTTGTATTACAAATGTTATAAGGTATGTTGTATTACAAATGTTGTAAGGTATGTTGTATTACAAATGTTATAAGGTATGTTGTATTACAAATGTTGTAAGGTATGTTGTATTACAAATGTTGTAAGGTATGTTGTATTACAAATGTTATAAGGTATGTTGTATTACAAATGTTGTAAGGTATGTTGTATTACAAATGTTATAAGGTATGTTGTATTACAAATGTTGTAAGGTATGTTGTATTACAAATGTTATAAGGTATGTTGTATTACAAATGTTATAAGGTATGTTGTATTACAAATGTTGTAAGGTATGTTGTATTACAAATGTTGTAAGGTATGTTGTATTACAAATGTTGTAAGGTATGTTGTATTACAAATTGTCAGGGTTGTAATTTTACTTGTGGAAGACAGTTGTGTAGGAGCATGCATGAATAAGTTTTTCATTTATATTTATTTGTGATGGTTCACAAGCATTTACTTCCATTGTGGCAAACAGGTGGACAAATGAAACTATGTTTCAGGATTTACAGACCAGATGAAGACATTGCCTTAGTTAATGCTTAAGATATTTTACTAAATGTGAAACAAAAGAATGCTGTAACTGTAAAAATGATGAATAGTTGGTATAAATAGTTACAGATTTTTTTTATTTATTTTCACTCAAAAGGAAACATTAATCTTCAGTTTCGTTTCAGCATGTACAATGTACATGTATCTATAATGGTATACAAAGTGGGTAGTCATGATGCAAGTATTTGAATGAGTTGTGATGCCAATTAATCAGTAAACATTTGAAAGTATCTTGTTACAGTGACTTGTTGACCACATCTCCAATGCTGTTGGTGGGAACAACAGCTGGTCTTCTACAGATCAATGCTAGAACACTAGACATGTGTAGTTACTTGGATTTCCAAGGTATATGAATTCATAATGTAATTCTACACTTTTGAAACACATGTACTTTCCTTGTTAAAACTCAAGATTCCAAATAAACATCTGAACAAGCATCTAATATTACATTCAATAAATTTTCATATTTGGATTAAAGAATTTTACTGAGACTTGTTTTAAGGATAGCAGAAATGCTCATGAAAAAAACATGATCTTAAAAGTACTGTGCCACTTATAAAGATAATAGACTAAAATAGCAGGAGTTACATATGTGTTACAGCTATGTTTCTAACAGATATTCTCATTACTCATACAGTTAGATACAGCCCCATATCTACAAATCTGCCAGGAAACATCAACAGTTACATTGACTTGATGATACATTAACTCAGTGTAAATTAGCCATGGTCTCATGGATAGTGATAATACCCTTGGCAGATCTAAATCTGTTCCAAACATGATGAATGTCTAGTGTCTGTTATAAATTTAGATGCAAGTTAGAAAAATATTTGTAACTCGTATGTAAGTCCAATTATTTTAGTATATTTTATTTTAGCAGTTAAATTAGACCTTTAAATTTTCTATTTGTACCTACAGTGTATTGCTGATCACTTGAGTAATTGTTATGGCCAACAAGTTCTTGTTTTGTGCGATGGACATTAAAAAGTCTTTGAATTTACCGAATTCATTCTTATTTATATGACAGATCCTCTGTGTTGTGAGAATAGTTTGAACAATGAAACGAAGGTGCTGAATGCTGCAGGAACAATTGTGTTTGGGCAGGGTGCAGATAGTAAGGTAATACTTTATTCATACTTCTGTATATTTATGTTTATAATAATTAATAATTATTTAAGATTGTATGAATAGATAATTCAGCTTTCATATTAAAATGTTTTTACTGGCTGCTGTAAACTTATCAGCACTTAATTCAGTATCTTGTAAAACTAGAGTGGAAAAATAGAACTTTTTGATTATTAGCTTTGATGACTGTTGACTGTTTGTTACTATGATAATATGATATGTGCAGCTATGAAAAGGTTTCTTTTTTCCCTTTTTACCTGTGTAGCAAATTTTCAAAATTGATAGGGTTATTGGTCATGATCAGCAGAAAACTCTATTATAATTTAGGTTGCTAGGTCTTAGGGCAAGGTCACAGTGACGTTAGAAAGTAACTTTGATTTCTGATCATTTAATCAAGAATCTGGAGTCCTGAATTCTCAGCCTAAATAAGGAGATTGTCATGACCAGCTGCAGTTCCTTCTTGTTTTAAGGTCACGAGGTCTAAGGTCAAGGTCAGGGTGACCTTGAAAAGTGGTTGATAGACCACTTCATTTCATATTAATAACTTGAGAATGCTTGGGCTATCAATTCTCAAACTTGTTTATGCTCACCTTGCTGAGTTGTCATGCCTTATTGATCTTCAAATCTCTGATGTGTGTAAGGGGAGCATCAGTGTTGTTCTGACAGCTCTTGTTATTTTTTTCTCTTTCTTTCAGATGTGGTGCATAGTTGGCAGTCCTTTCCAGAATGTTGTTCATGTGTTGAAATGGAGCCAGTCTAGTCAAGTGTCAAGGAACCAGTCCACAGGGTCACAGAGTGCAGTTGACACTGTAGCAGACTTAGAGGGTAGACTGTCTGCCATGGAAAGCCCTTCAAGAGCAGGAAGTTCACAAAAGCTAGTAGAAATCACAGTTTTGTCAAAGTAAGTGCACTTCATACATTTTCCCTGTATGTTTTTACCAGTAGGTCAAAATTTGGATGAAATTTATAGCCGGCTCTTATAACAACCAAAATTAACCTTCATAGGTAGAAAATACTGAGAAATTGTGAAAGAGTTGTTTGAATAACTGCAAGCATTCTTAAACTGTAAAAAGTGGAAATGCCAATATCTGAAACTTTGTTTTTTTTTTTTTAATATAAATATTTATAATATCCATTAATGAGCACTATGGCAATGTAAGCATAAAAATTGAACCACAACATGGTTTTCCCTGTTAGTCCATTACGTATTAATATATATTTGTAGACACACAGAATAGGTATAGAATAAAAGTATTGTAGGTTTTGAATTCTTCTTCCATTTTATTGCCTTTTGTATAACATCAATTTGTGTCACATCAATACATGTAACACTTGCTTCTTCAGCACCATATGTTCTGCACTTTACACCTTTGAATAAGTGTTTTATAACATAAAAAATGATAAATATGCAAATTCTTTTTTATTTACAGGGCCAGTTTACTGGATGATTCACCTTTGAGAGCCGAAATGACACCAAAACCCAAAGATACAAAAGACAAGAAACCAAGAGGTGAAATATTTAAATCAAATATACCAATTTATTACTAGTAATTGGCTTTTTTAAAGGTAAGATTGTATCGATGAAATGGGACCTTTCAATTTATTGGTTCTAGAAAAGTCAAAGAAACACCTAGCTGTCAAGGTGAGTTTTCAGCAGTTTGTTAGGTTCTTACAGTAATAATGAAAAAAAAGGAAAGTATCTGTTTTTGTTAATTTTAAATAAATGAAATATTCAAGTGCATTTCTATCATTGATGATATGTAAATCTGTCAATTCTGTTACATGTAGGTGAATGAAACAATGAATTAAACAAATGTATTGGTTAATTGCCATAAAGAGGTGAAGTAAACTGACTAAGTAAATAGTTTTACATTAATAAGTAAAACAGTATAGATTGGATATAACTTCTGTGTTCCTATTTCAGATTTTGTAACGCCTCCAAAGAAAGGATCAATACCAGACAATCAACCTCTAACATTCAAAACAAAAATAAAGTCATCTGGATATACCCAGGCCCCTAGGTAAATGTCTGTTTCAGTTTCTGAAAGTAATTCTTTAATGTAAAACATTGATTTAAGGAATGAAAACAGTTTCCTTCGTTTTACTGATTGCTTTGACTTCTTCTGCTCTAATTTGATATTGGTTATGGTCACTACATGGTTTTTATGTATTCTAAGGTCAAGGTTTTTAGGTGAGATGTCAAGGTTTGTTTATTCAACAAGCTATAAGGGCAGTTTTGGTAACCTCTCTGCATCAGCGAGCTTCTTAACTGTAGTTAAAGCAGACAAGAAGATATTTGTCCTTGACATTCAAATGACCTTGATACTACAGTATGAAATGTTTTATCATATTGTGAAAGGCTGCTATCTTACACTTATTATAATGGATCTGTTTAATTTAGGATGACAATGTTCAGACCACAGACAAACATTCCATCGAAATCAAGAACACCCCTGAAGTCCAGTGCTAAACCTACAAGGTAATCAGTACTAGCATTTATCATTAACTATCATTTTACTATATTCACTTACACTGTGTATCTGTTTACTCATAACGAAAGATTTTTATTCATATTTATTTTGTAATTTTTTTTGCTTAGTCGTAAACATTTTGTTGTTAAGTTAATTTCGAATGTTAAGAATATTCAGAGGTGTCTTTTGATTTCTTTTTTCTCTCCTTAAGTTCATTTTCAGATTTGATTCCATCTTAAAACATAATGATATCCAATACTGTGTAATACTGTGCTTATTATAAGAAAAAGTTTGTCCAACAAATAGTTCTAAGTTTTGTTTGTCTATTTTCCTGCATTTGCTTGTAAAGGTGAAGCTACATTAAGTAAGTACTCTAAGGCATTTTTGTTTTAGCGCTGCTTTCAGGGTTAACTTTAATATAAATGTACATCATTTTTATACTTATTACAACTGTGTAATTGATTTGTTATTTGCTGGACCTATAGGTCGTCATCACTTGAATATCCCGTGCATAGTAGTCCACCTGTCAATATCAACATCAAAGTGAATGTCGCTGAGAGACCAACTGCTGTAAATGCTATCAAAGTGTCAGGTATAGTTTTACTGTTTGTAGTAATCCACCTGTCAATATCAACATCAAAGTGAATGTCACAGAGAGACCAACTGCTGTAAATGCTATCAAAGTGTCAGGTATAGTTTTACTGTCTCTAGTAGTCCACCTGTCAATATCAACATCAAAGTGAATGTCACTGAGAGACCAACTGCTGTTAATGCTATCAAAGTGTCAGGTATAGTTTTACTGTCTCTTGTAGTCCACATGTCAATATCAACATCAAAGTGAATATCACTGAGAGACTAACTGCTGTTAATGCTATCAAAGTGTCAGGTATAGTTTTACTGTCTCTAGTAGTCCACCTGTCAATATCAACATCAAAGTGAATGTTGCTGAGAGACCAACTGCTGTTAATGCAATCAAAGTGTCAGGTATAGTTTTACTGTCTCTAGTAGTCCACCTTTCAATATCAACATCAAAGTGAATGTCGCTGAGAGACCAACTGCTGTTAATGCAATCAAAGTGTCAGGTATAGTTTTACTGTCTCTAGTAGTCCACCTGTCAATATCAACATCAAAGTGAATGTTGCTGAGAGACCAACTGCTGTAAATGCTATCAAAGTGTCCGGTATAGTTTTACTGTCTCTAGTAGTCCACCTTTCAATATCAACATCAAAGTGAATATCGCTGAGAGACCAACTGCTGTTAATGCAATCAAAGTGTCAGGTATAGTTTTACTGTCTCTAGTAGTCCACCTGTCAATATCAACATCAAAGTGAATGTTGCTGAGAGACCAACTGCTGTAAATGCTATCAAAGTGTCCGGTATAGTTTTACTGTCTCTAGTAGTCCACCTTTCAATATCAACATCAAAGTGTATATCGCTGAGAGACCAACTGCTGTTAATGCAATCAAAGTGTCAGGTATAGTTTTACTGTCTTTAGTAGTCCACCTGTCAATATCAACATCAAAGTGAATGTTGCTGAGAGACCAACTGCTGTAAATGCTATCAAAGTGTCAGGTATAGTTTTACTGTCTCTAGTAGTCCACCTGTCAATATCAACATCAAAGTGAATATCGCTGAGAGACCAACTGCTGTTAATGAATCAAAGTGTCAGGTATAGTTTTACTGTCTCTAGTAGTCCACCTGTCAATATCAACATCAAAGTGAATGTCGCTGAGAGACCAACTGCTGTTAATGCAATCAAAGTGTCAGGTATAGTTTTACTGTCTCTAGTAGTCCACCTGTCAATATCAACATCAAAGTGAATGTTGCTGAGAGACCAACTGCTGTAAATGCTATCAAAGTGTCAGGTATAGTTTTACTGTCTCTAGTAGTCCACCTGTCAATATCAACATCAAAGTGAATGTCACAGAGAGACCAACTGCTGTTAATGCAATCAAAGTGTCAGGTATAGTTTTACTGTCGCTAGTAGTCTACCTTTCAATATCAACATCAAAGTGAATATCACTGAGAGACCAACTGTTGTTAATGCAATCTAAGTGTCAGGTATAGTTTTACTGTCTCCTTGTTAACATTCAGTATTGCCTACTGTTACCATACATAAATGGAAACAGTTGCCATTAGATCCAAATTTAAATAATTTGGTTCAGTAGTGTTTTTTTTTTTTTTTTAAATTTTGACTTGATTATTTTTTAAACTTATTTTATTTTGTTTAATCTGAAACAAGTTTTTGCAACACTAGATCAATCCCACTTAGAGACCACTTCTTGGATCTAAACACAAACCAGTGCTTACAGGAAGTGTGGAGTGCAGGAAAGTTACTTGAGAGTTACTTTTGAGATTAAAACCTTTTCATCAATAGGTCGATATGCTGTATCCCTGCTTCACCACAAATTTTGTAACAACAGTATTTTTGAACCAGTCTGAAAAAAGAAAATATAAAAATTAACAAAATACAGTTTATTTTGATAAACACAGCAGTTTGTTAAAATGACATAATCCAGTTTGACTTAGTTATAATATGTAAATCTTAGTATCATGAGGTTCATAATATCAAGTGTCAGTGCTTACAAGAAAGTTAAGAAGTGGAATAATTATCTTGATTGTTTTACAGATGGAGGTCAGAACTTAGCCTGTGCTCTTGCCAACAGATCAGCCCTCGTGTTCAGTATTCCCTTATCCAACAAAAGTTCAGCTGCTTACACAGGTAGAACTTGGGCTACACATTTTTTCAAAGTTAACCAGTTTGTCAGATATACTTATAACAGGTTCGTTTAATGTTAAAACGATTTACTTGTTGTTTTCTGTTAAATTTATTTCAGTATGATTCTTGCAAGTTGAATCAAACACCCACTCATTATAGCAAGGAATTAAACTTACAGAGTATTTATGTTAATCTATCTTTAAATTAAGTAAGTGTAAACTAAAGTTCACTTATAAAAGAAAAAGCATATCCTCTATCTTGCATTACTATTTCTATGAATCTTACACTACTTTTTTTTATAAATCTTGCACAACTTTTTCATGAATGTTGCACTACTTTTTTAATGAAACTTGCACTCTTTTTTATGAATTCTGCACTACTTTTTTCATGAATCTTGCACTACTTTTTTTATTAATTTTGCACTCCTTTTTTTATGAGTTTTGTACTTCATATTTTAACCAGGTTTTCAAAATTTTTTGAAAAAGCCCTGTGGGCATAAAACTGATGGCTTCTTTTCAATAACTTTAGTTTAGATTGAACAATCTTAATGAAACTTTATACATAGCATCCTTTCATTGAAACCTCGCATGGAATCATATTTCGGGCCAGTCAGATCAAGGTCAAGGTCACTGTAACTAAAAATAGGAAAATGGTTTCCATTCAGTTACTTTAGTTTGGATTGAGCAATCTTAATGAAACTTGGTTTTTAGCATCCTTACATGAAAACGTAGCTTAGGATTATATTTGGGGTTAATCGAATCAAGGTCAAGTTCACTGTTACTAAAAATAGAAAATTAGTTTCTGTTCAATTACTTGATATTGGATTGATTAATCTTAACAAAACTCAGTTTTTAGCATCCTTGCAAGGAAACCTAGCTTGTGATTATATTTAGGGTCAGTTGGATCAAGGTCAAGGCCACTGTTGGTATAAATAGAAAATTGGTTTCTGTTTAATAACTTAAGTTTGGATTGACCAATCTTAACGAAACTTGGTTTGTAGCATCCTTGCATGGAAACTTAGCTCAGGTTTATATTTAGGGTCAGTTTGAACAAGGTCTAGGTTACTGTTACTAAAAATAGAAGATTGGTGTCAGGTCAATAACTTAAGGTTTTATTGGTCAGTCTTGAACAAACTTGGTATATAATACACTTGCATGATAACTTAGCTTCGGATTATATTTGGGACCAGTCTGGTCAAGGATCAAGTTACTGTTACTTAAAATAGAAAATTGGATTCCAGTCAATAACTTAGGCTTGAAATGACTCATTTTGATTAATCATGGTGGATAGCACCCTTGCATGAAAATCTAGCTTGGGATTTGATTTGGGGTCAGTTAGGTCAAGGTCTCTGTTACTGAAAATAGAAAATTGGATTCCAGGCGTTAACTTAAGAATTTATTTGTCAATCTTGACCAAACTTGGTATATATCACCCTTGCATGGAACCTAGCTTAGGATTGTGTTTAGGATCAGTCAGGTCAAGGTCAAGGTCACTGCTACTAGAAATAGAAAATCAGTTTCTATTAAAGAACTTGGATTTAAATTGACCGATCTTGATGATACTTTGTATATAGCATCCTTTTAGCATCCTGACACCTGCATGCATTTTGTACATACTCAAAGTTATTTTTATGGCTTCATGCAGATTAGACATACCAGTATATGTTGCATTGCTCAAAATGTTTTATAATCATATAGTGTTTAGTTTTTAAGGTATAGTTATGGATTTTTAGGAGTCCTCAGTCATGAGTTTTTGGGTTTAGATCAGGTTCATAGTTGTCTTTATATATATATATAAAAATTTCTTTTGTAAAGTTGTTTAATGAAAGGTTGAAAACCTGGTTTAGTCGCATGGCGGCATTTCTTGTATGAATCTTGCACAACTTTTTAATGAATCTTGCACATCTTTTTTTATATTTAATTTGCACTACTTTTCTATGAATCTTCCGTTACTATTTTTATGAATCTTGCACTTAGTAACTTTTTTCATGAATATTTGCACTACTTTTTTTAATGAATTTTGCACTACTTGTTTTATGAATTTTTCATTTTTTTATATAATTATCTTGCTCTCCTCTTTATATGCACTACTGGTACTTTTTTTATGAATCTTGCCGTAAGTGTTGTTTCAAACACAGTCAAGGTGAATTTGATCAGAAGCACATAGAACTATTTTTTTCCTGCTGATGTGCATAATGAAAGCGCAGGATCTGGTGATCATATAGCACAAGTCTTACATATGCTAAAACCTACTATCATAAAAGTGTCCAAGACCATAGTTTATATTGATTTCAGGACATAATCACATTGTAACCAGTGTAGACTGGAGTCATAGTGGTGCCCGCCTCCTTACCTCCTCAGATGACAAGACGGCATGTGTTTGGGTCAAAGGTCAATCAGATCCAGTCATGACCTTTGACAGGGTTGTAAAAAACACAGCTTCTGTTGAAAGTCAGATTAACAATAAAGTGAGTACTGTCAAAAACAACATATTCATACTTATATGTACTTACATATTGCATTTTATTAATGCTACGTCTGTGAAGTGGATAAGTTTTTAAGCAAAAAAAAATCCAAAAAAAACAAAAAACCTTTTTATAACAGTTAATTCATAATAAGGGTAAACATTTGGATCTCTCAAGTTAAAGTATGTTCAAACGGCTACAATTTAAATAAAAAAAAAAAAAAGTATCAGGTTCAAAGATATTATCACTTATGGCTTAGTTTGATTTTCATGTTTTGATTGAGATAATTGTAAAGTTTTTTGTTCTTTTTAAAGGATAACAAGGCCTTCAGAAAAGAGGTACATTTTGGACAGTTTTATTTCATGGACAAGTTTGTTCTGCTATGTGTGGGGAACCAGCTGTACATGTATAAATATTACATTGATCTCAACAAAAATGATATACAAAGGTTTGCAGTTTTGATTCTCAATTATTTCTAGAATTCCGTCTTTACAATGTTGGGAGCAATTGTTGTTTTACCTTTGTGCCCACTACAGACAATGATCAGCGAACACATCTATTCAGACTGATCATGGTTTGCACTACCATTCACAATTCAGTTAGTATTTTTTTTTTCAAATACCCATTTTAATTATATCCCCACTACTTACAGATAGGAAGGCTATACTAGAATCACTTTGTCCATCACATTTGTGCACCTGAGGTTTTGTGTTTCTCTCTGCCAAGGAATTACAGAGTTGTAACCCTTGATTGATTCAAAATAGGTTTATTTCAGCTTGTGCCTCATTCTGAGGAGAAATAAAGTCCCCCCTCAGACATTAGGTTATACAACTTTACAAAAGTGTATATCAGCCTGCAAGGTTAGGTACTGTTGGTTTTGCATCCCCCATGGCCCCTGATTTTTTGGAAATAGGAATGTTTGATCTTGTGCTGCATTCTGAGCTATTGCTATTTCACTTTAGGTTATGAAACTTCTGAGAAGAATATTAAAATTTTTAGGATGTGGAGCTCTGCATCTGGATTTGTTTTGTCGCCAACTTCTTCATAAAACATCGCCCACACCCCAATATTTATATGACATTTTTTCTTTAACATTTAGGTATTTACCACAAAGTAAATACAAGCTGGTACGGGAATGGAGTATGGAGTCCCAGCAGGTGACAGCTATGTCTGCAATCAACAGCTTCCTGTCTTGTATCCTTTTTAATTATGATCTCAGGTATTCCTTAGGGAGGTTAATAGTATAGGGGTAGAATATCAGATTTTTTATGGTAATTTTAATACATATACCAGTGGTGGAATTTGACCGAAACTCATTAATTTCTTTGGCACAAGAACTGGGTATTTTTGGAAGCTGTAATAAAGATTAAGTGGCAAGAACTTGGGCGATTTTGGTAAAGTAAAGAGGTTTAAATAAAACAATGTCTTGCTTTTTTCTGTATGTTTGTATTGTTAACGACTCATTAATAGATTGGCTACATATTTGCTCCTTTGCATTGGAATGTCTGACCAAAAAAAATAGCATATTGAAAATGAGGATGATGGTATATAAAATATGAAAGTGGATTTTTCATATCAACATATAAGGCATGTAAGAGATCATAAACTTAAAAGTATTTCCTAAGATACAACGATTTCTTCAGACAGACTTGCTGCTTAATGAAATAAATTGTTTCTTAAATTACTTCCTTAAGTCAGCTATCAGATATTGTACTGTGTGCATGTAGTAACAAAAGCATAGAAGTGTTTGACATGAATACTGGACAAAGGGTGAGAAAGATGGCAGAAGTCCACACAAGACCTGTACATGCAATATGTCAAAATGAGGTATGTGTTAAAGGGGACATAACCATGTTGGGGCTTATCAGATATATGTCCATTTATTAGTAATTATAGACCTACTGTTCTCATTAAAACTAAAAAATGGCTTTTGATGAAAAATGAAAACAGACTGAACCAGTTCTGTGAATTTTTTCTGTCAAGGCTGTTAATGTTTACATGTAGTAATTTATCCTAAAATGTGTATAATATATATTTAGACTACATTCTTTTCAGTGCCACTCAAGTGTCTCTGGTCATATTGTAGAGTTAACTGTTTGCTAGTTTTGTGTTATCTGCTTTCAGGGTTCACAGTTTGTATCCCACCCCTCCAGTGCCTATGATCTCTTTGCTTCAGCTGCAGCTGGTGACTGTATTAAACTCTGGGATCTTAGAACTAACAGGTATTTAATGCCTCTTACCTTTTACATAAATTTAAAATACCTTTTCTTGATACTGTGTTCTTTTATTTTCATGCAAAAAGAATTTGAATTGACATTTAAGTTGGGAGACTAGTTTCATTGGTCTTAAAAATATGTCTTGCCTTAGAGAAGTAACCTGATTTGTAAAATTCATGGTTCCATTTCTGACCCTTCCCCTGCTGAATTCCTAAAATGGACTTGCTCATCATTCAGTTTGGACAAACCCATTTATCATTTAAAGGAATATCAGTAATCTAAAACATGCTGTTGGAATAGCCACCAGTTTAGACCATGATCAGCTCCATGGTCACATGGCAAATGAAAGCAGCAAACAGGATAATTGTTAATGCTCCTTTGATTTCAGAATGTAACCACAGCAGAATAATATACAGTTGATCAAAAAGTGGTACCGAAAACCAAAACTAGACAGAAAATCGGTACAGATGAATGGCTGTTGTGCCCTTAGGTAGTTTTTGTCATTCAAAAAGGTTGAATACAAAGTTAGTCAAATATGTAGAGACTTATGAGAGTGTAACATGTACATTTCAGATGTGTTCGTAGATATGAAGGACATTTGAATAGAGTACATCCATGTGGTTTGTCATTCAGTCCTTGTGGTAGATTTATTGCTACTGGATCTGAGGATAAATGTGTAAGTATTCTTCAAATTTTGAACCCATTTTTAACATCCAGTTATCAGAGATAAATCCCCAAAATGTCAAAGTGTGTTTCATTTTGTTTGTGTTTATTGCACAGGTGGCAGTCTCAGTCTAAAAGTTCAGCAAATTTACTTATTTATTTATCTATCTGTAACCAAGTTGCAGGAAAAATTAGAATTGCATTAATAGAATGTCTTGAAAAAATGTGTACACGTATGTTTTATTAAAAGCTTTGTATGGTTGCATTCTCCAGATAAACAAACTGATCACAGTTTTAGTTCTTTAGTTGAAACTCAATGATAACTCAGTATTTGAGGTATTTGCCATAAATGAATGGAGACATTTCAGTTTGTGTAAACTTATTAACATACATAGACTGAGAGTGGCTTTGACACCAGTAATAATCAACTAAAGATATTTCTGACAAATATTTGCCATATCTACTGAGTTTATTCTTTGACAAATTCATCTGTTTCAGAGTTACATATTTGACCTGAGGTCAGGGACATATCTTCACAAGTTACAGGGTCATACAGATGTGGTCTCTGATGTTTCCTTTCATCCATTGTACCCTCAGGTATCTCATTTCTGAACAGCATTTTTATTTTCATGTAAATACACCAACATTTCCTGTTCTTTAGACATCAAAAATGGTACTGATCACAATCCCATGTCAAACGAAAAAAATATTTGTCAAGCGTAATTTCCAAGTCTAAAATTACAGATGTACTTTCACAATTGAGAAGTCGTAGCAGTTTGTGAATAACTGTTAAAGAAAAACTTAAATGAGTCAGATTCCATAGTAGGCTATTATTTTAAAGCACCAACCTTGTAATTTTATATAGACTTTTTAATACATATCCTCAGCATTCTTTTTATTAAGAGATATTAAATAGTGATTCGGTAAATGACTTTTATATGTTTTAGCTTTACACTACGAGTTTAGATGGCAACTTGCATGCATACACAAACAGGTGAAGGAACAATGTTATCAGGTGATTAGGTGGTGGTTGTACCTTGCCATTGGAAAAATGTTCCAGAGGAGTTTCTAGTCATACAAACATACCGTCCAACATATTGGATCCGTCCAACATATCAAATTATCAAAGTTGAATGAAGTTTACAAGAAGACATGGTTTTCTCGGACAAGTGTTCTTGCAAAATTGCAAAGGGAAACAGTTTTCATGGAGAAGTATCCTTGCTTATAGATGATAAAGTTTTCATGGGCAGTTGTTCTTGAAAAAGGAAAGACAATTTCACGGAGAAGTGACCTTGCTAATGGATAATCAAGTTTTCTTGAACAAGTGCTTTTGCATAAGAAAAACAGTTTTTATGGAGAAGTATCCTTGCTTATAGATGATAAAGTTTTCATGGGCAGTTGTTCTTGCATAAGAAAAACAGTTTTTATGGAGAAGTGACCTTGCTAATGGATGAAAAAGTTTTCTTGAACAAGTGTTCTTGCATAAGAAAAACAGTTTTTATGGAGAAGTGTCCTTGCTAATAGATGAAAAAGTTTTCTTGAACAAGTGTTCTTGCATAAGAAAAACAGTTTTTATGGAGAAGTGTCCTTGCTAATGGATGATAAATTTTTCTTGAACAAGTGTTCTTGCATAAGAAAAACAGTTTTCATGTAGGAGTGTCCTTGCTAATGGATGATAAATTTTTCTTGAACAAGTGTTCTTGCATAAGAAAAACAGCTTTCATGGAGACGTGTCCTTGCTAACAGTTGGTAAAGTTTTCTTGGACAGTGTTCTACAGGAGGTCAAACACAAGACACTGGAGAAAAAAAAAATTGTTTTCATTTTCTGTTTCTGCTTGTGACCAAAACTACTTCCACATTCCTAGGTCTATCGATTTGAAACTTGGTGTGCAATGCGTGATATGCGGTTTTATGGCTTGTAATAACAATATGGCCTGTCGTAGTAAATCTTGTGATGTGAACTTTTTCCACATTTATAGACCTATCAATCTGAAACCTGATGTGAAAGATCACCAATCAGTTTAGGTGTATGTGACACATTCTGTATGCCACAAAGTGGTATTGCAGGGGTATTAATCACATTTAGTGATAGCTCTAGTTTTATGATTTGTAATGACTTTGTTTTTTTTGTACAATAATCTATGGTCTGTCTTGCTAATTTATTAAGAAGCAACTTTTACTTCCAAATTGTTTATTAGAACCGAAACTGTGAAATTTATTTGTATTCCATGCCATGTTATTGACAAGTCAGTCAGCGTCAATTGCATGTTTAACAGCATATAAAGAAGTTATTTTATTCAGAAGTAGGTGTGGTATTATATTTTTATTCTCTCATTTTGAACAACTTTGGTTTTACTTCACATTAACTTTTAGTTTCGGTTCAGAGAGGTTAGTATAAAATCTGGCCTCAGGTACTGACGACTTTAGAACACCAGAGTCACGCCTCCTTTTCAGCTGAATATATTCACATTGTTGACCCTGTGTCTGCTTTGATTTTGCTTTTTAGGTCACTTGACTGAAGGTCAGGTGTAGCTTTTAGTATGCTGTTTTGTGGGCCATCTGTTGTACATTTGTCTGTCGTCCGTCCGTCATTCGTCCTAAATTGACATTAAACAAAATCTCCTCCTATACCACTGGGTCAATTGCAATTAAACTTTACAGAAATGATCCTTGTATGATCCTCCAAAGTTATATAAAAATGAAATTCCATGCAGAGCTCTGGTTGCCATGGCACCTGAAAGGAAAACCTTGTAAAAAATCTTCTTGACTGAAACCACAAGGCAAAGAGCTTTCAGATAGCATATCTAGTTGACCTTTACCAAAGATGTATAAATCGTGGCTCTGTGGTCAAAATTTTCCCGAGCCCAGGGGTCACTTGATTTTACAAAAACTTATAATCGAAAAACTTCAAAAAATCTTCAGAAACCATAAGGCCTAGAGTTAAGATGTTTGGTGTGTCTGATTGTCTAGTGGACCTCTACCAAGTTTATACAAATCATGGCCCCTTGATCAAAATTCCCCCTGCCAATAGCGATGTGTAGTTGAAATTTTAACTGTTTATATAAGTTGGCATACAGACAAATTTGACTTTGGTTTACCTTGAACTATTGACCTTCTTTCTTAGTTAAAAAAATATTTCCCCTCCCCCCCTCCCCACATCGATGATAAGGGAGCATATTGATTTGCATATGTCGGTTGGTCGGTGGGTAAACTGTTTCTGATCAATATCTAGAGAACCCTTGGACTGAACTTCTTCACACTTTGTGTGTAGGTTGCATGACCAGAAGATGACCCCTATAGGTTTTCCCTATAGGTATTCAGTTCACTAAGTCAAAGGCCAAGGGCACAGTGACCTTGAAAATCAAAACAGTTTCCGATCAATAACTATAGAAAGCTTGGACCCTGTCCCCTCAAACTAAGTTTATAAGTTTGTCATGACCAGTAGATGACTCCTATAGTTTTTAAGGTCACCAGGTCAAAGGCCAAGGTCACAGTGACCTTGAGAAGTAAAACGTTTTCCTATCAATTACAATAGAAAGCTTGGGCCCAGTTTTCGCTATCACATTACAAAAGTTTGTGATGACCAGTAGATGGCCCAAATAGTTTTTCAGGTCACTAGGTCAAAGGCCAATGTCACAGTTACCTTGAAAAGCAAAACTGTCTCTGATTAATAACTATAGAATCCTTGTACCCACCTTCCTCAAACTTTAAATGTAGGTTGGTTATGACCAGTAGATGATCCTTATTGTTTTTCAGGTCATTTGGTCAATGGTCAGGGTCACAGTGACCTTGAAAAGCAAAATGGTTTCTGATCAATGACTATAGAAGGCTTTTGGCCAGGTTTCTCAAACTTGGTATGTAGGTTGGTGATGACCACTAGATGACTTTGACTTTTTAGGTCACCAAGTCAAGGGCAAAGGTCACAGTGTCCTTAAATAGCAAAATGGTTTGAGGCCAATAACTATTAAACGCTTGGGCCCAGCTCCCCAAGACTTCACAGGTTGGCTGGTCAAAGTCAGTAGATGACCCATATAGATTTTCAGATCTCTAAGTCAAAAGCAAAGGTCACTGTGTCCTTGAAAATCCAAACAGTTTCTGATCAATAGCTGTAGAATGCTTGGGCCCAGGCACCCAAAACTTCACAGGCTGACTGCCAAAACCAGTATATAACCCCTTTAGTTCTAAGGTCACCAGGTCAAAGGCCAAGGTCACAGTGACCTTGAGAAGCAAAACAGTTTCCGATCAATAACTATAGAAAGCTTGGGCCCAGGTTCCTCAATCTTATTACGAAGGTTGGTCATGGCCAGTAGATGGCCCCAATAGTGTTTTCGGGTTATTAGGTCAAAGGCCAATGTCACAGTGACCTTGAAAAGCAAAACCTTTTCCAATGAATATCCAGGGAATCCTTGGACCCAGGTTTGTCAAATTCGGTGTGTAGGTTGGTCAAAGGTGACCGGTTACGTCTCTCTTTTTAGCTCGACTATTCGAAGAATAAGGAGGGCTATAGTTCTCGCCCTGGCGTCGGCAACGGCGTTGGTTCAGGTTAAAGTTTTAGGGCAAGGTAACATTATTTACCTAACCCTTGCAGATATAACCCTGAAACTTACAATACTTGTTTACCATCAACAGCTTACTCTACTAACAAGAGGAGGTAACTCTGTCAAGCATTTTGTGTGAATTATGGCCCCTTTTCGACTTAGAAATTTGGTTCAAGTTTTTGGGCAAGGTAGTACTAGTCACCTTTACCTTGCAGATATAGGCCTGAAACTTACAATTCTTGTTAACCATCAAGAGCTTAGTCTGCTCACAAGAGGATATAACTGTGTCAAGCATTTTGTTTGAATTATGGCCCCTTTTCGACTTAGAAATTTGGTTAAAGTTTTTCGGCAAGGTAATACTAGTCACCTTTTCCTTGCAGGTATAGCCCTGAAACATACAATACAAGTTTACCCTCAAGATCTTAGTCTAATCAGAAGAGCAGATAACTGTGTCAAGCATTTTGTGTGAATTATGGCCTCTTTTTTCGACTTAAACATTTGATTAAAGTTTTTGGGCAAGGTAGTACTACTCACCTTTCCCTTGCAGACGTAGGCCTGAAACTTACAATTCTTGTTAACCATCAAGAGCTAAGTCTGCTCACAAGAGGATATAACTGTGTCAAGCATTTTGTGTGAATTATGGCCTGTTTTTGACTTAGAAATTTTTGTCCATTTCTCAAAAAGTGTCTAAGATATTCCATTCAAACTTGGAATACTTGATCACCAGCAAGACCCCTGCAAAGATTGTTGGTACCCATGTCCCTCGGGTTACAGTTAGCCCCACCCCCAAGGGTCACTTGTTTTTGCTTATACTTATAAATAGGAAAAAAACGTCTTAAGCTTGAAATAAAATATTAACTGACTTGAGATGGGTAAGTACTCCCCCCTTTTTCCCCTGCATCCCCTCTATGCATCCCCCCGCCCACTTAACCCCCCTCCCCCCGCCCACTTAAACCCCCCACCCCGGGCCAGATTTTTTTTAGATTAATTCATAGGTACTTCACTCCCCATCCACCCTCAAGAGACTGCCACAAGAGGAGGTAACTTTGTCAAGGATTTTGTGTGAATTTTGACTTTATAAGGTTTTATAACCCTTCAGTGTCAAGTACTGAGAATAGTCGAGCGCAAAGTCCTATGACAGCTCTTGTTTAATCTTATTGTCTTAATCGTTTTAAGGCCTGTGTTGAATATTTATGCTGTTTTACCTAGTCCTTGGGCCCAATTAGATGATTATTTCATATTGGTAAGGCTATAGGAACCTATTATCTACGACTCCACATTGTATATATCCTACAACCCTTTAATATAATATTACATATGTGCATCTGGCACTTACATCGGCCCATATATTGAAAAAATCAAATATTAGTAATCTGCTTTTTAACTTTTTTACTGCCTAATTATATAAGCCTATTTTTGAACTAGAGATGTGTTCATATGATACGGATACCCCCACATTCCGCTGTATTGTCACAAAAAATTTTGTACAATTACAGGTGGCATAAAGTAAAAAAATGCTATTTTTAAAACTTTGTCAAGGGGCATAACTGTGCCAATCTCCAATAAATTTGCGTCAAAATACCCAGTTGCGTAACTTCACATGTGGACAACTTTTCTTATTTTCCATTTTCATGGCTCTAGCAGTTATACGTTTGGAGATACACGCGACACAAGTCTAAGTGTGATTTTACAAAGTCGAAGTAAGTACCTATTTTAGATAAATTTTAAGGTTAGTAAAGCCTATAATTTCTCATTTTTTTCATAGTATAAACATACATAATTATGTTAATACGGAGGGCTTATACCCCTCTATTACTTGAGACTTCATAAATATCACTAATGATATGAACTGATTTCAAAGTTATTAAAAACACTCATCCACATGATTTTAAATACCATTATAACTATTTTAACTATTTGATGTTCTCCATGCTCAGTCATATTGCCTCAGCCGGAACTCAGATCACTCCCTCGTTGTTAGATCATTATAGCGTAGCGGATTCAGGAGATGATTTCAATCAGATTGTCCCGTGTTACACCCAGCATTGAAATAACGTTAACTCAATATCTGTAAAGTTAATCTAAATTCTTTATGCATGCTTTTGTCTGTCTGTCAGTTACAGTGCTTGACAATTTTTCGTATTTTTCCCGAAAGGTTTCCTTTTTTATGCCCGAAGGGGCATAGTAGGTTATGGTCTTGGGCGTCCGTCTGTGCGTCCGTCCGTCCGTTAGCAATTTGTTTCCAGAAGATAACTTGAGTACTCTTTGGCCTACAGTTTTATATGATTATTGCTCACATTTAGTAAATGATTTTAGTCAGTAGCTCAAAGGTCAAGGTCACATAAACTTTAACATTGAAAACCCTTTTCGCCATGTAACTTGACAATCATGTGTTATAGAGACTTCAAACTTAAAATCATGATTGAACACATGAAAACTATTTTCGCTGGCAAACTTTGTAACCATTTGTCATACAGACTTCAAACTTTATATGATGATTTATTACATTGAGAAAATGACCACCATACATCATAGGATCAGTGGGTCAGATGTCAAGGTCACAATGACCGAAAAACTGAAAAGCTTTTCTGCTGTATAACTTGGCAACTTCTTCCCAAACAGATTTCAAACTTCTAAAGATGATTGCCATCATTGATTACATGACCCCTATACTGTTCGGGAAAAGTACATGAAAGGTCAAGGTGACAATGAACTAAACAATCAATATGAATCATCATGCATCAACAGCATGAACATCATAGCTTTTGAAAGACTGACATTTATACAAATTATAAAACCTAAAATTCAGATATGATAAGATCTATAAAACTCTAAAATTAAAATTATAAAATGTTAAAAAATCAAAATATTTTAATCAAAAACAAAACAAAATTCAAAATTTGAAGCAAATCATTTAATTCCAAAGCCTAAGGTTTCCTCCCTTATATCACACTGGCAGAAAAAAACCACCCTTCGGGCATATAATGCTTTTTTTCAGTTGTCAAAATAAAGAAACATTGCAAGTTCTGAAATATCAACAAAATCAACAAAAATGTAAAAGTAATGTTTTTAGGACAATTGAGCAGAAATGTTAGCAATAAGGAGGTGATATGTAGAGTACAGGTTCGGCTTGCTACAGTCAAGGTCAAAGCCACACTTCGAGGGCGAACGAAATTTTGTGTCTGCGCTGCATCTGTTTAGCCGATTGAACTTCATGGGAACTGAAAATTACCGGCAGAAATGTTGATGTGAAAAGCGCAGGTTTTTGCTTTTTTGTCGCTTCGCATTGTTGTGCGTCGTATCGCGGTGTCGCCTCGCGTTGTCACGATGTCGCGTCGAGTTGTCGTCCGTCACGTTCTGCATTTGTGTAGGCCTCGACGCACGACAATGCGACAAACGCGACGCGACATTTTCACAATGTCGTATGGCATTGTCGCGCGTCGTGTGTAATCCTTTACCGCAACACACGAAAATGCCAAACGACACAAGACAACGCGACGCGATACTCGAAAATGCGAAGCGACACTAGACAATGCGACGCGACATTTATTTGAATATCGTATCGCGTTGTCGTGCGTATCCAATCATAAATATTTGAAAAAAGACTGAAGAGCCAAGGTTGAAAATAAATTTCACAAGATTTCGATCTGAAACTTATAGATATAATTCTATAATATTTATTATCTTTATCGAAGATAATCAATGGACTAATCAACACAACAACAACGTCTGTTTAAAGTCTAGGTATCAGAATAAATGCAACAAAATTATGAATAAAAACACAAAATCACAGTAAGTTTTAACCCCGGTGAAGTTCGATTTACAACGCCACAATCATGTCAAAATGTTGGTACATTGGCCATATTGTCATAGCAGTGCAATCTACACATATGCTGCATAGCTTCATTCTTTAAACTGCTCAAAGTACTCGCCCTTTACTTGCACATATATGACATCACATAATCCATCATTCTGTCAAATACATCTGTTTACCATTATTCGTCATAGGTTGCTCAGTCGATGTCTAAGCAGGTGCGACCTGTTTTAATGTAAAAAAAAGTTATATCAGTACTTGTATCAATTTTACAATCAAATATTAAATTAATAGACTTTTTATCAGTTTTATTTATTCAGCTTGCATTGTATTGTCAAAATACTTTCTGTAATTTATGTTTTAGATAATATAATTGATTTGTTATGGATGTTTTTTTTACAAATATTTAACAAACATTGTAATTAAACAGATTACATACCATGGTGAAACAAAAAAAAATCCACACAAGAAAGGGCTGAATTGGCAATGAATTTCTTCAAAGACTGGTCTCGAAATGTGATCTGTTGACGTGGCGATGCATTGTTGTGATGCAATAAGTAGTCACTGTTATAGTCCATCGATGCGTTTTATGACAGCTTCAATAGAATCTTGTCTCAAGATCTTGAAAATGAAAAAAAGAATAAAGTTTCAGATATTTACAAGTGTAAGGGCGTAAAATGCAGCAGTAGTACAAATGATATAGAGGATATTTGTTTGTTTTTGTGGAAGATGAGAATTTATTTCATCGAGTGAACACCATATGTGATATTTTCACGAGTGGCGCAGCCACGAGTGAAAATATAAACATATGGTGTTCACTAGATGAAATAAATTCCCATCTTCCACTAAAAAAAAAACAAATTTTCTTTTATTTTATGCCAACACGTCAAATATGGGTGTTTTATGACATTTTTACTCAGGGCCTTCAATAAATTCCCCATGGTGAGCCCCAAATCAGTTAATGCGTACTTTGGCCAAACCGTTACTTCTCCCACAAAAAAAGTGCAGACAATCTCCAATACATATGATAACTTTTGCTTCTGCTGAAATAAACTGAATACACTTTCATCAAATAACATTTATTTTTCTCTACAACAGTTTATCAATATTTATTGAATTTTAGCCATACATACTTTAATTATAAAAGCGGATAATAACGAGTAATATCAATCAATTGAATTGAAAGTCGGCCATATTGGATATTGTCCATGTGAGTTATGTAAACAAATCAGACATTTTAAAAATAATTTATGGCGAATTTCATCATTGTTCACAACTTGTTAGGCTCAGGAATTCAATATTATAACTGGATTTAACAAGGTAAATAAATTTCACTCGCTGTCACTGTCTGAAATACAGCGGATTCTCTTGTATTTACGTGGTGAAAAAGTAGTTCCCGGCACAAACAGTGGATTATCAAAATGGTAATTTCACTGATTCAAAACAGTGGATTATCACTTTTATCTCACTGATATTTCCCTATATTTCATTGGTAGGCATAAAATAAAGTAGGATAAGTACAGTCTAACCTCTCTTAAGAGACCACATAGAGGAGAAAGGAAATGTGGTCTCTAAAGACAGGTGGTCTCTTAACTAAAGATTGGTGGTGGAAACGTTTCAATCTGAATTACACCATATTCTTTTCAATGCATTTAATGTTGCAACGTTTTAAAATGTTAATGTACATTGTAAAACATGTAAATACAGCATGTATGCACATTAAAATGATTTCATCTGAATAAAGCTACAGAAAATTATAATATGTTGGTTTGTTTACGTTCAATCCACAAAGAAATAAAGTGTTCCTCGATTTCTGCAAGATGCTGTAGAACGTCAGAGCTACCTTTAGAGAGAGCAAAGTGTTTTAATTTAGTGATGCATTCATTTGCCTCTGCACATGTAATGGCATTAATTTCTGTATTTTCATTATTATCATCATCATTATCATCATCATTTTTATCATCACTGCCTACTAAAGACGTTAATTTTCCAGCTGACTGATTAGCCAATAGAATTGTTTTGGTCATTTACCGGTCGCATAGCAACGTTAAGGTGGTGAAATATTAAGGTCGGTAGTCGCGTTTCGCAGGGGGTCGTTCAACTAAGTTAAATTAATGAATAAAAACGCGCGGGATGAATTTGTAATGGTCGTATAAGGCAGGGAGTCGCTTGTGAAAGGTGGTCGGATGGGCAGGTTAGACTGTAGTACTACTAGTAGTAGCAGTGTTATCAGTATTACTATAGCTCTGACACATGTGAGCTCGGGTTCGTCTGAAAGATTGTAATGTTAGTGGAGGAATGGAGGTAACCTGGATTACAGGCCAAGCATATTACCAATGGCATATGATATGCTCCTACAACTGTGATTTTTTTACATGTTCGTAGCAGTATAACCTATGCTTACATACTTACGCTAAACAGCCATGCATTATAACGGACCATTCCTAAACGCTGCAAAAATTAAGGTGTTTCTGATGCATTTCTAGTTTCACTTACATAATATTTTTATAATAATTTGTGACTATTTTCAAACAGATGACCCATCATGTTTAAAAATTACTATCGTGATTGAGTCAGAATCTTGTAAGTGCTGAGCTGTTGAAACGTTTTGAAAATTGATATTTCTTCAGTAAACTCAAAATAATGAGAAGCACATGTCTACTAAACAGATAATCATATAGCCGTAATTAGGGCTAATAAATATACAGAATAGTTTGAAGATAGCATAACTAAAGGAACACTATACATGCTGTAGAACAATAAGCTTGCAAATTCTACCCATCTTATCATCTGTAACTAACTCACTTATGCTCTTCAATTTACCCACCTTAACTTATTGAAATCTGCCAGTTTCGATGCTTAGATTTGAAAAAAAGATATATATTCTAATCAGCTATCATACGCTATTTTTGCATATCAAACATTAAGCATCAACAACACACATCTAGTATTGATTATTTTATTACATTTCATATCCCTTTTGTTCAAATATGTTATAATTGTAAAGTGTATTCAACCGACCGTCATCTGAACAGACACATTTTATGTCACTTAACAACATCTACATATAGAAACAAAAGACTTTGCTAACAATGTTATTTTCTCGTCCTTTTTATGATAATGAAGTGAGCACATTTAACTGCAGGTTACACACAGCTAAATTAAATCCTACAGCATATCATTGTAACATCAAGTCCCAATCACACTTGATTGCTTCTGAACATGCTACCTTTGCCGGTTTCTGGAAAGAATCAATCTTGAGAAAAAATTTCATTCAGATTTTTGTCATAGCATGACTAGTCAACTTTTCCTGTATATTGTCTTGAAGGAGATCACCCCAATCACTTCGGTAATATATTACGATCTTTTGAAATTTCCTGTTTATTTTAAACAACAACAACAAAAACCAAGAATTGTACGACACACTTATGCAGCCTAACTTTTCAATTTGTTCTTCAATGTATGTGTGTTTTTCAAGTAAAACGGTTTTCAAAACCAATCAGACAGTTTTGTAATCTTACAGCTTCTGCACTGGTTCCTGATAACATAGCTTTGGTTGTATATAATCTGCATGGTGATATTAAAATTGCATCCAAAATGTTTTTCCGCATAATCGATAAAAATTTCACATCCAAGAAATAATTTCTATCAGGTTATAACAAAAATTTGTCAGCTAAAATATAGTGCCACAAATTGTCTTTACAGCGGTCAGAATTCAAAAGCGATGTGTTCCAAAATTGTAAACTCAGACATGAGTAGTAAAATAATTTTACAAAATATGTTTAGAAAAAATCCAAATATGAATAAACCTTTTTAGTTCATCTTTACGTCTTTGTTGTGCTTGTACTGACTTCAGTTGCAAACAAGAAAAACAACTTGCTCAAATCAAACAATTCCATTTTTTCTACTACATGTAGTGTTATGTAAGGGCTGGATATTTGTTTAAATTTAACTACTGCTTGACCTTAACATTTTCATCGCAAACACAGATGCATTCCTAAAAACTGGCCCTGTCTGCTTATCCAGTAACAGTCTACAGAACATTTTACAGAACAGATAATCGATTTACTGGGTTGGTCATTACCAATTAACATAAATTCAGAATAGCACTTAATGTAAAATCAGTTTCGTTTAGGAGAAAAGTCTACTAACTGAAAAGACAACTGAAATGTAATGTAATAAGAAATGATTAAAACAACAGTTTCTCCTTGTGATAACCTTTTACCCATAACTAAATTATATCCAGTCAATGCTGTGTAACATTGTCTATACAAATATATCATTGTATTTAGAACTGAAAAAAATGAAAGAATGCAACCTTTAAGCAAGAAAACATAACATTCAACTTGAAAACACAAATTAAAGTCGTCCATATATACAATTTCCTTTACATTTCTGTCAGTATTTTCCACTTAATTAAAAAGTACCAAAAACATTTTTTTGCCTGACCATTATAATACAGTAAAACCTCAATAATGAGACCACCTCTGGGACCAGCAATAAGTGGTCTTAATATTGAGTTGGTCCTAAAATTGAGTTCAGATGATGACATGAAGGTGTATGGTAGATTTATCGACCCAGTGTGTGTTTTGCGTCAATTGTAGTGTCACTGAGCATAACTTATTTGTTTTATTTGTCCTTACTTTCATAACTAATGATTTGATCAGAATAATGGTCAATATATGGTTAAATCTATATAAATTGCAAAAAATATTGTTTGGGTATTGCTTTCATTTATCAAATTTATATTCTCTTTAAGAGAAAGCTCTGTCCGCTTTTTGCTCATTTTATCTAATTTCAGGAGGAATTTTTTTGTAATCAACTTGTACAATGTGTATCAATCAAAATAAAAATGTAAAGTGATACGTAAATCTCACAAAATTTTGGATTTTAGTGTTGCATTAATTTTGTTTGCACATCAATTAGTGACTATAACAATAGAAATTTGTCGATAACTACCAACCTTAAAGTAAATTATCCACACCTGGATCCTTTTGACCTGTCAAATTATCAGTTAACACCGATTAACACGAGGTGCCCATTATGTACATGTTTGTGTATACAAGTTTGCCGACCTCGACCTTTGATGAATAGCTAAAGTCAACAGCTGCCCGTTTTGTTCCGTTCTGGTCGCGGTCGTAATTTCGAGTTCAAAAAAGGTTTGTATTTTCATTCGGGACCGGAAATTGCGGTCGCAATACGCAATATTGAGTTGGTCTTATTACTGAGTTTAACTAACAATGGAATATATAGTAAAAAAATCGGGACCAGAAGAAAATGTTCGTAATATTGAGTTGGTCTGTATATTGAGTTGGTCGCATTGTGAGTTTATACTGTATTGCAAATCCAACATTACTTACTTTGTTTAACACAAACTATTGATGACCCGAATACACCTTGAAGATGAAATATCTAAGCACACTGATTTTCTGTCCGGAAGTTTAATTACCACCAAACCACTAAATGTATGCCTTCTTTTCTTCTGTGAGAGTGTTTAAATAAAAAAGTATAAGCATTCCAAAATGCTTGAAATCGCCGTTCAGCCACGTATGACGTCTTATCCATAGATTGCATGAATTTCATGCTCGTCATTCATTAATTTGATAATCTTGATAACATGCTTGCAGTGAAAGAATATAAGAATATTACATGTGCAATTTAAACAGAATAAATTTAAGGTAAAAAATACGTATATTGACCTGACTCTTATCAAGCATATATAAAACTAGGATATATCCTGATCAAACTCTTCGCACTGGTTTTCGTCACGCTTTGCTACTCTGTTTCTGTACTGATCGGGGAAGTAACCGCTGCGGGGAGTTTGTATCCTGATTAGAATCGCCCGGAAGCAAGCATTTATTTTTTTCTAATAAGTGCAAGTTTTGGAAAAACAGACTAAACATACTCTTATTTAGATCTACATTCTCTAGTTAGAAATGGACATGTAGCCAAAAATATTGCGATATATCCTGTGTTTATCTTGCAAGAGCCTGAAGACTGGGTACTGAGTTCGTAAATTGTTCATGGTATTTTTCAGTTGTACGAATAAGTAAACCCGACAAACATGGCGGTTGGGCGAGTCCATTTACGCATGTACCCTTGCTGAAGGTTTTTGACGTCCATTTGTTATCATGTGATATGTTATAATTCGCTTTGATTGGCTAAAGGCAGACGGTGTACAGGGCAAAACTGTTCAAATCTTGTTAATTGTATATATCGCCGTCCAGGAACGGCGATAATGAGCCCTTTACAAAACCAAATCATTTGGTACTGTGGTGTAAATAGGATACTCTTAGTGGCTACTCACTCATTGTTTACACTATTCAGCATTTTTGATCTCCATGGGAATTGTCTTCATTTGTTGAACCTTGGCTGCTCAAGCATGTACATTTGTAATGTTAATATCACCTCAAGCAATGAAAATCCCATTTAACTTAGTCATGGCACTGGTCAGAAAACCAGATTCATACAGTGATATCATCTCTTTTTCTGAATAAAGAAGGAAAATAAAACAGGTACAGAGAAGAAAAATTAATACTCCTGAACATTTATACTAATTAACTCTATAAGAATAAAAGTTTGTTCCGTGTTTTATTATATATTTTGTGTTTAGTTCTACATATTATGTTTGTCTGTTTTCGAAGGTAATTTTGAACACTTTAGATCTACCAATAAGAAATAATTGTGAATTTTGTATACAAAACCTTACTTTATTTTTTTTCTAGTAACAACTAGAACTATCGCTTTATGCGATTCATACCCCCCTCCCGCCACTAATGTCACTGAGAGAAGGTGACTTGGATATTTAAATAGATGGTAAAGGGAATAACTTATGTGGCATAACATAGTTTTGTTTGATGGAAAATAGACAACACTTTACAGTTTATGGTAATTGTAATGTTTGAGTT